>LKUV01000024.1:0-519530 GCA_001414455.1 Hymenoscyphus fructigenus | reverse complement strand
CATTAGATTCTTAGTAGTTTTAGTTAAATTTATATATTGTGGTTGTTTAATTATATTTTAAAGTAGTGGGGGAGTGGGAATGTGCGCAGGGTCCTGATATGCGCAGGGTCCTGATAAACCACGTTAATTCTTAAGTTGATTTAACTTTAAATACTTATTACAACTTGGGAAATCAACCGACGTAATTTAACTCCTGCGTTTATATATTAGATGGTACTACAAAGTTAGAACCAAGAGAGTCTGTCCACCGCCAAACAAATATCTCATATTGTATTCAGTGTTTCTATATTCATCCCTCAGGTTGCCGTTCAACCAAATGGTCTATAAAACTAGACTCGACCTCCAACCAGGCTGAACTCCAGTGAAAAACTGGTTTTACATCGCTGTGAATGGTGTTTGGGCCTTGGAAGGATAGGTATGGTATTTATGTTCGCCTACCTTGTCTTGCTACAGGTAGAAGTAACCATTCTTTCCTATTACCCAGAACTCCGGATCTTCTTTTACTCCCCTGGGAAATATCCGAATGTTCCTCTACCATCGTCGAAGGGATTGTTAGTGTCGAGTTATTTCTTAAACCTTCCAAAGATTTCTGCACTTGTGGAAGAGGAATGACATCAAAATAATACGGCTTTTGGTTTTGTGAACTGCGAAGGAGAAGGGCAGTTTCTGGGATTGATGGTTTGAATTAGAGCAGGGACAATGAAATGTGGGAGATCCAGGTGGTTCCTCTCGCAAAGATGTTGAAGAGTATTCTGGGGTTTATAAGTTGGGATGGGTGGATATAAAAGAAGCGTGTTTCGATGAGTTTGAACCTCAGCATGGTACAGAAAATAGCATCGATACATTTAACGTTCGGATCATTCAGTGATTAGGGCCGAGTTACGTTCACCTCATCTCAAGCAATATTGTTGTCCTTTCAATGTCCCTTCCCTCCGGATCCCCGCTTACTTCTCTTCTTTTCTCGGTGGAATATCCGAACTTTGAACTGTCGTTGTCGAATGTGCTGTTACTGTCGAATTGTTTCTCCTTGTTAATTTTTTGTTTTACTTCTTAATCTGTCTTTAGTCTTGAGTAGCGATTAGACGTAAGGAGTTCTACGAAGTGGAGGCTGAGGAGGATGGGAAGGATGGGGTTCGATACATTGAGTATTCGGAGAAACACATAACGAGAATCGATCTAACTCATTGCTCTTGGTTCTATGTAGTACTGTGGGAGGCGGTATTTATGTTGTCTGGTTAGCGGGGAAGTTAGGGTTGTAGGTAGAAAAGGGGTGTGTGATTTGGGTCGTGGGGTAAATTATAGCGGATAGTGAACTTAGCCAAGCCACCTCTGTGGTGAGCTACTTAAAACAAGAGGCTGAGGAAGAGCGGTGCTATTATTTTTGATCGTCTTTAAAACATAGTCGTTCAGCTCTTTTGTAAGCGATTGAAACATTTCTTCCCAAAGAGACTCAGTATGATAGATGTTCCAATTTCGTCGGTTTCCACTACCTCACTGCCTGGTTTTAGGCTCTGGAGTAGGTCAGCAAACTCCTACTAAGCTGAGCCATGGAATTTTCTTGACAACACTTTATCATATCCGAACTTTTCGATTCCATCCTCGATTGGCTTCTTACCGTCTAACCACTTCTCTTTGTCGATTTCCTAGTATACTTGATCATTTCGCGATGCTGGACAGCGATTGAATACGATGCGTCTTGATTTTAGAGAGAGACAGTAGGGGCGTATTAGAAGGAATCGCGGAGTTTTGGGGGAAACAATTCTTGTCCAATTTCTTTGAACCTGGAATTGGAGTTCATGATGTAGAGAAGTAGGAGGACCGGAAAGCAAGCCAGGTGATTCCTTTTGAGGGTATTTGGCGGCGGGTGAATTGTGGTGTTCGTGTTTGGGTGGGAATTTGAAACTTTCATTTAGTTGAGGCTCTTGTATCTATTTCTTGGATTTTGCGCGGGGTATTGATTGCACTTTATTCTAGGAATACATCCTTTCTAGTTACTCTGATAAAAATATTATTTGAGAGAGTTTGGGATTGACTAGATTGAGGTTCTCTTTTGAGGTTGAGTATGAGGGGAGTATATTTGAGTGATTGTGTAATTCACGGTGTATGTGGTTATACAAAACTGTTGGTATCTCTGAGGTTTGACTGCATATCTCGGGTATGACTACAACGAGCGGCTTACTGCGTTCGCGGTGGTTTGTTCGCGTCGGTTGAGACTTTCAGCCTTCCCGCTCCCTGAGAGTTTGATTAGCGAGAAATTCGTAGTTCAACCCTGTAAGCCTTGATGTCTCATTGTTTATTGTCTGAATTTTTGAATTCCATCAAAGAATCTGTTGTCAAAATGCTCAGTACTGTCGATTCGTTTACACTCTCGCGTTTTTCCTTTTTAGATTTGTAACAGTGAATAGTATGTGAAATAATTTTATCCGTTGCTTTGATTGAACTCGAGTTTCTGATGATTGTGGCGTAAGTAAACCAGTGATGTGCTCCTTTAGTACTCGGATATCTGTGCCATCTTCGTGTTATATGCTACAGCACATCCATTCAGACTCCACTAGATATAGATGTCAAGAAAGTAAATTCTATTCTTATAATAACAGCACTTTTTCAAACAAAATAGAATGAAGTGGGCACCGTAGAGAGCAATACCAGCTTCTCCTATAATTGCCAAATGTTGTTTTATGGGAATCGGGATATAGGAGAGTCAAGAACTCTACCTCTTAATACTGTGGAAAGCAAAGCAGGCTTGCTTACTTCTGGTCAGACTATTTAATAGTAGAAAAGCTTAAGGTGAATACAAGCTATGTAGGTAGTTTATGTGCCATTCACAGTCTTTATATCAAGTCAGTTGAATCATTAGCGAGACATGTAGTGGATTTTATAATAGTGAAATTAACTTTTAGGGTGCACTATCACAGCCTAAAACGGCTCCAGCATAGCCACAGAAATGTGCTTTGCTTAGAGGAAGTGAATTATCAAATACTTATCGCTTGTCTCATACTGGCTTAGTGAATCCAAGGGTGGACAGAGACTCATTCATTAGTTTTAAATTCTTTCTTCTGTTTTAAGACCACGGATTCCATACACCAACTGTGAGCTAGCCTCAAAACCCATATCACCTGCAGCTCGGATATCCCAAACAGCAACTGGAGAGAAGAATAAGAACTCAACCACAAGACTCCAAAATATCCCTCTCACGAAACCAACATGTCCGCCTCATCACCCAGCGGTCGACTTAGTGCATATGTGGAGGAAGCCATCCTTGATGACATAAATGGATTTATCTACGCCGGCGTCAATGGATTTTACGAGAAGCATTTCGAAGGGAAATCTTGGCCAACTAGCGTAAATCGCATCGTACAAGAGATGAAACCGAAACTCCGGCATAGTCGTTAGACAGATCGTTCTCAGTTCCAGTCACGCCTTGGTTTCCTCGAATGGCTTCGTTGCTTTCAATCACAATTTTTCAGTGGCCAAGGCCTTCAACACAAGTTCCTTGGAGCACCATTGCGCATTTCAAGTCAAAGTGTGGTGTTGTCGTCATCAAATGAACAATGTTGAGCTGGTGTCCCAATTGTTGGATAGCTTTGTCATGACAAGTCAAGTTCATACAAGACTAGATTTCTACGTCTCTATGGACAAGCTAGAGAAGCGTTCGCTAGCCAGCCCATTCGAAGATTTCTATATGGGTTCTATGTTTTTGGGGATATGATGGAGCTTTGGGTGTTTGATCGATCTGGACTCTACAGCTGCAAACCATTTGACTTTTCCAAAGAGCCGGCTCGACTCCTCACTATTTTTGCTGCGTAATTTTCCATGAGCGATGAAGAGAGAGGTGGCTGCAAAATGATGAGAGAAGACAACCATGGAAAATACATCTTGTGCAGAGTGGATGGCGACACAAACACCGAAAAGCTTTATCTGGACAAAGACCCAGTCGCATCTACATGTACCAAAGACAAGAATTTTATCGGTGATGGACTGGTTTGCTATCGAGCACAGTATTCAACATCGAACGAAGGCAGTTTGGTTGCCAAACTCAAGTGGCGACCACCCGAGGCATACTTCGAGAAGAAAGTACTGAGCAAGATTACGAAGCGCAAAGTCTGGAGTATTGTTGAGCCGGTCTACCGCGAAGACGTAGGAGTTATTGAAAATCTGCGATACGGCCTCACTTTTAGTTCCCACCTACAGATTTTGGAGAACTGTCGAGAAGCTAGCTCAACTTGCATTGATCAACTAGCAGAGGACGTGCAGTCAATCTCCCAGCGAGGCAATATGTCATTCAAAAATCAAGTATTCTCCTGCACAGTTGTCTCGCTAGTCGATCGGTCACTCTACACATTCAACACGATTTCGGAGCTTTTGGAAACATTTCGAGATGCAATAAAAAGCCACCGATCTTTGTACCAAGTTGAGAAGGTACTCCACCAAGATATTTCGGACGGGAATATCCTGATTGCTGAGTCAACACGACCGGGCGAACCAAAGGGCACTCTAATTGATATGGATGCTGCGAGAGAGTTGAGTAGGATTGCAAGGAAGGGTCAGATCATTGGGACCGGACGATTCATGGCGATTGGATTAATCTCTACTGATTCAACGGAAGGCCCAAAGCACACATACCGTCATGATCTGGAAATCTTTCTTATACATCTTCCTCTACGTCATCATTTGCGGGGAATCAGTGGTCCTTCGATCAACAAGCAGGTTGCAGGAATGGACCTAGGGTAATTTGGAAGAGTTAAGCGCGAAGAAGACAAGAGATATGCAGCCGGAACAATTCGAAAATATCATTTCCGAATTCCCAGAGGATTTTGAGGTGCTAAGAAGTTTGGCTAAGGATCTTTGACAAATTCTATTTCCAATCAAATATGGGGAGTTGTGGATCGGAACAGACGAAACAGAGAGGGGTACAAATGAATTGTATGACAATATGATCCATGCTTTTGATGTAGCAATTTCCGCGAACACATCACAACAAAGTAATCAGATTGATAATAGTAGTGTTTTTTTGACTGTTATATTTCTTAATTCACCTGTAACCAACCTCGCGTTCGTTACATCCTCGTTTAGTATAAAGGGGGACTATGTTACAAGATATGTTGACGTAACCTTGTCCAGTCTTACGTTGGATAAATACAAACCTGTAACATACATTGTCACCGTTCTTTCTATCCTATTCACATTTCTCCGTAGAACCCAAAGGTCTACCCAACACCCTACCCATCAACGTATTGATGCCTTTAGCTGTAGTTCCAAGTCACTTAGGCGGGGGCCTCTAAAGCTTTCCTATTAATGCATATTAACACTATATGTACCAAGAAGCCCTCGCAGTATAGGTAATAGTGAGCGTCGCGATATCCCATTGATTTACTGTGGTACCGGTTGTTGTTGATTTTCTTCCTAATTGGGGTTTCTGTCGCTTGTCACCGCGCAACACTCAGCTGACCAATGAGATGAATTTAAAGATTGGTTGACTCTAATAGGCTATTACAGAGCTCGTCACTAGTTCCTTGAACCACCTGTCCTCGTGTTTTCTTCCCTTCTTTCTACTCTTTCTTGTTTCTCATCTCTTAGTGCGGTTCTACGGCAAATTATTCTTTTACCATGACCCATTTTGCTAACCATCCCACCGAAAAAACATATACTTCCTACTACAAAAAGGCACAATGTTTCGCCTAATTCCTCCCCACACACTGCTCGCCCACTATTACCAAAATGCTTTATCTCGAACAACCAATATCCGCTATTTCAGTATCTGGTCAGTGGTTTGCCATTACGTTGTCCCGAGACAAGCCAAAAGACTCCACTTAAGTACATACGAAGAGTTCGCACTGCAATATTTACCATCGAAGCCCTCTTTACTGGAATCTGGAAAAGCTTGTCTAGCTACCCTGGACGCTCCAGTGATCATTATTTTCATTCAATTTCGTTAAGGTTTGCCACTTGGGACTTCATGATCTTTTAAGCTTGTGGTAACTAATTAAATCACTGTCCTTTGTACGGTGTATCTCCCGTAAATCGTTTCATAGCTTCTTATCGTTCATATCCTGAAAGTGAGGTCTTTTTAAACGTGCTCTGGTACTATTTACATCTTCGCAAGCTTCTCGAGAGTACTTCGTTCATTTTTAGAATCGCTCTCAATGAGTTTTAGGGAACTTTATTCAATTCATAATTTCTTGGTGACCAGAAAGATTGCGATATTTCTGCACCGCAACATTTGGAACTGAATGGGAGAAAAAGCAGTAGCATTCAATGCCTAGTAGCAAAGAAGCTAAACATCTTATAATAACCGCCTCAAAACTCAAATTATCTATTATTGAGAATTCGGAATTTGTTTGTGTGCAAAGATATTCTTTGCAGGAAATATAAAAGTAAGTTTATAATCGTGTTTACTTTGTAATACTATCTCCAACAAGGATCACATAATTGCGATGGCTTGTCACGTATCTTTCCACAGTCACACCTTTTTGTCCTCCAATAGGCTCCCTCAAACTCAACTTAATACAAATGAAATTTGACTCTTCTTCTACTAAGAATTCTTGGGGACTGAAAAGAAATTCCACTACAACGTTTGCAGTCGAAATCTTTCTTGTTGTCGATTTCAAAAACCTCCCCACCAGCCAAACCCAAAGAAGTGAAATGAATTGGGCGGAACATCCATCACAAAAGTGTATATTAAGGCAAGCGTTTCTAGTACAAGGCAAACTTTTGCTTTTCCTCTACTGCCGCAAAGACATAGGACATGGTGAGAACACGGTTGTGAGAACACTTTGTTCTGGTCTCATCCTGTTTACTTCAGCTTTATCGGTAATGAACCTTGCTTCGTACTTCGTCAAAGAGGGCTTCAGCTTTTCGAATATAATTTTGAAGGAGAGTAAACCGTGCTAGAAATGTATAGGCATATGAAATTTTGAAGCTTCCACCTTTAATATATGATGATGAGGTGTCCAAAAGAGAATATTCAATTATTTAAGAGATTTACTGGCAGTTGTTGGTAAGTGAAACTACTCTCAAAATGTCTATCTAAGCATGGTCTAGAGCACGAGTAGTTCTCATACTAACTCAGATATGCCGGTCATTGAGCATGTGCCGCTGCTTGCTTTCGCCTTCCAATGCTGAAACCTATTACGATGTAAGCAATTGCACTTCATAGCTGCTTCAAAACAACAAATACCTATATATATTATGTCTAGGAATTCCTCTCCTTGATCTATGAATTTCCACCCTCTATATTACTGTCGAAATCTCACTCACCGTCGATTTTAAATTTCCTCTCAACTAGAAGAGCAACGAAAATACCACGAGCTGCATTACAAATACAAGTTTATGAAACTTGTCAAAAAGAAATTCCTAACTACAGTACAACATCTGAAGACGGAGCCTTGTAGACTGGAGTTCTTGGGAGGATAGTTCGGAATGGATAGGAGCAACAGTAGAGGCTGGGGAGCCCATCAAAAGAGGCAATATAGCCCCCTCGTTGAAGTAACCAAATGCGGAGTCATTCTATCATAAGAGACGCAAGATTCACAATAACTTTTTCCAAAAATCGCAGAATATTCTGGTACTCACATCGAAGTGAATTGACAATGGTCTTCACCAAAAAGCTATGTAAGATCAACAATGAGTAGTAGTATTACTCATATCAAGGCTTGCGATCTATCAAAGACCTGTGCTATTTCCTGTACCAGCTCCTCTCTCTTTCTCTCTGGCTCAAGCTCACATCACATATTTATGCACTCTCTCCATTCGCAACATGTATGACCACCCATATAGCTTTTGATCAATGAAATGTGACCCTAACAAAACTCTCTTCGCTAAATATCTACCGTCGAAGTCCCTTCCACTGTCGATTCTCAGATCCCCACAGATACAAGCGCAGAAAATAATCCACCATCTCCATTGAAAACAGATACTCAAAATTACGTGAACAAATTATCTATCTGGGGTGTACATTGACTTTCTCATGTCCGCACATTCTCGCCACCACCTCCATACAGCAAGAGCAATATCCCATCACACCTCATAGCATTTATAACTAGTCCATTCTCTGTAATTTGTACCCAAAACCTACCTGTCCATCGTTTCCAATACTTGTTGATTGATCGTTGGGAAAGTAAAAACTTGACTTCTCCACAGGAAAAGGGGGGAAAGAGACAAGGCATGGTGTAAGAGATTATCTAGATACCACCAGAAAGCAATAATTACACCTCATAAAACAATTATAAGAGATCACAGAAGAAAAGCTCAAACATCAAAAACCAAGTTTACAAAACTCTCTGGACCGATGCAACGCAATTTAAAACGTCAATCTTCTTTAAAAACTACCCCAAGTCCCATCAGAAATAAATCAACCTTCAGCCTCACTCACTATTCCTCAACACAAGGTATATAACCACAACATGGAAGCAGTAGTAAGACTACATAGTATGTGGTGGATTCTTTCGTGCTTCATGTGCTCTCTCTCCTACCAAGGTTCTACCACTACTACAAAGCCACTCTCAAGCCAAGAAAACCACATATCAAATTTCCCCAAACACCCGAAACTATCCATACTCATCTTCTAACCAAGTTTCAATCTGAATGAAACCCTTCTCTCAAAGTTTGCCGTCGAATTACCACTCACTGTCGATTCCCAAACTTCCACACTTGAGAAAGTTGCAAGAAGAACAAATTCAAGTTGCACGCCATCAATGTAAACTTCGAAGGGGGGTGGTGGCAATTGAGCTATGTTGAACTATAGTAATCGCATCTAGAATTCGTAGATGCCGGAAAAATAAGATGTCGTTGTGCAGACTTCGGTTTGTGTACATGGAATTTGTTCACTTCACCCTGAATGAGCCTTTTAAGCAAAGAGTGCCAAGAATTTGAGGTCAGAGGGGGGGTGATTTAACTAGATATCAAGAGGCTGAGAATGAGGTTAGGTGATACTTCAGTAGGTCTTGCCAAGAGAAACGCTTGCTCTGGGTATTTGTTAGTACAATTCAATTCTCACGTCGCTCGTTTAAAACTGAATCACCAAGGCACAACCCTTCTCAACTCCATAGTGAAAATTGATAGAATTTCGGATGCCCAAATCCTCCTCGATTTATTCTCAAATCTCCAGCTCTCCAGATTTCCAGAGCTACCTAATCCCATTCCTCCCGATTTATTTCTAAATCTCCATATCCTCCTCCCATTCCTATTTTCCATGTTACCCTCTACCCAATGCATCACCCGAAAAAGCCCCCTCAAAAATCCCTACCAAAGAAAGGAAGAAGTAAACACGCTCTCTCCACCCTCAACACCGATCATCGCAGCCCCCTCCTCCTCATCGCCCCCCCAAGAGAGTTCCAAAACCCCTCCACAGCCAAAGGCCCGACGACCTCTCGTCCCGTTTCAGGTCTCACACCTACTCCGACAGCTCCCCCACCACACCTCCAAAACCGACAGTCCTCGCCATCACCCTCAACAAATTCCCTCCACCTATCCAACTCCCCTTCACCATCTTCCCCGCCCTCATCGTCATCGCTTCGCATAGTAAAAATATCCATCCCCTCCACCTCCCCCTCAACAGTCCACTCAGAAATCATTTCGTGCAACCCCTGACTCATCCGAGCCCACCTATCAAGACCGACTTTATCAAGTCCCATGTGTTGTAATAAAGTAACAGATGCCTCACCCATCACCTCATCCAAAGCCACCCCCTCCGGATCCCGAAGAGGCGGATGGACACTCCACAATATCTCCTTCGCCTTCTCTTTGGTAATTAATCCAAATTCCTTCGCAATCCCACAAAGAGCGTGGAAATAATCCTCCTCTTCCCCTTCTTCCTTCTCGTCTAATTTCTCCACATCCTCTTCCTCTTCTCCCGAAGGAGGAGGTGGTGGATCGATTAAACCCAAGAATTGAACCTCGAACCCTGCGTTAGTAAGTTCCTTTGCTAATTCATAGGCTATTACCGAACCCTTGGAGAGACCTAGGAGGGTGTAAGGACCGGTTGGTTGAGTTGCTGTTAGAGCTTGGTAGTATGTTTTTAGGAGGGTTTGGAGGTTGGGGAAGGATCGTTCTGTTGGGGAGTGGCCGCGGGGGTGGAGGACATGGATTGGACGATCGGTTCTATGGGGTGGTATTAGTGATATTCTTCGAAGATATTTCGAGGAATTGAGGAGCAAGGAGCACCCCTCTTAGAATTCTGGTACAAGTACTCTTGAGGCTGAAAGAAAAATAAAGGTCGGGGAAATGAACTTACATCAACCTCGCTAAACTCATAAACCCATAAACATCCCCAATCTCATCATGCACGCACCAAAGTGGTGTCTTTACTCCAACATATCTCAGCGTAACCACAGGAGAATACCCATAAACACCCGTACTCAACAAATTCGCAAGCCCCCTAACAGTAGGATTCGCAAACAGCCTCGCCACAGAAAACTCCGGCATATTCAACCGTGTCTGCAACGCAGACTTGAATTTCATCAGCTCAATAGATGTGAGTCCCAGGTTAAACAACGACATATTAGGATCCACCAATTTACTCGTTGGTTGAAGTGATAACATAGCACTACCCAAAGGAAAGGTATCGAGAAAAATACCGAGGAGTGTATGTTCTAACCGAGTCATTCCGTCGTGAGTTTTGATATTAGGGCGAAATTGCCGCTTGATTGTATTTGCGATAGTCAAGTCTGAGGCTTCGCAGGAATTGTAAACTCCGGCCTCGAAAGCTAGGCGGATTTTAGGGCGAGAAAGTTTTCCTATTGCGGTTCGTCGGAGATGATGTTCTTCTATTGGAATAACTTTGTATGGTCGAACACCGCAGTATTTGATGACTGCTCTTGAGATTGAGGCTGAGGTTTTGAGACGAAGGTTCGTATCGACAGCTGCGTTGAAGATTGGGTGATAAACAATACAAAGTACATCGATGTCGTAGCCTGATGGTCGATGCGGAAAAGCGATTAAGTGGGATGACATGATCCCTTGAACACGAGCTGAGAAAACAGCATTTTCAATAGCGACAGGAGAAAGTCTAACTCTATCAAAATCAAAAAACGGCATAGTATGGACTGAACAGGGAGACTTACCCATTAATACATATAGAAGCGTTGTGTCGCCCCGTAACCTAAAATCAAGACACGCGAATCAGTATGGTACTTTTGAAGAAGAGTTGAGCACTTTTGGAGTGGACTTGGGAGTCAGGAAATTCGACATGAGATCTCGTGAAAAAATCCAATATATTTTCCCAAGAACTGTGCATAACTGAGAAAGACCTTTGACTTCTAGAGCAATAACGACCGAAGAACATTCAAGAAGCTTACTTACATATAGCGCCCCATTTTCATCGAAATGACCCATATCACCCGTCTTATACCAGCCGTCGCCAGTAAATTCTGAGACCGTTGCTGCGATGTCATTGAAGTATTTTGAAAAGACAGCGGGCCCAGACAGTTCTAGATGGCCTGTTTCGTTCACTTCAACCGCACCGCCACCCTCAGCAACAACTCTAACATTCACTGCATTCGTAGGATATCCGACCGAGCACCATGATTTGCCATTTTTGACATCATACTCAGGGCAATTCAGATTGTAAAGAGCTCCACCACAAGTCTCGGTTAGTCCGAATCCCGGCCGAAGAAATGACTTCGGAGAGCGAAACTTTTGCAATAGCTGCGTGAAGCGAGCGCATGTTTCCGTGTTATTGACTTCTCCCCAGGAGACGAATGCTCTTAGGCATGATAAATCAAATCGCTTGCTGGGGTCATCCTCCTCTTCCTCGTCTTGTTTTATCTCGGCTTCAGCCTCCAATTCTTGGCAGATTCCCCAAATGAAGAAGTTTGGCGCAAAAGTGTATGAAGCTCTGTAATAGCTCAGCTTATCTAAAAGCTTTATTGGCGTGAGTAATAATGATTGCGGGACGTGTATTTGAGAAGCTGCAACACGAATGGCATGCAGATGAATGCCAAAAAGGTTGGCAACATGATCTAGAGGATTCCAATTGAGATACACATCTCGGGAGGTAGTCAAATGTACTTCGATTTTGGCGTCCAAGGAAGCCATGATTTGTTCGTGTGTGATACACACGGCTTTTGCGTCGCCGGTTGTCGTTCCAAAAGTCAACATAAGCAACGCCAGGTCAGAGGGTGCCTTCAAAAAACCTTTGCTCTGTTCGTTTGGGAGAGGCTGTAGATGAGAATCGATGGTTTCAGTGGTGAACAGGCGGACATTGGCGATACCGGAAAATTGGTTGATAAGACTTTTGGTAGTGACAATGAGTGGATTTCCGAGCAGCTTTTGTAGGGAAAGCAGGTGACTCTTTCGTTCGTTGAGATCATACATCTGAGTCGAGATACAAGGAATCCCTCCCGCAGCAATAATAGCCCAAAACCAGCAGATACTATCTTCGTGATCAACTGTATGGAGAAGCACAATTGAATTTCTGTTCATGGCGCCACTCGAAGACAGTGCATGGCCTCTCGCAAGTGACTTCTTGTATAGCGTGCTGTATGGAATTAGATCATTACTGCTAGCAGCTACAAGATCACTATCTTCGAAAATAAGGCCCTTATTGACACCCTTCTCGGCAGCCTCTTGTAGCATCTTCAACAGGTTTTTTGGCGCCATTTTTAGTGAAGGGTCTCGATAGTTGAAAGGTGTAGAAATCCACTGGCAAAGGGGGGGCGGTTACCAACTCCCATAGAGTAGGGTAGGGAGGAATTTTTGAATTCCAAGGGTACTCAACAAGGTAAAGCCATCGGTCTTGGCGTTTGATTGAAGGTGGGTTGTGTTGAGGAATATGATAATCAGAAATTGGGAGGATTTATTATAGACCCCTCCCTAAATTATTAGTTTGCTGAGCGAATCACTTGACGCCGGAGAGCGAAAGGCCGGGGCCATGTGAGTGAATGGAATAATGTTTTGTTCACACAACATCATGACGGGAACAATGAGAAGGAGCAGCACGTGTTGAATAAAAACAAAAATGGAGTCGGATGAAAGTCTGGGCTTCTTGATCTCTTCATAGTGTAGAAACTCTGGCTTCTAGACAGATATACGCAATGAAGAAAGCACGAAGTACTTCCCTCCACAACTTGAAGACATAAGGTTTGCGGGTTTGTCATGTTAGTCTGTAATGCAGATGGTTTCTTGCTCCTGGGCCACACGATCTGAAACGCAAGTGAAAGCTGGTATACGGTAAAATCAAGGTGAGGAACGATTGGGGTAGTTTTTCCCGTGGAGAGCCTCCATAAAGAAAGCTTGACAACGAATAGAAGCCTAGAAGGGAAATAATAACCTCGGGCAAAGCCAAAAAAGATGAGATGATACAACCCGCCCCGCTATAATAGCAGTATTCCCCCCACACACAGACTCGAAACCAAACAGATCAACCGCCATGCAGGTACATCAGCGATCTGACGTTTGAGAATACTGCAAAAAAACCAGGAGTAGTTCCACCAAGAGTCTCAGCATCGCTACGAAATGCCTTATGTCAAGGTCCAAGAAGTATCTTGAAGGCGGCAGGTGTAGAGATGGGAACATAGCAAAATCCCAGATGCTTGGCGGCGTCAACTCATAGGCCTACAAAGCAATTGGAAGCGATTGATATCAAATTTCCAAGCGGTAGTGCCTCATGAAGGCTTGAAGAGGTTGGATATTAACTGGCAACAGGTCGCGCCAAGACATCTGGTTAAACGCAGGAAGTCTCTCGTTGATTGCCCATCCAAATATCAGAGACAACAGACGGTTTCAAGAGAGAATTCGACCCAACATGAACAAAAACAACAGGACAAGGGTCTTGGCATTAAAAACACGAAAATATTGAGGCTCGTCTGTACGAGTTTGGTCATGCCATGGCATCTCAACTTTGAAGGATGGTAGAAATGTGACAGCAACGAGTGTTCAGGCAGCTCTCGAAACTTGATGGAAACGGTGGAGCGCACAATGACTAATGTGGCCTTTCCTCGACCAAATCTTAATCCCGTGTCCAGACTTCAATGCAGCTGAACAAAGGATTGTTGTCGAGATTTAATCGAGGAGAGGTTGTCCCCTTTGTTTGGGAGAAGGAGTGATTGGGCTTTGGAGTTGTCGAGTTGTCGTCGACTGACTTCACTTGGCCAAGGCCTCGGTGCAGCCTTTTTTAGCCTGAGGCCACAATAGGACTCGAGTCCCAGCCTCGTGGCCGTCACACTTCTAGGTTGTTCTTGAGCGCAAACAAAAAACAGCTTGCAAACATTCTCTTCTCTAGACACCTGATACCTAAATAGGGCCCTTTTAATTCGGAACCGAAGTCGACTATTATTCTCATCACAATGCGCCCCAGAAGTTGAAAAGTCCTATCCTTCTACCGCATTTCTCATCCTCCCTCCACCACTTGACGCTTCACGGACAAGCTACCCCGGCGCATACCAAATGTTGTCAGAATGCTGGACCAGCTCTCGCCCGTTGCTCCAGCAAGAGTACGAGTGGTACTCCTGCCTATCGGACAGATCAAACGGGCAAGATTCCTCAGCTTCGTCGAGAGATTGCAGCCGGAAAAGATAGTCCAGTTGGGCGACATCAGTCCAGATGGCCGCCCTCATAGAAGTAGGACCAAAAACAAAAGCAATATAAACTATGGCACACAAATAACTGACCATGGGTAGACATGTTCTCTCCCCTCGCCTTCCCTACTGGCATGATCGTCTACGACCTCACCACCTTCTATCCCGCCCCCTCCCATGTGGCACTCTCTCCTTTCGAACTATACCGCGAGCCTCTTGTCATACTAGCTATTGCAGACGGAGAAGAACTAGACCGCATATCATATCGAGGCAGTGTGAGGAGGAGTCTCAATGGAAATGGGCAACCTAGGCCGGAGCATGAATTGGAGCAGGAATTAGAGGATGTGAAAGACAGGTATCCAAAGGGCCTTGTACACCAATTGCTATTATTCGACCATGTTCCCTCTGCCGATGCGACTCCTCTCCCCCAAGGCATCGTCGCCGTACCTCCCCCCGCGCAATGCAAACGAACAACACTTAAAACTATAATGTGCGATATTTCCTCGATTCTACTGGCAGAAATGACCACCTTGGCAAAATCCTTACAAGCTCTACACACAATAGAGTCCCCAAGTCAACTACAAATCCTTAAGCAGTTTGATGGGACAGCTTGGCAAACGGCGCATGCTGGGACAATTCAGCGCCGGAATTCTCAGTACGGGTCAGGGGGTGTCTCTCGTTCTGCTTCACCGGCTGGGAATATAGACCGTAGTCATGTTCGGATGTCCATGCCAGCACAATTTAGACCTGTGGATTCTAATAATTCCTCTCCATCTGGTCGATCCACCCCCAATGGTGCGAGATCGGAACTCCCAACTACTTTTGACCAAATCGTGGGCGCCAATCCTGATTCCAAAATGTCCCAAAAACCCGGCCTGTCTCGACTGGTAAGCTCAGACTCCAGTAGAGAAAGAAGTCGAGATCGAGTATCGGTCCAGGGGTTTGGGCCAGGAAGTGTGAGTGAAAGGTCGAGAAATATTGGTAAAGGCCGAATTGGAATTGTGATTGGTTCTCTCTATTTGCAAGCTGGGAGATGGGTAGACGCTACGAGAGAGCTCACCGAGGCAGCCTCGATCGCAAAGTATAACCTTGATCATCTATGGCATGCCAAAGCCCTCGATTATATTCTTGTGAGTATGTTAATGCAAGCCTGGATTGGTCTGGATTTTCAAATACCCCAGATTTGTTATGTCACGGCAGAAAAGGCACCACAGCAATCAAGTGCAAGTGACCCCAAAGGCCCAGCTAGCAGCCGTCTTGTTTCTCTGAAGAATCTCACCACATTGCTTCCAGAGTTACTAGACAGGATTTTGAACCTTTATACAAGATCAGCCAATAACACTGGTGAAACATTACCACAATTCCCATTTTCTGAATCCGCTATACGGTTTTCGAAACTCTCAGCAGCAATACATCTAGCTGGAGGCGCATTAGACGATGACGTTCTGCAATTGATTGTTGCTGGGATTCCCAGCAAGAAGCATGTCAATTTACTTACTCCTCGTTTGAATATTCGACCTACTCGTACAGAAATATACGCAACGTTATCCCGAGGATTGCCTACCTCATCCTCATCCGAGTCCTTATCTTTGGTAGATCGAACAATAATTCTCAGTGGCATAGCTTCGGTTTTAGGATCCATAGGGTATTATCGAAAGAAGGCTATGATCATGCGTGAGCTTGTTTCGGTTTTGATTCCTGGATTAATACAAGCACGGGTCAAGGGTGCTGCAGAGATGGGTATTCATCCTGCTGCTGGGCTGGCTGCTCTTAATTCCGTGAATGGAAATAGTCATGGTGCTGGTGCTCTCGACCTTGGCGAGGGCGACGTAGAGAATGGGGTGGATACATTCTTGGGATTATTGAGCAAAACCTATGGTGTTGTCACATCCGACATGACATCTGGCAGTGCCGAGAGCCAGGATGATTCTGACGACGCAACGATTACACGAATAATGCATAATGCTACCACCCGCGCCTTTGGAGGTAGAAACCTCAAGATGGATGTTCTTCGCTCTTGTATCAACCTCTCTGAAGCTTTGCCAGATTTTCACGGTGTTCTTAGATTTACGGCAGATCTTTTGAGAACAGCTGGTAGTGGTATTGCGCCAGGCCCTCGGAGTGAAGATGCGTCACCATCTATGTCTCGAGAAGAGCAAGTTAGACTTTCCACAAACATATCTAGAACTCTTGGTGCCGCTAAGCATTTGGGCGTCAAGAACCTGAAAGCTGAATACTGGGATGAGTTTCTCGTTCGAGGTGTTGAGCTCGAAGCTTTATCAACAGCTCGGACCCCTATACCGCACACCAAAAAGGATCTCCCTGGCGCAACAGCTGTTGCTGCGACTGGGAAGGTGAACCCATTTATATACAATCCATTTTTGCGACCGCCTGATGCCGCTGCCGTTGAACATCTGTTGGTCGCAGGCGAAGGGGCAGTGTTTAGGGTCACTCTACAAAACCCTTACGAATTTGACATTGAGATTGAAAGCATCAGATTGGAATCAGAAGGAGCGGAATTTGCATCAGCGACGCAGAAGACCGTGATAGGCCCATACAGAACGCAAATTCTCACAGTGTCTGGTACCCCGAAGAAAGCCGGGAAACTCAAGATCACAGGCTGCATAATCCGCGTGCGGGGGTGTCGTGAGAGACGTTTCCCCATATTCGGGGATCCTTGGTCTCCACAAAGTCCTACGAAGATCAAATCAATTGGAGTCGCGACGATATTCAGGCCGAAAGAACGTCCGAATAGCACAGACTCGAAATCAGCAGCAAACACACCTGTGATGACTCCCCCGAAATCAATCTCTCTTGCCCTAAACGTTATTGACCGGCAACCTGTCGTGGTAGTCAAATCGACCACACTCTCCCAATCCGCAATTATGGTTCTAGAAGGCGAGCGTCGCATCTTCTCAATTACGTTACAAAATCTGTCAACTGAGACACCGGCAGACCTTTTACTATTCTCTTTCAAAGATTCCACACAAGCCCCATTACAAACAGCTTTGAGTAGCCGTGATGCTTCACCAGCTGAACTGTACGAATTTGAGCTTCTACTAGCCCGAAAACAATCCTTACGTTGGCTACCAAAAGAAGGAGAAACCCCCTATATTGCCCCAGGTTCAACAGCAACTTTCGAAATGGAAATCCTCGGCAAGCCTGGACTAACGCACGCAATTGTTCAAATTGACTATGCCTATCTCGGTGTCCCTGCCAATGAAGTAGAAGACAAATTCCACACTCGACAAGTCAGCCTCCCACTCACCATCACCGTCAACGCCAGTCTCGAACTCTCAAAAATGGATATCCTCCCTCTCACAGGCAACATCCCTCGCTCCATCTGGAAGAAAGAAGGAGCGGTTAAAGATGGAAAACAGATCACACCACATGATTATTGTCTCCTCACCCTTGATCTTCGGAATGCTTGGCCGTCGCGTTTACACGTTCATCTTGGGATTACGAACGGGAATTCTATTGAGGAAGATTTACTGCCTGGGAATGCTACGAGGTTGATTTTCCCTATCCCGAGGATATTTCTTGAGGATCCGGCGAGAGCGATACCGGCTCTTGATCCGTCGCGGCAGAGGCAGTTTGTTGTTAGTGCGGGAAAGATAACTGCTGAGAGTGAGAGGACTTCTCGTGAAGCATTCTGGTATCGAGAGGAGATTCTTAAAATGATCAAAGGCACTTGGTCTACCTCTTCTGGCTCGTCGCGGACGGGCGAAATCGAACTTCGTGGTATCCGTCTAACCCAAAGGATGATCGACGCTATCAAAATCCCAGATATTGGGATTGAAATTCTGATCAATGGGTCAACTGGCACAAACTCTCAACATCATATTGAAACCGATGGTTTCGATGCCCTTCAAGTACGCATACAGAATCGCTCAAACCACCCCATCCACCCACTCCTAAGGATTCAACCCTCTATTCGGAGTCAATCCCACCGCGTCTCGCTCGATATCTCGAGAAAGATTATCTGGAATGGGACGTTGCAGCAGACTCTTCCTATCCTACCGGCGAAAGGGATTACGGAGGTGGAGATTGGGATGACCGCGCTTTGTAGGGGGGAGTTTGAGATTAATGCTTCGATTGAGGAGACGAGGTTGATTGAACCGGAGCCCGAACCGACGAGTGGTGATGGTGATGGGGAGGAAAGAGAGAAGAAGAGACGGGTGCAGAGGGAGAGAGCTAGTACGCAGAATATGTTGGATGCTGTGCTGGGGAAGAAGGAGAGGAGGGTTTGGTGTTGTAGGGAGGGGGTTTTGGTTGTTGTTGGGGATGGGGAGGGGAGTGAGAGTGATGACGGGGATGATGAGAGTGAAAGTGAGGAGGAGGAATGAGGGGTGTCTATTGTAAAAGTAGAAGGGTGGGAGCCTTTTGTATAGATCGTAGATTACTGACTAGGAGAGGGGGAGAGGTAGATTGGTGTGGGGAATACTACTCTGCCTTTTGAGATTGTTCAGCAAGTTCTCGACTTCGTCTTCTTGAGTCCTTTTCAAACTTGTAGTCATCAGCAAATACTTACTCACAGTGTAGACAGTTGATTGTCAAGGTGAGGTGACTTCTTACCATTTTCTTCAAGGCACTTGTCGGTCGGAGGTCCATTGTGATTTATTCAACGTTTTCACCAACGCCCAGTGCACAAAATAAGCGTTAGTTTGAAGTCATCTGTGGGTTAGAAGCCAACTTCCATTGCTATTTGCGCTGTGATTCCCACTCAATGTCAAACTTTATCAGCACAACCGGTCCACGCGCTAGTTGCTTGATTTCATGTTGGGAATTTGGAATCATTCTAAATGACTTGGTTTTGCAATTGGTCATTTCTCGCTTCTTGATTGCTATCTTGAGTTGTATAAAAAGGCTGCGTTGCTTCGATTTTTCGAATCAATTGAGATTTGCTTTTTTCAATCTGGAAACCTTTGAGGAATAACTGCGAGACGCACTTCTATCTGAAAAGATCTTTATCACTCTTGAATTTCCCGGGCGTTTTCGGCAAAACACTCAGCAGCAACAACAGGGTTGAACGAAATGTCGTATTTTGATGAAATGGATAATAACCCGCATTCTCAACCCCCCGGAGCAGTTTTCCATTACCAGGGCGGCGGCGGCGATGATGGACGCGACACCACCTTCAATTCCTACATCGCAGAAGCAGATTTCGCTTGGTACTTCCTTAAAAATAGGGAAACATTAGTCCTGACAGCGCCCGAAGACCTTGCCGAAAGCCTGTCAAAGGCCGATCACTTTTTTTGAGATAGAAAGACGCACTGGCAAACTCGCCTTTCCTGGGGACCGATTTAATAGTCTACACACCCCAAAAATAGATAGGCGGTATTTCATCCCCGCTCTCGATAAATCAGACCCAAACAACACTCAACCAAGCCAATTCGAGGAGGTTCATGTTGGTGATATCTTTGGGGAAGGCGGTTGTTCTCCTTTTCATGATACTGGTCATGATCGTGCGGTTTTCACCCTGTTTTCCATGGTGCGGGATCGGGACCAGGATCACAAACCTAGGAGCAGATTTCATCTTTACTTCGTTCGACGACTGAGGAACCCGATGAGGGGTGTTGTTCTTGAGTCCCTAAGCGAAGTCCTAGGAAGGTGGCCGGATCGCGGTACATAAGTGAATTTTGGAATGAAGTCCTCTGATGTGAGGAAACGCCGGGAATTACTTAGCTACTAGAGTTGGGTGTGTATGGGATGTTGGTCAAAGAACGTTTTTCATTGCTTGTGCTCTTGCAATGGTTGATAAGTGCTGCATGTATCATTAGCTTGCTCTCGTCTCTGGAGGTGGACAATTGAAATGTGTTGCTCTCGTTTTGTCGTACAGAGTTAGCTAATAATGTGATGCGCTGCAATGTTAAACCATGACCACAGCATTGAACATCACGATACTATTCAGAGAAGTACTTCTCTGTTCCACAACCAAGAAGTGATGCAAATGAGTTATTGGGTCTAAAAAGGTAGGCAAACCCATATTGAAACCCTCCAAGCGAGGGTTTGTAAAACCATCATCGGTTTTAAATCACATCCTCATGGTATACTCGATAGGTATTTGTGATTCTTTCGAGGTTGAAGAGGCGTAGCTGAGCTTTTGGGTCGATGTGGTCTCTTGGTCGTAAACAAACCAGAGAGATATGCTTGTTGCTTGTATGAGAGGGAAACCCCTTTTCTCGCACATGATATGGCTTTCGCTTCGGAAGTTTGAGATCAATCCCTCATAGGGCCAAATGCACTCTTATTTACGCTCCATGGCATAATCTATTCACCAAGTTTCAGCTTGATCATGTTGTGAAATAATATGCCGCTTAACTTTCAAGTTCCAGTGAATTTAATACAGAGACTTCGACAGTTTAACATCTCCATTTACCTAGCACTTTATGTAAGCTTCTCATCGAGGCTAGCTTAGTGCCAAGGCTTTAATTCACGTACAAATAGTCCTTCCGTATCACGCTAGATAGCTTTACTCTTTACCGCATCCATACTCTCTTACTGCCACTGTTGTGCCCCTAGCAATTTCACTGGTTACCCCGTACCGGGCAGCAACTTCAAAAACATTTAGAAAATATTTTCAAGGTACTCTTAAAGTCGCAAGTCTTCTGCTGCGAATTTATCACGGAAATCCCGAGATTGTCTACAGCGAAATGGCGAACCCGGCGAAGCAAATCACGAGAATTCAACTTGAGGAAGTACTACGACACTTCACCCCTGATGGAAGGGTGTTATGCTTTTATCACTCAGCACGCCCAAATGAGGTAGTAGATGAATCTGTGGCAGATTTTATCAATGACTTCAGACGAAATGTAGGTAACGGGGACTTTGTTCTCCCCCCTCCCAATCTATCTCTGGTTTATCTTTGGTGTTCCTGCTTCAATCGTGAATCCGTTATATGTTGAATCCTATAATTTTCGTAAATAAGCACTTGCTGACTCTCATATCTTCTAGGGTGGCGCATATCTGACGACTGGACCAGAGCTCGCTTGGACTTTTCTGGAAGGTGCGGAAATCATCATCAAATTAGAGCGCCGTCTCTCCCCATACACCCGAGACGAAGAAGAATATCGCTATAAAAACAACCAACCTGCTATTGGAGGATCGCAGAGACGTTACTTCATCCCTATGATGGATGGCGGTCTGACAACCAAGTACTTGGAAATTCACGTTGACCACCTCTTCTCGCGACACACTTCCATCTCTCCATTGAGTCCAAATTCGGTCAATTGGGCATATTTTCGATGCAAGTATCATCAGCCGGGTGCTGGGTGTGTAATCTACTTTGCTCGGGAACTGAAGAATCCACAAAAGGTGGTTGTATTGGGGAGGGTACCGAAGACGGAGGACGAGGAAGAGAAGAAGAAACCAAAGAAGCTAGAGCTGGAGGTTAACCATTGGAAGCCAAGACCTGTGCAGGATAATTGGCGCAAAGATCACAATGAGGGAATTTGAGAACAGTAGAATAGCTAGAGCTCCGAGGCGAAGATAAGCATGCACTGATATGCGGAAAGTGCGGGACATTTCACATCAAAGATTATTTAAAACACTTGAGAATAGCAAGAAGGTTCTCGGAAAATATGTGTCCATTTTTCATCTCTTCGTTCAAATGTGCTACTTTTGCTTTGGATAATTTACACAGATAGTTGAAATGTAGGCAAAGCGTGACTTTTTGAAGGGCTCGCTCAAATGGCGCAGACTTTCCCATACCACAGTACCGGTTACGTGTTGTTCTGTTCGAGATTATCGAGTGAAGTATATTAGCCCTTACACTTACCAGCTAAGCAGAAAGATTTTTGCTTGTGCTTTACCCTTCCAAGTTCATGTTACACAGCTTGTTTCCATACCGTTGACCAAAAGCTTGCTAGCTAGTTACGATTGATAAGGAGATAGGAAGCCTTATTCGCGGTGTTTGTTGATGTAATATGACTATTCTGCTTTTAGTCTTTAATCCTGGTGGCTTGGCCAAAGGTCATTTAACGGCTCTTGGTCGTCCTTTTTGCTGAGGCAAATAACCCTTCCGTGTCCAATTCTACTAAAGGATTCATTTAATTTCAATCCAGGGCCACACATAATTACATTACACCACGCGACATTAGCAGCTGCTAATTGATTTCCGAGGGGTCGCACTAAAGGGGGTTATAAAAAGAGGCCATGTAACCACAGATTTCTTCTTTCGTTAAGTGAGAAAGTTGTAGAATTCTCTTGAAATTGTCAAGCTTTATAAGATAATTGGCCACCGAATCTTGATATTCCTTAATACGAGATCACTGAACAGCCGAGACAAACGGACTCCCTCGGAATTGTCCTGAGCTAGTTGCGAATCTCTCCCCACCCCCAAAGAGTGTTTTGTCCATTTAAAGATTCCCAATCCTCCCCTCCCCCTTCTTCTCCCGCGAGCCTTTTCATCAGTCAACCCAGCCAGCCCGGGTAGACAAGCAAGATATTTAGTAGCTTAGGCAGAAGATATTCAACAAAATGTATGCCACGCACACTACATCATCAAGGTAGAGCGACGAATTAATCGAGGGTCCATTGAACAAGAGCACAGGTGATTTGGAAATAGCGAAAGGTACGATGGAAAGGCAGATATTCGTTACTTTATCCCGACTTTCACAAACGGGTGGACGGAAGTGCACCTCAAAGATGTTTTCTCACCTAACCCGCACACTCCATTTGATCCTCGCATTCAATTCAGATGAGGCCGAACCATGGCATTTGTCTGCCATGATCACCAGCCTGCAGAAGGCCTGGGATGTCTCCTTTATTTCGTCTCGCAACTTGATAATCCTAAAAGGGGCATAGTCAGCCAATGGGCGCCAAGGATTGTTTTGCGGAGGTGGCCGGCATACTGAGACCCAAGTTCCGACAAATGGCTTTTCAGTGGTTGAGGGTTGGAAGGATTGGAGGGGAGGCAAGCAAAGGGCGGGGGATGTTTGGTGCGAGAGATGAATAATATGTTTGCATGTAATACATCAAATGACTTGGATTTTTGGTCTTGGTCTGCATTTTTCTAGCTGGCACTATTCAGGACTAATGTCAGTTAATAGTTGAGCCGACTTGGTTGTTGTAAAACTACACAAAATATTGTTGAGGATACTTCAACACTTGGTTCCCATTCAATTGAAGTTTTATCTAGATATAGAACTTCAATTCTGGAGATTTGTGAACTTATACCACTAAACTGTTTATATTATTGGAGTTCCAAGTAAATATATGCGAAATGAAATGGTATTCAACCCCCTTAAAGGAGATAGGCCGAAATAAGCAGGAGTCTTCGTTGAAAGATATGAATTTTTCCTCCAAAGTAACGATTATATGTCCGTTAAACCTATTAACCGTCTAACTTGATGGGTGACGGGTATGAATTTGGATTTCATGTGGCAATTAAAGATTCGTGGATCGTCTAAGTTTGATGAGAATGTATAACATTTTTGCAAAAAAGTCCTTTGGCGACTAACTTAGGTCATACTTCCAATAACATTTGCTAGGAAGCTGTATTGCGGTCACAAGATTAGATTTTATTGTTTCCACATGGTTGTGAGAAGTTTTCCTCGCTTATTTTGCCTATTCCGACAGACTCTATATAAAGGAAAGATAAGTAAGCAAAAGTTGAAATAGTAGTTTTACTCATTCACTTCTGCGCATCACTCGACGCTCAATACTGACCTCATTCCAAGGCTTAAAAGCATCCATCTGTGCCTTATTTGAAGAGCATCCGTTTTCTGGTCTTGGAACGTCAACACAAAGCGAAGCCATCCTGCGAAGGCCTAAAGGGAAAATAACCTCCAGCTGGTTACGTTCTCGATTCAATACGCGCCTTTCTCATCCTTCACCAAACCATATCAAAATCCGAGACAATGACGGAACAAAGTCGCACTACAAACAACGAGATACTCCACGAACAATTTAGGTGGCTACAAAATTGCAACAGTACTGGAACCGTCCTCTGCTGTGCGAATCCCTCTGTTCCGCTTTTGGGATGCGATTTCAAGCACTTGGATTTGTTCTGGCAAGCTTTCATTACCCATGGGGAAGCATCCGGTTCTCTCTCTATTGAGCCTTTGACCAGTCAAGAACTATCTTCCGTCACTGACTTCATTGAGCTTGAAAGGGGCTTATTGCGTGGCTCTGCAGCCGGGGAGATGGTCACAAAAAACAGATTTGGGCAATTCGATCATGGAACTCGTGGACTGTCACATTGTCGTTATTTTGTTCAGGTGGTCGGGGTGGGCCAAACTCCCAAATACAAGGAGGTTCACGTCGACGATCTCTTTCAACCGGGGACCCCGATCCCCCGGCACAATATGGGCCAGTTGAGTTGGAGTTGCCAAGTACATAGACCACCAACTGGATTTGTGCTTTATGTTATCATGGCTCAGCCCAATCCTCACTTGGGGAAGAATAATCTAGGGCCACTGAGGGCTGTGACTGGGGAGTGGAAAGTGAGAAGGCAAGGGTACAACGTCCCTTGGAATTCAGCGACTGGCAGGAGTTACGATTTTGGAAATTGAATTTATTCATCTCGGAGAGGTTGAGAAGCGAAAGGCCTTGTTGTACTTGAATAAGTGCAGTGCTGTTCCTATGCAATCGAGTCAGGTCTTGTTTTGTTTGTGTTTCTAATTGAATATTACTGCAAAGGCCAATTATTGTGGAAAATAAAATTCGCATGGTTTAACTTCAGAATCAAGAATGGTTGTATTCCACGGTGTTAAACTTGTGCTGTTCATTCCCTAAATGAGCCCCTGGTCGAAATTTCAACAGGCTATAAATTCCCTGTGGAACTCCCTGAAGCAGGAACTTTCCAGTGGAACATTTGGTGAATTCACTCTTTATTCCAGGGCCCACGCGTCATTCAATATGGTTGCTCAGCCCTGTAGGTTCAGGGTACACCGCCTCCAGCGCCGCGGACACGTGGCGGAGTCCTCTGAAATACTTTCCAGCACCTGACCAAATAACTTGCACATTAGTAAAACATACCATAAAGCTTTTATTTGGCTGAAGGAAGAACGAATGGCTCATAGAAATATTTTATGTTTGTCGAGCTTGCTCGTGGGCTCCAAACTGGACCAGCGTGAGAACAAACTACTCAATTACTCTAAGTAACTCAGAGTTACTCAGAGTAGAGTAGAGTAGAGTACCCATTTTGAGTGCTCTAAGTAAGTACTCAGAGTAGTATACTATAAATAGATTAAATGGATTCTATTAATAAAAGAGCTAATAAGAGTCTAATAAGAGACTAATATACAAAGTTAAACTCTCCTTCTTCTTTATCTTCTTTCTTCTCTTCCTCTATAAAAAGACCCCAGCTCTTAAGACTAAGTACCTTCTCTAAAGTGTCTTTAGAGAGCCTACTCCTTTGCTTATTAACTATTAAAGCAGCTGCACTAAAAAGCCTCTCGCTAGCTGCTTATAAAGAAGTATTCTTTACTTAGGAACGTTCTTTACTTTGATTACTTGTTTATTTACCTACTTAAATTCTCGCTAAGCCACTCCAGTGATCGCTCCGTATCGGCCCGGTGCACCCCGAATTCGGCCTGATACTACTCTGAGCTATTTTGAGTAACTCAGAGTAGAGTAGTGTAGAGTAGAGTAGAGTAGCACTTGAAATCGGTTGAGTAGAGTATATTAGGACCCTATTACTCTACTCTACTCTACTCATTTCTTACGCTGAATTGGAACTCAAACCTATCACAATTTATTTGCTATCATAGCAAATGACCTGGGAATCCAACATGAAGAAACATAATGACTCACTGGGCAACAAACATGACCACCTGAAACGAATTTCTCATGTGGTTTGAGTAAAATATCATATGATAGCTATCAAGTAAGTTGAAGCACTATAAGGACAGTCAAATCTGCAATTCTTCCTGTGGGTATCATTGCTATTAGATCAGTGGTTTTATTTCCAATCCACGTCTCCTTTTAAGTTTCTAATTGCTCACTTCGGTACTCATTTGTACTCACAAACTTGATCCACCAAATGATGGCCTCTAAATCAACCGAGATCCATGAAAGGGAACGTGCACAGCTAGACTGGTTAAAGAATTACGACCACACTGGAACGGCTTTCTGCTGCTCTGGGAATCGAACATCGCCTAAATTGCCGATCCCAAGCATAGCCGATGAAGCGAATAGGTCATTCTTAAATGACATGGTCTTCAGGGGGGAACACCATCTTTCGAGAGAGCCAGTTACCGAACAAGAACTCTCTAACACCGGTATGGTTATCAAATTAGAGAGGTACCTATGCTTTGAAACTTCGGATGAGATCAAGAAGAAATTCGCAAAAGGCGAAGAGATTGAGTGGGCAAATATGGAATGCTCCACTATCGTTTCCTCATACCGCTCTATCGATGTATCTATGTGGGAGTAGAAAAAAAGAAGGACTTTTGCGGAATGTGGAAAAAGGTCAATGTCAACAGCATGTTCCAGCACAACACGTTCAATCTGAGTGACGATGAAGTGCAGGCGTTTCCTTGGTCTTGTCAAGAACCGAATCATAAACCACCAACTGGCTATGTGCTTTTTAGGGTTCTTGAATTGCAGAATCTGGGCAGTGGAAAGTTAATTGGCGAACAGGAGCCAGTGACGGGCGAGTGGAACCTACGATGAGAAGTTGGGAGGAAACAATCAAATTGAGGATGCACTTTTGCTGAAATCACTGTTTTGTGTAATTTAGTAATGCAGGCATGTACCATAACGCTTCATTATGCGAATGAACAAGAGAGTGGGTAATTTACCCAAACAAATTAAACAAAAGAAGTTATATATATATATATATATATTGTAAATTCAATATAACGTGGCTTATCAGCGAGTCGATCACTTTTCCTTGGCATAAACTTCTAAAACTTTAACACGTGTTTTCTTAACTATTTATCATGGAAATTCAAACCCAAGAAGCGTGAATTATTCTAGCTGTCGAGGCTATTCGATTGTCCAAAAAACTAAGCAAACGCTCCGCGGCAAAGATCTACAAAGTACTCTACACGACTCTTTCTGACAGAATAGCTGGCTGAACCTACCACCCAGATTCTAAAGCTAATTGCCATAAGTTGACTGAGTTAGAAGAGGAAGTGATTATTTAGAATATACTCAATATAGATTCCAGAGAATTTATGCCCCAGCTAGCTACTCCAACTCCCCCTCGGCTGTCTAGTGCCAACCCCCTCCCTTAGGTGTCCCAGACCCCTTCTAACCCAACTAAAACACTTTCACAATCAACTCTTGTGCGAAATTATATAGCCTGTCACCAAGGAAGCTCGCCCATTCCACTTTTTCAAACAGTTGCTACGTAAGCAAAGGGTACAGAGCGAATGGCACATGAGATAACCCTTTGGACTGCATCTGCGCCGACCCCAATGTCGACCCAAGGAGCTGATCCGGGTGGGCTGCCATGTGGATTGCAGTAGGGTTTTGGGCTTCCTTGTGGTATGAAGGAGATGGTTGCTCCTTTTGGATGTTCTATGGACCCTCCATGCTTCCAATTTCCGGGGTTATCGAGAGTTCCCCCATCACACCCGTCAAGGACTTTGTAGAGGAGTATTTTGCATTCTTCTGGGTCTAAGGATGCTTCTGCGCGGAAGCCGGTACTTATAAATACCTGGTCAACGCCGGAGTTATATGTACCCTCGCTTTTTTTACCCGCTTGTACGGTAAAACCCTGAGCGTTGCAATATTTTTCGATTGCAAGGCTACCAATATCGCGCTGAATCCAGTTTTGAGTGGCGATTCCGTTGCAATTTGGGATGCTGTCTTTAACGGAAGTCTTCGGGGGATTAATCGATGTTAATAGCATTTGTTGCAAGTCCAGCTGAGCTTCGTCATATGGATTACCAGAAGATATATAAAGTATCTCAAGGCATTTGCATCCCGGCTTTTCTGGTGCTGTACAAACCCCATTTTTATCACCATTGCAGTCAGAATCTATACAGGCGGGCTAATCTATACGTTAGCCGCTTTTCGGCTGGTATAAGAATATTACGTACAGCATCCTCGCCTTCCTCGCAGGTTGTAGTTTTCAATGCATCGCTGACAAAATTGACTGCTTTGATAACAATTTGATGAACAACTTGCCGAGCAATCGTTTCGAGCATTTGCTGGAAAGCCATCACAATGATCAAGGCAATATTGGCGAGAGTACGGCGCCTCCGAACTTCTTGAAGCTACCCATGAAACTTTATTAGTGGACGGCCCTGTAGAATAACTAGTAGTACTCCAATGATTGGTTTAGAACTAACGAGAGAAAATCTAGTCCTTCTCAATAATCTCTTGCTTTGCTCTCCTAGCGGAAACTAGGAGAGCATAACTGGGTAGCGATCTCCTGAAGAAAGGGTTTGAATTTGATTAGGAAACCACGTACATATCTTGCTCGTGCATCTTGACCGACTAGAAAATATCCTTCTATGACAAGCAAATCCACTTGCTCATGGTTTGGGGCCCCCGGTCCTCCTATTTCCCTTAATCCATCACCGTCTGCATGAGGAATTAGAGCATTGAAATCTTGACCGGGGCCAAGACCATCAAGAAGTCTCTGCAGGCGTGGATTGGTGCAAGCATCAGGTCTCAATTCAGTGACTTCAAAAGGCTCAGCACGCTTGTGAATCCCCATAGGAGGTAATGCAGTGGCTGTGGGACACAGTGATGTGTCGTTGAAAAGCTCTAGTTACATGAAGATGTAACCAAGCTAAAAAAGTTTTTATATGACGTCACGGGCTGCAATACTTGCTTGAGGAGGTGGTTGCGTGATGGTTGTCAAGGGGACTGCAAGAATAAGGTTCACGTATGTAAGAATGAGCCAAAACAATGAGTACATTTTGGAAAAAAGAATGGAAAAATAATATCGTGGGGTGCTAGCTTGCTTCAAGTTTCACACTGTGGTGGCGTGCTCAAGAGTAGATGTAGAAAGTGTGGCCTGGACAAAATATGCAAGTAACAGTTGAGGCACAGTGACCAACAAGTTGCATTGCACTGCCCATTCCTACGTTAGTTTTTAATTAATCATCGTACCCGAAGTTTATATTGCGAAAATCAAGCTCGACCTAAAGTGTAGCCTCTACCCAACTGACAGGGAACGTGCTGTGAAGCAAAAGAAAAGCCATTAAAATCACTCTATTGTTGGTGCTTGTCTCTTAAGCGAACGAATGAGAGAACTCATCTGTGTGTTATGTTAGCGAGCGCTTATTACTGGAATCTAATCTTCCTAACTTGTCAATACTCCAAAGCATGTTCGCTTTTACACCTTGTGTTGGTCTTGTTGGTTTCGCCGTGAGGTTGCACCTACGCCACCCACCAACTGGCCCCCAGCTTACCATACCAAACATAACATCTATGACCCTCATTTCAGGTACCCAACATGTTTCATGTACATGTCAGTATGTTGGCTGGTAGTTGAAAGCTTAAGCCTAAGCCTTCCCTAAGCATGCTATTTTCATTGGCCCAATTTTAACCCAATAGTTGTTGGCTCATCATCACCGCGCATGGTTCCTTTGCGAATTTCTCTGAAGATCTGTAGGGTTAAAAGAAATGATTTCACTGCTGGTCCATTGCTTCAAGTTGTACTATCATTCAAGTGGTATTCCTACGCAAGATTCCTAACTTTGCGATTGCCATTTGAATCTACAAATTGTTATAAATTGATCATGAGGTTGAGTTTGAAATTATCAGCAGCACTGGCATGTGCGGGGTGTTTCCCAAGAGTTGGGGGCTTTGTGCTAAATGAGACATGTAACAGTAAGTCGAAATCCGTGTGTTCTACTTGAAAGCTAGAGACTGACCTCAAATGGCGCAAGAAAATAGACCGATAGTCATCGATTCTTTTCACAAGGCATTCCACATGATAGAAATAGCCATACATTCTTTGGAGCAGCGTCCTTGGAATGCTCAGCAAGCGCCAGTATATAGGGAAATTTCACAACTTACAAACTGGATATTCAAAGACTCGGGAAACAATCCACCTGGCACATTCGGCGGCGTCGGGGGACATCCACTTGACCGAGTTTATCGTAAGAGTCCTTCCAAAGAACCATTTGAGAATGGCTGTGAAGTATTTATAACCTCTCTACAGAGATCCTCACCAGCATTTACGAAATGAAAAACGAGATTCCATATGAAATTGCTGACCAAAGAGAATTTGTTAGTGAAACCCAACATCCTATCCCAATTTTGCATAGACCTAACAAGCTGTTGATTAGATTGTATTTTGCGATCCAGCACCTCTAAAACGCACAAAAGGGAAAAGAATTTTTGATGGGACTAGGCAGGTGTTCGCAGAACTGAGGGGCAAAGATCCGGGTGGAGACCTAGAGCCGTGCAATCTTCTTAGATGCCAGATGTGGACCTTGCCGAGTTCAGCCCCTAATCGCCCCGCAAGAATACAAATTTGCCCCAAATATTTCGCAAAGATGAAGAAATCTGCATTTCTCAGCACTGGAGATTTTAAACACATTGATTTGGATTCAACAGGAAGTAAGTATGATATCCCCAAAGAAATAACGTTAGAACCCAAACTGAACAAACATTTAGCAAGTCTTTGGATATTCCCTAATACCGCCATGGATCTTGCTGCTGTCATGGATGTAACCTTTTTACATGAATTCACACACACATTTGCCGGGGGCTTATTATCGGATCAACCTGGTATTAAAGATGTGTACGGTTGGGTAACCGCCTTGGCAATGCCTGCTGATATGGCTGTAGAGAACCCTGGTAAGTAAAAGATCAACAGCAAAACTCTCAAGTTACTGACTCTAAAATTTATGCAGATAGTATAGCGATGTTTGGGCTAGCTCATCGAATGCTACTGGAGACTTTGATGAAGTCACAAATGAATGGTACAATTGTGGGTCCAGTTTTGTAGATGCCTTCTGACTTGTGCCGTCACGTTGGTCTTTGTGTATTCAGCTCTTTTGTATGCAGTGGAATGAATATTTTAGTGGCAGATCGAATTGATGGTAACTTCCAGCTGTTACCTCGTGAAATACTTATGGCTAGGTTATCATCTCCGCTTCGGTTTTGGGAACACTCGTTACCTCAAACCCCCCAGCGTTTACTTTCCATATTAGAAAAACCGACAAGTATCGCCTTGTTTGATCAAACTCAACGGCTCAATTGCGTTCGCGTCTCGTGATATCCACCAGACTTCGAGGCCCAGGTAAAGACGCGAGATACTGTCATACTTTTACACCCTCATCAAAGAATTTTGAATGTCGTTCAGGTGGGTCGAGAATGCGCCAGGAGAAACCGATATCCGAGAGCTGTGCAAAGGGCTGAGTGAGAAGTACCTCACTCAATTGCGGCAAGTATCTGGGAAGTGTGATATAAACCATGTTGACAAGATACAAGAAGCCGATGGCCTTTGTGTAATTAAAGAAAATTGAGGTTCAGCAACGCCTAAAGCTCTCCTTGGTTTAACGGCAAGCCAAAAGCAATGAAACGCGCCACCATCCGTGACTGGGTCCTCGAAACAGAAAAGACATTTTTTGAGTCAAATGGCCATGTTAGATTTGAGTCTTATGTACAACGCAATAGCCCAGGCCAAAGTTATAGTTTTTTTCTGGATAGTGACTGTGCAACATTCATTCTTAACACCCTTCCAAATCCACGTTATCTCGCAGTCTAACCCCTGAAGCTGCTTGGTTCCCGGACTCCAGTGAAGAATGAGACGGAGGCTTGTCGTTCGCTTGATCATAGCAAGAGGTCCAAGCATCTCAGCCTCTCGCGAAACCCAACTACTGTCCCCCTCAATTTCTACCCTCAAGTTCTGTAATCCCGGCAAATGCCCCAGGTACTGACACACTTCTACCCACTCATGAAAGCCTTGAGAGTCGGGCTCGGGGGCTTGACTTATATACCAGTGGATACTTATCTCGGATATTTGAGCAACTCGCTTGGGCAGAAGGACCTCGCTTAAATATGGTATATACTGGGGTATCCACATGTAGAACGTGTTGGCAGAATATAGGATCCAAATCGTCTCCGAGTATCTATAGAATGAAACTGGTTAGCTATGACCAAAATATTCTTTATGGAAGATAGGGATGTATACTCACGTTTGACGACAAGCTAAGAGTAATGAAAGTAGCCCTTGCCTCAGCGGTGGAGCAGGTAGAGGCTCGGGGCCACGGTCTTATCGAATTAAACAGCCATTATTAAAGCCAAGGGAAAAGGTGATGTTTCCTAAAGAGTATTCCCAAATTTGGGTCCGTATCTCTCCAGGAAGTGTCGTCAGGAGCGTCGATTTACTTTGCACACATGTTCTTTGGAGGTGACAATCTTCTGGCAGTGGTATTGTAAGAGAACGTGTTCGTTCCTCGAGCGGTTGGGGTAATTGAAACCAGCGGGCTTGATGACGTTTATTGTATGCTAAGAGACGATATTTCGGCTTCCGTCGTCTACGAAAGGGAAAGCAACGCCATCTACCCATTTTTCTTTGGGAAGGAATTGATGCTCGAAATCGCTGACACTACTCAATTCAAAACTAACGATGACTAATAAGAGAGTGTGGTTCTGGTTGATGATCTCGAAGAAAGTTGCCGCTGTTGGCGGTAGAACAGAGAGAAGGCGATGTAAGATTGGAAGCCTACGGAAGGAGGGAGATTGTTGGTAAAGGCCCCAATAATGACCTGCCGATTTGCATACAACGTTGTATACCCTGGCCACTCACCAACACCAACAGTGCAACGCCAACCAACGTGGCCTGTTGGTGGTGACCTAAGTGCCTGAGTATTTCGTAGGAACCCTACCCTTGGGTCTTGAAAAATTGAAACTCGCATCGCGGTTTTCTATGCATAACACTTATAACTCCCCTCTCTCTTCTCCTTTTCACCTCGCTTAGCCCTACATAAGTGTTCGAACCTCAAATATAGGAAACTTACATCTGGGTTGAAAGTGCATAGCTCAGTAAAGTCGCCATATATCGCAAAATTTAATTGCCGCAGGTTCCATGTCTCATGCCTTATCCACTGCCGCCAAATTTTCGCGCGGTTGGATAAATTGGACAGCCAACCGACATTTGTTTCACAAGGTGGGATTCCGTCATACACATGCATGCGTGTTCTCCAGTTGCCTAAAACTTCCTTCGATGATAATGACTTGTGTCTACAAGACTTAGGCTTGCAGGAATTCGTGACTGTGGTCCCCTAGCGCCTCTACTCTAAAATTTGCCAACACTCCTAGGAAAAGAAGGTAAATATAAGCCCAATCACTCTAGTCGTGCCTTTAGGAGAATTAGAATAGTTCTTCGAGTCTTAGTCAGTTACGAAATTCCTAAAATCCCTAGTACCCCAGGAGATAATCCAACAACCAAGAATAATTTCAGTCCACCGAAACATCGTCCAACAAGAAAAATGTGCGCCTGGCACTGTTTCCCATATTTGCGAATTGTAAGACGTCGTAAGACTCGCCAACCAGGCTTCCGAAGATGGACTCATCTCACGGTTCCTAAACCACCAAAAGCCCGAAAACGACCACTGACACCTCCGTTACAACTAAAACCCCATTTTTGGAGCTTAACACAGAAAATCACCCCCCAAACGAAATCATTTATCTTCACTCAACTTCCACTCGAAATCCGTATTTTAATTTGGCAAAAGGCTGTCGGAGAATGACAATACATCTCACACTTTCAAGAGGCCATCTTCAAGAAGAAGAAGAACATCCTTACACCATTGGGTTCCTCGGTCAAACCTACTATCTCTTGTATTGACTTGTCGGCAAGCGTTAGTTTTTCTATCGCTTCGTGGGGCGAGCTAGCTAACAACATCTAGGTACTCTGAAGCAATCGATCTTCTTTACTCCACCAATACCTTCGCAGTTGACATGCACCAGTCTCTTCTCTACCTCCACCTTCTCCTTCTCCACCAACGCTTCTCTCCAATATCCTCCATCCGCTTATCCTGGTGGCCCAGCAGCGCACCAGGAGCAGGCAGCCCCGAGTTTGAAAGTTGGGTTTCCATGTGAGAGAGCCTTGCCTCATTGCCCGGACTGAAAAATTAAGAGTCGAGATCGAAGTTCAAAAAATGTGGGATAGGGAGTGGGCTTCGAATGAAGTCTGAATGTTAGAGGCGGTTGCAGTTGTCAAACAACCAAAGCTCTTTCGTTTATTTCTTTCTTGGCCCGGGGAACCTCTCAGTATACCTGATACTCCTTATTATGAGGTAACCAGGGTTTCGGAAAATTGGAGGTCAGATGGGTAAGGTTGGCTATTTGGAAGTACTCATATAACTTGCATCGCTAGGTAAAACGATCATGAAATACAAAATCCCCCCGAGCTTTCAACTTTCCAGACTGTGAACCTCCTAACCCACAACCTTGGTCCCTTTCCCCAATATTCCATGGCGGTGAAGCAGATCCATTCAAGGCTTCAATTCCCGATGTGTACCTTGGTGTTTCCGAATATGCTTAATCTCCCAATCCTTCAACACGTCCACATTCTTCTTCTCCACAACCTCAGCTCCAGTCTTTTACCTCAAATATTCCGGCCATTCCTTCGCGTAACATCCACAAATATAAAGTTTCTCAAGACCCCGGATCGTCCCGGTTGCTCTAACGAGGTTGACATCGAAACCACCTCCAAAATGGCCGCGGTCCGCATCGCACCTGAACCAGAACTGCAACTCCGTCAATCCCGTCATCTTCTTCGAGAACACATCAAAAATTTCGCACTATTCAGATCCGTTCGGCTTCTCAATCTCCTCTCCAGTGTGAGCACGAACTACTCAGGTACTCAAGTAGTACTCTAAGTAGTCTGAGTAGAGTAGAGTAGAGTAGAGTTTGAGTAGCTACTCAAGCCTACTCAAGTAGTACTCTGAGTAGTATACTTTAAATAAATAAATAAATAATAGTTTATACTTTGTGAGGTATATAAGATGAAAACCTAGAAAACTACTATATAATGAATAATTGATCCTCAAAGTTAACTTTTTCTAACTTCTTTTTCTCCTTTAGTCTCTTGTTTCTTTCCTCTTCTCAGCGCCATTCCTAGCGCCACTTCCGATGCCACTCTGGTCCACGGTCCGCCAATGTCCGACTCGGCTCCAACTACTCAAGTAGTACTCCAAATTACTCATAGTGCCATAGAGTAGAGTAGAGTAGTGGCCACTACTCTACTCTACTCTACTCTACTCATTTCTCACACTGCTCCTCTCTGGGCTTCAGCGCGGATGGATTTGGAGCAGATGAGGAGTTTGGTAATTGTTTGGCTTCAGAAATGTATAGTCCATCGACATTGACTATAAGCATCTTGATAGTTTCAGCGTTTTCATCTCGTCGAGCCATGTGATTCTGTAGGAGGGAGAGTCGTCATGTTGAAAGACGTTAGACGCGTAGTATTCCGCATCAAGAATCTCGGGTAAGAGCTGAGGCACCAAAAGCGACGTTCTGTCATCTTTGGAGCTGGGAATTGCGAGTGATACTTTAGAGTTGGAGATTGTGAGTTGAAGGGAGGCATATTTATATAGACTAGAGGAGTGTTTGCGATTCTATTAACTAACCCCCTTACTTCATCTTATCATTACACCACACTATTTTCGAACCAAACTAGTTGCGGGAAACCCCTTTCTTTTCTTTTCTTCAAATAATACATTCGGATCTAATTTTTCTTACTTTTATTCTTTTTTTAAATAGTAAACAATCTCTTCATATATCTTTCTTTAAAATAAAGAAAAACGTCTAGGAATTTAAGTAAGAATACATAACATCAATATCTTTTAACTTGTCTACCCCGATTTTTATTATTTATTATCATTTTAGTACTCTCCTCTCTCTTGAGTTCCAAGTGCAAAAACACGTGACACCTCGCCCCAAATTAAGCTCAGCTGACCCTACCACCTGTCTCGCACCCGACCTCGAAAAATGTAACTCAGCCTCCACATATAAAGCATCGTCAGCAGAAGGCTTGAAATATCGACCTGGAATAGCATCACATGCCAAATTCCAATCTGATTTATCGTGGGTTTGCTTACCGGAGATGGAGGTTTCTTTACAGGCTGAAAGAAGGACCAGAATATACAGAGGCATCAACACAAAAATACAGCTTTGTCAAGCCCCAAAAGCTAAACCTAGATTTCGATGTAGTAAGTTGTGTAACTTTCACCTGCAAACCCAAGACCCTTGCCAAGACCCTTGAAACCATCTATCAACAATGCAACTAAGTTTCTAAAGGAAAAAGAAGAAAAAATCGACGCTCCAACTACCCTCCTCCAAGTCTTCTAACATACCCAAAAACTTAATTTGTTTTATACAAGAATACAAAATACACACCCTCTCCAAAAACCATGTCTCACGTCCCCGGCTGACTCGCTCAACTCAAGGGAGTCATAAGGCTGAAATACCCATGAGTTGCCTATGCGTACCAAAACTCAACCCAAGTTTCTACCACACCCTACTTTTTATCAACTGCCTACCGACCTACCACCATGGCACCATCTGCCTATCGGTCTGCTGGTTCCAGTCATCAACACAGCCATGGCATACCACCAGTCCAACCAAACACACCACCAGTCCAAACCAAACCACCCAGACCAGCCAAACCACTCACATGCCCACCATGGCTCCCATTTCTTTTCTTTGTGATATATGTAGCGCAGTCCAGAAGTTCAAAAATCCCAAGGGGATGGCAACAAAGAAACTCAAATTCGTGAAAGAAGCTTCTTCGATTTTTCCAGAACACCTTTTTCCCCCTCTCAGTCTACTGGTACAGAAATCTATCTCCCAAAAAACTCCCCAACGCAAAACCAACGATGCCAACATTCCAACGTCTAAAATCCTGGTTCCTAACCACCCCCATCCTCTCAAGAACCCACCCAAAAAACCCCCTTCCACCCTCTCAAAAAGAAGAACCCGAACGCTGCACAATCTGCTCCCACACTCTCAACTCCCCACGCCCAGACGACGGACTCACAGAAACCCTTTTAGTTCTCCCCTGTTCCCACACATTCGGTTCCATCTGCATAACCCGCTGGCTCGAGAACGACTCCCCCCACAAAGATTGTCCCCAATGTCGTCGTAGCATGTTATACTCCAAGTGCGGACATCTCATAAGACCCGCTGAGGTGGAGCGAAGCCCCAAGTGTGTGAAGGAGGAGGATATGCCGGAGATGTGCGTTGTTTGTAGGGGCGATGGGGTTCTGGGTGCGTTGAGGAGACGGAGGGAGGAGGATGAGAGGGCTTTGAGGGAGATGAGGGAGTGGTTGCCTAGTGTTTGGGGGGGTGTTTGTTGGGAGGTGAGGGTTGAGGGGCGGGAGGGGAAGGGGTGGGGGAAGGAGGTTGATGATTTGAGGGTTTTGTTGGAGAGGGAGAGGGTACAGTGGTGATCTTTCTGCTTTGCCTTCTCTTTTGGTATTTGTAGGTCGACTCTCCTGTTAGAGCTTTTTCAAAGGCTGATGGTTTCGCACAGCAACGATCGTCTCTTACTCATCGGGCGTTGGAGTTGGGGTTTCCCAGAGTTTGCGATTTCCCCAATGTTTTCAGGCGACGATACCCAGCATCTGCTATTCTGCGAGATTTGTATACTTTGATTGAGCCATTTATTTCATCTTCTCTTCAGCGCGATACAGTTCGAGGTTGTCGATCATCTTCTGTCTCGTCTTCGCTGTCATCTTTGAAGCCCTCCTCCAAATCCCGGCTTAATCGTCTACCATCATCATCTCGTCCTCTTCGAGCATCCAGCGATAATGCCTCTCTGCGGTTATCATCGACGTCAAATAATTCCTCCCCTTCCTCCTCGTCAAAATCACTTCCCCCCATTCCATCTTGAGCGCTAACTGTATGGCGATTTCGATCGAAGTGAGTCCTCCAGCCTGATGGCACTAGCAGCTGGACTAATGCCTCCTGCACCTTTTGTCGAAATGATGTAGTCTGTGTAGAAATCGCATCGAGAGGTAGGTAATTGCTATAGCGCCCTCGGTATCTCTTCCAAACTGGCACGATCAAAAAGGAGATGAGAAGGTAGAGGATGAGCGATATGATGGCTGGTACAAGCAGTGTCTAGAATATATTAGACCTTCCCATATATTTCCTAGATTATGCAGCTTCCTACCTTTAATAGCGACAACGCAGACCCCATTTTTGACTCCTCGTCCTCGTTTCCCGCAGCGTCCGGAGCTGGATGTGGAATATAAATGTCGCCGTCAGCTCCCCGAGTCCACGTAACACCTCGGAATTTGGTGGTTGTAGACAGCGAAGGAAGAGAGGGCATTCGGGCTGAAAAGAGTGTGGTGGTGGAGAGATTTAAATAGGAGTATTGGTGGTCAGTTAGCACAAGATTAATTGTTTGTGGTAGAAAGTGTAGCCTGGTCCTTCCAGTGACGTTGATAGGGAGAGTGGAGTTGATGTACAAAAGGGTGCTCTACAGCGTAAGCCAGAGGTTGAACTGAGCGCCACAGCGCTGCAGAAGCTCGGTTACAGCGGCGATGTCTAGATGTTAGACTTTGATTATAGTAGTTACAAATAGCATCAATATTTACAATCTGTGAAATTGCTATAAAACATTGCATTTCTTTACTAGAAATCGGCTATTAATTGATTTCTTTGTTTAATCTGATTTAGTTGTTGTTGGTTGGTTGACGTTGTGCTCCGTTAGCTCTTTCCTTTGCCATTCACAAATAGGCCCGCCGCTTTCACAACATCCTCCCGAAGTGACAGGGATGTTTAAGGAGAAGGCGACAGGACCAAAGTCAGTTGTTCTAAGGAGAAACTCGCAGCGACGCCCATTACTTCCTCCTCCCGTCGGCGCGTTGTAGCAGAGACACTCTTTTGATCCTTTCACGTATTCTACCACCCACCCACAACACCAACCCACCAATCCACGACATACATCTCCATCGACAGCGTCATCTCTCAGTATTCTGTTTCTGTTTCTTGTCTTGCGACCGTGCTGGTGCTGGGGAAACGTTTGAGCGAAGTGCCGCAGAGCAGCTTGGGAGTCCGACTCGTTTCAGCCTTTACCCAACCCTCCCCGATTTTTGTCTTCTGACAAGGGGAAACCTGCGACCGATTGCACGACTATCTCTTCCGATCTCCAGTTGGGAGCACATTCACCAAATTTAGAGTTAAAAATCAATAATACAAAGGCCTTGACAACCGACTTCTCTAGCGATATACTAGGTAAGGGCATGGCTGATTTGGGAACCGACAATTTGTCAATTCTCACCCCATAGCGAGCTAGCGGGGACCCAAGGGTGTTGCAGAAGACAGCTCATTCATGCTAACCATTCTTCCATGTATATAGTTCCATTCTGGCAACCCCCAAGCACCGAACTCCCACCCTTTTCCTACGCGCGTGTGCTATCGAGACTGGAGAGGAGGCATGGGAGATACTTAGTCCTGAGACATTGAAGAGAAGGAGGGAATTTTGCTAAAGACGGGCGCACACTCTCTACCAGAACGAGTGGGACCACGGAATCCGCATAATCGAGGGCGAAACACCGACTTGAGCTCCAATCATGTCGGCAGCAGACAAGGCTAGAACCTCTTCTGGCGGGAAGTCTTTCTTTTCCAGAAGCAGCAAGAAGGACAAGGACAAGCGGAATGCCAGCGACGAGGCTGGGAGATATCTGGGAGGAGACTTGGACAAGACGGCATCTACTTCATCACGAACCTCTAGACACACCAGAGGCTCTTCGGTTGCTTCGCTGGACCGCCCCGATTCGCCTGGTGCGGACCTAAGAGGGCTGAATCAGATGGCAGGAGTGATAACTTCAATACCATACGACAGTGTAGCTGCAGACGGCAGATCACCGATACCAGTAGAATACCTCCCACGAAGTGACCATATGCCGGTACGAAATCCAAACCAACCTCTACCCCATCACTTGAATAGCGCGGCAGGAGACTATCACCAATACCCCTCCATGGATCCTCCATTGCCGCCAAATGGCAATTCTCATCCTTCTGGACCACGACCAGTGCCAAATGTGGGAAATGTCACAATGGCATCGACGGGAAATCGAACGACACAATTGCAGCAATGGGGGCCAAATAGGACGAGCGGGGCGAGTACAATCCACCACAACCCGAGGTACGATTCATACTCTACAAACCAGTCATCAGCTTATGGACGAAGCTCCTTTGAGGACTCTAGCACGGAACGTTCGAGTGTTTTTTCTTCCGGTAGCTCCTCCAGAACCGCATTAGCTCCTCCATATTCAAACAACTCTTTATCGCCGTCTCACGCATCTGGTCGCGAGTCACATAGAATTACAAAATTTCCAAGTCATCATACCTCAGGGTTCGCTTCTACTAATTCATTCATTGGCGCCCCAGATGGATTTAATATCAACAAACCGTCCGACGATAGGATTATAGAAGAGCAGTTTCTAGCCCTCATGCAGAAGCGAGGTTGGCACAATTTACCAGACCAAGCCAGGCGTCAAATGATGGCATATCCCGCCGCAAAGAAATGGACATTGGTACATCAGGATCGTCTGACGGAATGGCAGGGAGAGCAAAAACGAAAGACAAACACGACTCGACAAACCGGGCAATATGGAAATGCTATGGAAATGTTGATGAATGCCGAGGAAGAAGGAACGCCAGAGTGGTTCGTAAGAAAGGTTATGGATAACAGCATTTCCGCAAAACAGCTGCAGAGTTTAGCTGTAAGCTTGCGAACACAACCTATTGGATGGGTCAAGACTTTTGTGGAATGTCAAGGACAGGTCGCTCTCACGAATGTCCTCGGAAAGATTAATCGACGACAAGCTCAAGGTCCAGCCCCCGCGGATGGAAGTACCAGCGACAGAGATCTCGATCGAGAGTATGATATTGTGAAATGCCTCAAAGCCCTGATGAACAACAAATTCGGAGCGGACGATGCTTTAATGCACCAACAAGTTATTGTCTCATTGGCAACTTCATTAATTTCTCCCCGGTTGACCACAAGAAAGCTTGTATCCGAGGTCTTGACATTTTTGTGTCATTGGGCCGATGGTCAGGGACACCTCAAGGTGATCCAGGCTATGGATTATGTGAAGAATCAGCATGGAGAAAATGGACGATTCGACGCATGGATGCGAGTGGTGGAGGTTACTGTCGACGGCCGAGGAAAGATGGGTAGTCTTGTGGGTGCCAGTGAAGAACTCCGAAGTGGTGGTATCGGCATGGAAAACCTCCTCATGGAATATGCCGTGGCTACCCTGTTCCTCATCAATATGGTCGTTGATGCCCCTGAGCGAGACCTTCAACTGCGTGTTCATATCCGGGCACAATTTACAGCATGTGGTATCAAGCGTATATTGACCAAGATGGAAGGGTTTCAGTACGACATTATTGACAAGCAAATCGAGAGATTCCGCACTAACGAGGCCATTGATTATGAGGATCTTCTGGAGCGCGATAATAGCAGCATGAAAGATAGCATAGAAGGAGACGTGAAGGATCTCACTGACCCAACCCAAATTGTGGAGGCTATCATGTCAAAAGTTCAAGGTAGTAGGACCCAAGACTACTTTGTTTCGGCATTGCAACATCTCTTACTTATCCGAGAAAACGACGGGGAAGAACGCTTACGAATGTTCCAACTCGTGGATTCTATGTTGAGTTATGTTGCAATGGATAGGCGGCTGCCAGACATGGACCTGAAGCAAAGTTTGAATTTCACAGTCCAGAGCTTACTCGATAAACTTCATACCGATTCTGAGGCCAGACAAGCTCTCGATGAGTCTGTTGAAGCTCGACAACTTGCCGACTCGGCGATGGCTGAAAGAGATGAAATGAGAGCCCAAATTGAACTTGGTGCTGAAGGGATGGTTGCAAAACTCCAAAGGCAATTGGACGAGCAAAACCAGATAATTGATGTTCAACGGAGGCAGATGGACGCTATGAAAAGCGAGGTTGATAACCTTCAAACCGTCCGTGCCAAGGAAGCTCAGCGTAATGAACTTGAGACAAGAGAGCTCTACCTCATGCTTCGTGATGCACAAGATATTGCTGCTTCCAATGCTGCCAAGGGCGCTGCTGGAGGTCTGGGTCAAAGTGATCCATCTCAAATGAATGGAATTCTTGACCGTGAGCGACTCATGGATCGCCTTGAAATGCAAATTGAGCGACAAAAGACACAATTCAAACTTGAAGGTAGGGTTTGGGGTGATGCTGTCGGTCCATCCGATCGTCTCCGTGCTCTTCGTGAAGAAATGGACGGAGATGGAGATGAAGGAGGACGCGCTGAAGGTGGTCTTGCGCCACCCAACAGGGATTTCACAAACAGCGTGCTCGGTAGTGTGTCAAGAGGGACCAAGATTCCAAGAAAACCTGTCAATTCTCAAGAATTCATTGGGGAAGAGGATCTTGACGATGATGAAGAAGGTACCGTCTACGAGAAGCCTCGTATTATCGAAATGAAGCGTCCAAAACAAGCACCCGGATATCTCGATGAAATGAGCTCGAAAGTCAAGAAATATGATGCTAGTGATGACGAAGATGGAGATGATGGTGTTACAACAGGCACCTCTCACCCAAGCCTGGAATCCAACACTCCAAAGACACCCAGCGATGAAGCGCAAGATGGCCCAGGTCCCAAAGTACCACCCATGGTTCCCGTACCTGGATTCAATGGACCACCTCCTCCACCCCCTCCACCGCCGCCTCCTATGCCAGGGCAAGCAAATGGTTTCACAGGAGGACCTCCACCACCACCGCCACCTCCACCTCCTGGTGGATTTACTGGCGGACCACCTCCCCCACCTCCTCCGCCCCCAATGCCTGGTACTCCTGGAATTCCTGGAATGCCGCCTCCACCACCTCCACCAATGCCTGGCAAGATGGGTGGAAAATTCTTACCGCAAGCGCCATCATATAACGCAGGTCCATCACTTGGCTTACCAGTCATGCGACCAAAGAAGAAGCTAAAGGCTCTTCATTGGGAGAAGGTGGATAACTCTATGACTACTCATTGGGCTGCACACGCTCCAACTCCAGCAGACAAGGAAGAGAAGTATGCTGAGTTGACAAGAAAGGGTGTTCTAGACGAAGTTGAGAAGCTGTTTATGGCCAAGGAAATTAAGCAGCTTGGTAAAGGTGCTAGCAAGAAGACAGACAAGAAGCAGGTCATCTCAAGTGATCTGATGAGAACCTTCCGTAAGAATGTCAATCCTGTTACTATATCGTCAATACTAACGTGTACTAGAAATCTCTCTTGCCAAGTTTTCATCTTATTCCGTTGAAAAGGTTGTTCAAATGATCATTCATTGCGACAAGGAAGTCATGGACAATTCGGTTGTCATGGAGTTCTTGTTGAAAGATGACATGTGCAATATCCCAGAGAACACTGCCAAACTTATGGCTCCTTATAGTAAAGACTGGACTGGGCCAAATGCTAGCAAGGACGAGCGGGAGCTAGACCCCAATGAGCTTACTCGCGAAGATCAAATCTACCTCCAAACGGCATATGAACTTCATCACTATTGGAAGTCAAGGATACGAGCACTCAGCCTGACCAGATCGTTTGAGCCCGAGTACGATGAGATATCTAGCAAGCTCAAACAGGTTGTTGTGGTATCGGAGTCATTACGTGATTCTGTCTCTTTCATGAACGTACTGGGTCTGATTTTGGATATTGGTAACTACATGAACGACTCGAACAAGCAAGCCAACGGTTTCAAATTGAGTTCGCTTGCACGACTAGGAATGGTCAAGGATGACAAAAATGAATCTACCTTTGCAGATCTTGTGGAGAGAATTGTCCGGACACAATATCCCGAATGGGAAGGCTTCGTGGACGACATCACCGGTGTTACCACAGCGCAGAAGCTCAACGTTGAGCAACTGCAACAGGACGCCAAGCGATATATTGAGAACATCAAGAATGTGCAAATGTCTCTGGACTCTGGAAACCTAAGCGATCCAAAGAAATTTCATCCTCAAGACCGCGTAAGTCAAGTTGTTCTCCGTTCAATGAAGGACGCACGAAGAAAGGCCGAGCAAATGCAACTTTACCTTGAAGATATGGTCCGTACATATGACGATATCATGGTCTTTTATGGTGAAGATCCTGCCGACGAAAACGCACGAAGAGAGTTCTTCGCGAAATTGGCCATTTTCGTATCTGAATGGAAGAAGTCACGAGAGAAGAACATCGGACTCGAGGCACAGAGGAAGCGAAACGAGGCATCAATGAAACGAAAGCACGCTCAACTCAAAGTCACCAGTGGCTCAGACGGCAGCGCGCCCAACTCGCCAGTATCGACAGGTGCCATGGACTCTCTTCTCGAGAAGCTCAGAGCCGCCGCTCCACAAGTACGAGACCAACGAGACCGAAGAAGACGAGCACGTCTACAAAATCGTCACCAAGTTCGTGTCGCATCTGGACAAAAGATTCCCGACCCTGATGAGATACCCGAGATTGAGGAAGGACTTCTCAGCCCAGATTCAATCAGTGAAGGTCTCACAAGCCCTGAAATGGTTCTGAAGGTCGAGGGGTCGGAAGATGATATTGCTGAACGAGCCGCCATGTTATTGCAAGGCATGCGTGGTGCAGATGGCGCGGAGGATCCAGAGGCGGCAGATCGACGCGAAAGTGTCCGACGATCCAAGAGAAGAGAAAATGCCGATGAGGAACGAAAAGCCCGCCGGCGACGAAGGGAGAAGGCGTCAACCGCATCAGAGCCCCACGAAGGCGACACCATCCACGAAGATGATGCCGAGTCACAAATGGGCGTTATCAGTCCAACGGGAGATGAAGACCCTGACAAACTACCTACGCCCACGACTGTTGTTAGCCCACCTAGTCCGAATGGATCGAAAACGAAACCTATTGAGCTGGATTGAGGCAATAATGACACAATCATTCTTCAACCATACACACACAATTCCTCTTTTTTCACACAAGCACACAACAATGGTGGATAGGTCAGGGGATAAAGACCTTGTAATGTTTAGTTTTTTTTTCTGCTTGCTTCAAAACTTTCGATTTGATGTCCCAGATTCATGATGACGAGATGACTACTTAAAATGTCTTCACTCTCGCCTACCACTACTCGGCTCACGCCCCGCGCCCCCCTTTTTAGTTATACTTCGTTTTTTTGTATCCTTTTATATTTTGGGGGGTGGATTGAGGAGACGAACACCTCCTGGTCTCCTTCTCGCGAGGAGAGAGTGGAGAGATGAAAAATGGCGTGGGGATCTCAAACGGGCGGGGATGGGAGTTGAGGGTTGGGGTTGGTGGGTTGTACAATGAAGTAGGGGTGGGTGTTGAGGGAGGGGTGCTTTTATCTGGCTTTCTTTCTGTCTTCTTCTTTTTTGCTCGGCATAGTTGAGCGTGGGGAGCAACGTGAATGACTTGATTGATTGTGTCCTCCCCTTTGGTGGGGTTGGGCTGGGCTCGCTGGCTCGCGGGCTGACTTGGGCTCGTTTAATCGCTGGTGTTTTTGTGTTTTTATTGCAGAGAAGATTTTTACTTTTCAATGATTATTTTGTTGAGGGTATGAATTGAGGTTTTTTGTGATGTGACTTGATGTGTGATTTGTGATTTGTAAATTGTAATTGTGTATTTGTAGATGATTGTGACTTGTCTGGTTTTGTAACTACCTATGGGCCTGATGCTTTAGTAAGTTTCTGCCTGCCATCGACTCAAGTTGACGAAAGCGCTGGGGAGATTTCGTGATGGCGAGAGGGGCAAAGTGGCGGACTTTGATATATGCTTACTTGAGGGCGGGGGCGGAGGAAGGAGGAAGAGAGGGAGATGGGTTTTTTCAATGGGTCTTCTGTGCTATTGTTTGGTAGGGAGAAGACGGGGTCAGACCTTGAGGTATATGAGATACCCTCTCGCTGTAAATAAGAAAAGTTCAGACAGCTTGCAAGAATTCGTGACTTGTAGTAGTCCTCTAGGCTGCCATTTCAAATTTACCAGTTGTTCGAATTGTTCAGTGGAATTAAATTTCTTTTCCGAGTCTTGATCGAATCTACTCTTTGGTTAGCCATGAATCCTTGCACTCTACAATTGCGATCGTACAAATACTTGTATTTTTGAACGTGATAAGTCAACAAGAAACTCGTTGTAAAAATGTAATAACAATACAATTAGATGCGCAATGTATGAGTTTACTTTCATCATGATTATTAAGAGTTTTTCTCTTGTTTGCGTCGAGTTGTTGGTGTTGGTACTTCTTGTGGGTTGAAGGATGGTGTCGAAGCCCTGAAGAGCTAGGCCTGGCATAGTTAGCCCGTGGTGCTCTACAGGAACGTCAAAAACGTCCGGTGTTCGCTCTCTTAATTTGTACGTTATTAAAATCTTATAAAGTAGTTAAGGTGTAATTCATTTTTCGGTACAAGCTGTCCGGAGTATAAAAGCAAGGTTCTTTCTGTTGAAGAGGTTGGGCCGTTTGACTAGTTTCGCTTCAGCGGGCTTATCCAGTGGTTAGTCGAGTGCGGTGCTTTAGCCAAACTCCCTGTGGGAATCCTTCGGGGTCTCATCAGTGGTTCAGGGCCCTACAGGTGGATGAAATAGGCGGCATTCTTTTTCTCGACCACTCTACTTGAATTCCCAACACCGGTAGAAAAATAAGTAAAAATATAAGTCAATACCGACTGTTCCCGAAAGCGTCGGAGACTTTTGGGTTTGTTTAGATTAGGTTATTGGAGTTCACACTTCTTGTAGATTTGAAGTGATTGTACTACTTGTTTTGACAGATCTTAGAAAAATATAATAAAAATATTAAGTTGATACCAAAAATGATTATTTAGTAAATCCGAGAGGTGAAGGTTCTTGTCTCATTTAAGTCGGGTTATAAGTGTTACAAGTGTTGGTTTCTCATCACCGAATTACCACCACGGGTATACAAGTTACTTAAAGAATCTCCAAACACTCAGATATAATCTCGGCGGAGTATCGGAGGAATATTCGGAAGTATTTATTTCACTTAGAAATATTTGTCGGAGGTATTTTGCTCAGAAATATTTTAGTTTAGAGATATTTATTTCTAATATTGTTGGTATGACTTGGTTTGTGATAACTGTCGTATATCGTACGTCTTGTAAAGAAGTTTTATTGATTCATGTTGTTCTAAAAGAGGGGAAGTTGATGCTCAAAAGCAAACATCCATACGTGCAAAATGGTCACGTGTAGTCACGCGTATAATGCAACCGACCCAATAGGGTGGTAGCAACAAATATATTTACATTAGATATATTTACTTTGGCCTCGGAGATATTTCTTCTCTTATTGACTTCGAAAATGTATTTTATTTGGAGATCTTTCGGAGATCTTTACTTGGGATATACTACTGCGCTTAGAGATATTACTTCACTCGGAGATTTCACTTCACTCAGAGGTATTTCTTTCCTCGGAGTACTTTGCTCAAAAAAATATCCTCTAGGAAATATTCGGAAATATTATATTCTCTTGGACATTTCTATTTAGATATAATCTCTCGGTTTTATTCTAAAATGATACTTATCTTATTTCGGAGATATTTCTTTCACTTGCGGATATGGGTTTTTAGAGGCGGATCTCGGAGATAAATTTGTTCGAACTTCGGAGGTAGATTGCGCTCATTTAAGGTTACTAGCACATACCAAGTGTATTGAGCTCACAGAGCATCCTATTACAAAACCATTTCAAAACACTATCTTCTATTTATACCAAATATCACAGAAACCAATCATCATCCAGTATTCTCCATCCAGATGTCAAACTCATAAAATCATCTCTCCAAACTCTCGCAATATCGCAATACACACTTTTGAGAGACTAGATCATTCTTCATAAATTCGTGGGGAAAGTTGTCAAGGAAAAATGGCCAAGGAAAGAAGGTAAATAAAAAGAAATCCGTAAGTTCTTGTGATGGAGTGAGCAGAAAGCCATCATCATCGCAAGCGAGAAAAGAAATAAATAACATTCTCAGTATTTGTAGACGACTTTTCGCTTCTTTCTTTTCGGTTGAGTATCGATGGGCGAGCTGGTAGCTGCGGACTTTTCCCTAGCAGACGCAGCAGACGCAGCAGACGCAGCAGATGCTGATTGTGAATCATTTTCACTCCCTAATTCCGAAGAAGGTGGTGAAAGAGTTGTAGCGGGTGACTGGGAGTCTGAACCTTGGGTAAAGTCGATCTCAGATGGTGGAATGGGTTTTAGGTTAATGAGGTCATCAAAGAATCCTCGATCTCCAGGTGCACAAACCCATGACGGAACACGCTGTCTACAATACTTCGCTACGTCAAAAGTCTCCAAGATAGTATCTTTCATAGAAGACAGAATTTCCTCGTATCTCTTGACTTGGTGCTCATATTCAATTGACGGAGGAGAAATCTTCCTGATTTTTTAGCTCATCGTTCAAAACTACCTCTAGGTTCGAGTTTTCACGAGTTGCGGTATTGAGTAATCTCTTTAAATGCGCCCTGACAGAAAGTGCGTTGGGGCTGAATGTCGGGGAGAAATTCGATTTTGCTGCATGTACCAAAAATGCATCCAATTTACGGCACTCCCTGTATTTCTAGTGATTCCGTTCAATCTTCGGATATATTTGATCAGGTGGTGGGATGGGTTTCACTGGCGTTTTTTTCTTTATATACGAAGAAAGAATGCTTTGGAAGAGCGGTGTCAGATCCCTCTTATACCAGCGCAAGTCTGCTGCACCATCTGTCAAGTGGTTCCGCTGTACAGAGAGCTGCGAAAGTATCTTAAGCATCGGGAGGCATATGCTCTCTATGGTCAGAACCGACGCTTCTTTAGCATCCTTATTTAAGCTAGTCATTATCTGCCCAAAATCTTGCCGTTGATTTTCTTCGGGCATCGCTGAGCCATGACAGAAGAGGTCCACCAGGTGTTCGTCCTTTTGAGATTCGTTCAAAGTTTGCATTTCTTTGGAGAAGAGATGTTTAACGTGATACGGGACGAGGAATTGTAAAACTAGAGCTGGAATTTCTTCGGTCGTTAAGATTCGGAAGAGAAACCTGAGCTTTACTAAAAAGGAGGTTGTACTCTTTTTCACACCTTCATGCAAGCTAACATGTGTCAAAAAGTGAATATAAGCTAGTCCAATCGGTTAGAGACTCACATGTCCTTTAAGAGCTGCTTTTTAGCCCATAAACCCACAAGCTGTTTCAAACATTCTGCATCTTTAGCTGAAACTATTGGCAAGAATTCTACAGCGAAGCTATACTGTTCATCTTGCCATGCTTCTTCATCAACCAACTTCGCGGCCTTTAAACTTGCATGAATTATAAGACATTTAATCCAAGGATTATTTATATAGTTTTAAGGCTTATAATACTCTTAAATATTTATTTAACTTCGTTAAAAAGATATAACGTGCATGTATAGCGAACCGGCCAAACAAGCGAACCGGCTAAAACCTAGCGCCCCCACCATACCTCTACGAAATATTAAACTTCTCTACAACGAACAATGCCTCAGAAAAATGACGAAAGCCAGTTATTCTTAGCCATCGGCTATGCAGAAAGACCCAAATTTACGTGCTCGAGCTGCTGCGAGGACCTATTCTGTAGACCACCGGAAGATAGGTCATCGGTTGCTTAGTATACCTTCACGACGCGATATTTTAGCTAATTCACGAAAAATGACCGAGCTAGAGGAATCAGTGCTTGTTCAACATATCCTTGATCTAGCTACAAAAGGATTTCCTCCGCGGATATCTGTAGTTGAGGATATGGCAAATCGACTTCTTGAAACACACGACGCGCTACACGTTAGGACGTGTTAGGCTTCTAACTTTGTTAAGCGCTGCCCAGAACTCTAGACACGCTTTCAACGAAAATACAACTACTAGAGAGCTAAGTGCAAAGATCCAGAAGTCATTTGTGGCTGGTTTGAGCTTGTACAAAACACAATAGCAAAGTACGGAATCTACGATGTAGATATCTACAACTTTGACGAGACTGGGTTTATGATAGGCGTTATCTCAACTGCAATGGTTATCACAAGCTTAGAAGGACATGTAAAAGCAAAAAGAGTACAGCCTAGTAATCGGGAATGGGTTACAGTAATCCAGGGGGTTAATGCCCAAGGCTAGAGTGTTCCACTGTTTGTGATTGTTGCTACAAAAAATTACCTTGCTTCTTAGTACTAAAACAGTGGATTTCTACCTAACTAGGCGATTGCTGTTACTGAAAATAGTTGGACAACAAATGAGAAAGGCATGGATTAGATTCGACATTTTGAGAAGCTTACTAAGTCCTCATCTATTAGTGGTTATCGCCTATTAGTCCTCGACGGCCATGAAAGCCACCACTCCAACGAGTTTGAGGAATATTGCAAAGAAAACAACATTATTACTCTTTGTATGCCTGCTTATTCTTCTCATATACTCCAGCCACTAGACGTTGGCTGTTTTGGCCCTTTGAAAAGGGCATATGGTCAGCAAATTGAAGATATAATGCAGACTCAGATCATCTATATTACTAAGGATGATTTCTTTCCTCCTTCTACGCTGCATTTAATATTGCAATAACAGAAAGCAATATCCGAGGAGGGTTCCGAGGGGCTGAGCTTCTTCCATTTGACCTGGAAAGTGTGATTTCTACACTTGATCTTAAGCTAAAGACGCCAACGCCTCCAAACTCCCCCCTGTATTCCGCTGAGCCTTGGGTTTCCTAGACACCAAATAACCCTACTGAAGCCTTATCACGACTGCATTTATTAAAGATTGAATTTTCCGCCACCAAAGCAGCTCTCCAACCCCTATTTACGAGGCTATTGACCAGTTTACGAAGGGTACATCAAAAGTAATACACTAGATAGTACTATTGAAAGCTGAGAACCAGAGACTTTGACAAGCAAATGAAGTACTAAGTAAGCGCCGTAGAGCTAAAAAAACACGCCTACAGCAAGGAGGATCACTTAGTCAACAGGAAGCGTAGGACCTACAGGATGATAGAGACGTTGGTGAGTAGGTAATGTAGGAAATAAAGAGAAGTAGTGGTCAGAAGCCGAGGGAAGAATCACGTGCACGGCGCTGTGGCAACTGTGGAGAGACTGGTCATAATGCGCGCACCTGTAATATTATAGAGGAAGTATCTGAGGAAGAAATTTCCGAATAGTTTTAATTAATTAGAGGTGTTGTGGTGGAGTTCTTACAATTTCAATCGCGAGTGTGGAAAATTTTGGCCGGTTCGCTATACATGCACGTTATTACTACTTTTATTGATAAGTAGAAGTCTACGTAGAGTAGACTCCTTGTATACTTACTATGTAAAAAAGTCCTAAAAAGCTATTTTAAATAGCGATTTTTCGATTTTTCGATTTTTCAATACTATTTATTAATGACACCCCTTTTTAGAATTCTATAACTGTCAGCAAGTTAGAAATTATATAAAGATCTAATTGTATAACTAGTTAAACTAATTAAACGCGGACATAGCCTATAATCGTTATACACCTATTGTCGACACTATATATGTAGACCTCGCCTTATTAACCCCTCCTTCTTAGCACGTGTTTGTGCTAGACTTACACCTAGAGAGTAAAGTTTTTCTTTTACTATAAATATAGAATAAAAGTAGGGCTATTTGAATATAAACTTCTTTTTTTAATAGTTCTTAGATTAGCTATAATACGGGCGATATAAAGTGAGAAACGAAATAGTGTTTTGGTACTAAAGCTTGTTCCAAAAGCTCTTAGACGCTCTGGCAAAAACCGGCCCTCTCCCCCCTAACCTTCCCATTCTGCCTTCTTATTAGTTCACACCCGCCCTATTTAAATTAGCCAAAGAGCGTCTGAGGAACTGAGATAACCCAAATCATGGAATCATGGCGCATCAGCACGTAAGCTGTCCAGGAGGTGCCGATATCCGGTCCGATGGATCTGTGACCGGGCCGAGCAACCGAGCACATCGTGAGGACAATAAAAGCGGCAGTAAATAAATAATTGGGCCATCAACCTAGATAGTCGGGGACATTTGAAGTGGAATTTTCCAACTTCTAGGGTAAACTTTTACATTGTTTCAATGATTTAGGATACTTTACTTGAATTACCTAAGAGAATTGGAACAACGAGAGGTAAGCAGGTACGAATTTGTAGTAGGTAAGTATGAATGTAAAGTAATTACTGCCTCTTTTAATATCAAATGCGGAGATAGCTCTGTACAGTGGCCTAAATATTTTTTTGCCAAGTTGAAAAGGCCGGGAAAGAAATTGCCCAAGTATCGTTGTTTACTACGAAATGGGTCTCGCATTATTTGGAGAAACGGCTGGCATTCATCTATTCTGGGAGACACACGGTTTCAGCAGGTTAAATAAAATGTTACCTTATGTTCTTTTCTTCTTAAAGTAACCAAATGGGAATTTGCGATCGAACTAGCCAGGTGATTTGAGAATAGATGTGAGCCACTAAACAGGTAACCTCGCTCGGGATCTACAGAAGCATGCCATACATTTTAGCTTTTGGTAGTAGTACAATTAGGTTTGGGGAAAGGACTTGTGCAACTGTTTCTAGAATGCACAATCGTGAACTCCAACTGCTACTCATCTCACGATATATTTCTCACAAAAAGTGGTTTCAGAAGATAAGTTAGATAACAAATACTACTCCACAACCTGTAAGATAATCTACACCCGAACTCATGAAACGTATCATGCATCTGAAACGTCACCCCTCCCACGTCATCACAGCCTGCCAACTAAGATTCTCATTCGCCAATTTTCCCACCTTCCTATTCCATCCACCCAAGAAAACCACCTCGCTACAACCCTATCTCCAAAAGAGAAAGATTTGTTGCATGTCGAACGATCCATTCATCTAATCTCAATTTATTAACCTTTCTCTGACTTCCTAATTAGGGCGATATCTTCATGGCACTGCGTCAGCAAGTTGCTAATGTGAGGGGATGGCTACCTTCCCGATTTAGAATCCACCTCGAATACCAACGTTACTGTTGGTATGACTCGGTAGTCATAAAGTGTGATACAACAAGTGGTTGTATTCGTATATTTTATTGCATGAAGAATGAAGCAGAAGAAGAGGTGGCATCCCACAGTTTTAAGTATGTGAGTAGCAAGCCACTCACATGAGCCTAAGCCCGTGGATCCACTAGGACACATTCCACAGGCTTAGGTAGGTGAGTAGCATGCCACTCACATGAACCTAAGCACGTGGATCTACTGTGACATAATGTAAGGTGCTATTCACCAGGATTATATAGCGACAGTTACATTTGTATCAAGCAATGTGGGAGTAAGAATAATCTTATTATTTGTAATCAAACTTACTTTTGTGGCAGACAAGTTTCTGGTCTTGACAAAGTGCCCAAATTCATGTCTTGTGGGTTGTGGAAGATGTAAATTCCATTTCTAGCGGCGGCGGGAGGAGAAAACGTACCTTTTGTTCCCTCGACATTGGAATGTGTCAAAAGACATCTTGCTGAGCTTGATTGGCTAATAGCTATGAACTTCTGCGACCCTCACAACTATCACATTCAAGACCTACATCTTGGTGACAACCCCATCCATTTTAAACAACCTTTAACCCTTCTCCTGGCGAACAATGAAAGCGGCAGTAAATAAGTGCCTCGTTGATCCAATTCAACAGCATAAGCTCAAGGATCATTATTCCAAATATCTAGATCAACGGTTTAAATCGTTCTAAATGTTTAGGATAATTTACTTGGCTTAGAAAGTTGGAACAATGGGCGATACTGGCAGGTACGAACCTGAAATTTACCGCCACTTCACTGTCCATGAAGACCCCTGGACCGCACAAATTAGAACTCATAGATATATTCTCGCTTATCACTTGAAAATGTTGGGTATCAATACAAAACAATGTTATCAAATTTAGAATCCAGTCTATTATCGTGCCATACCCCTTACTCTCGCATTAAGCATTTCATCATTGCAAATTCAAAACAGGAACACATTCTCCCATCGCACAGACCAAGGAAACATTTCACACAAACAAAAGAGCAGGCAAGAAGCCAGCTGCGCCCATCAACCAAGAACTCACTCTTTGAGTAATAGCACCAGCCTTCTTCGTCGTCGCGGCCGCAGGAGGAGCAGCCAAACTCGTACTTGAACTCGTGATACTTGCAGTTGATGAACTTGAATTCGTGGTTGCGCTAGAAGATGTTTTACCACTCGTACCCGTGGTGCTCGCTGAATTGCTAATTGGGACCGTAGTGGCACTGTCTATAACAACCATAGTAGTACCGTCTATCACTGTTGTGCGTCCAGAGATTGAAAAACTTGGATTTACAGGGACCGTTGTAGGTTTATCGAAGACGAGCTTTGTTGTGCCATCCACAACGGTTAAAGAACCTGGAAGACCAGTAGGTTTTGATCCGGGGACTGGAACCGTGGCTCCGTTAGGCAAGAGCAGATAGGGAATTCCATTGATCGTGCTGGTTATTGCACCTGAAATTCCAGTCGGTACTAGTGAGAGCGGGATTGAAGTGCCTGAGGGAAGTATTAGGTAGGGCTGGCCATTTATCAAAGTAGTTTTGGCCCCTGGAATGTTCTGATTTCCTTGAAAAGGCAAAGGAATCGTCGTGGGACCTGGGATTACAAGATAGGGAGTTCTGGAACAAATTAGCAAATGTTTTTCTCGTTGAATCGGAAGCTGAGGCAAGGATGAAACTTGCTCCCTATTTCAATAACAGCGTGAAGCTTAGTTCTTGCTCTTCGACACCCTTTATCTTATTGTGCCAGATATTTTCGGATAATCATAACCATTAAGCGAGAAGATTTAGGAGAATTTCAAAATAGAGTTTTTAGATCTTCTAAACCTTCTCGACTGAAGTTTTTAATTGTCACTGGCAATTTTGAACAATATCTAGCACACTAGGCTAGGTGATTGAGAGCAAGGACCGGGCGTCTCTTAACAAATAGAAACATTGCTTACCCATTAATTATCGAAGTTATTGCTCCGTTGACGCCCGTTGGCGCAATTGAAAGGGGAATTGAAGTTGAAGAGGGGAAAATTATGAAGGGAGTTCCGTTCAGCAAAGTAGTGCTTGCTCCAGGGTAATTATTTGGTGAGTTTGTAATCGGCAAAGTGGTCGCGCTAGGTACAACCACTGCATCAAATTAGTATATGTTTTTCTCATTGGTTCAGGAATCGAGAGCAATGAGTAAGGATGATATTGGCTCTCACCCACTAGGAGCAGGAGTTCAAAAAGGGGAACAAAAAGAAAATTTGCTTACAATAAGGCACTCCGTTGAGGGTGGTTGTCGTCCCTTGGAGCCCTGGGGGAGCATTGGAAAGTGGTATGCTTGTAGGGCCAGATATTGCAAGTACCGGGGTGCCATTAATGAGAACTGTATTTCCTACTGCGCCGTTTGAAGGGGGAGGGATTGGAATATTCGTCGCTGAGGGCACAGCCAAAAATGGCGTGTTATTAATTATTGTCAAGCTCCCCGAAACTCCAGGAGGTAAGTTTGCCAGAGGCAGAATTGTTGGTCCGGATATAGCTAAGTTTGGAGTACCAGAAATCAACACGGTGTTTCCTACGTCTGGGGTCGGATTGGCTTGCGGGATCGGGATGTTTGTGGCGCTGGGGACGATAATATACGGAATATTATCAATGACCGTAGTGGCGCCACTGAGCCCAGGTGGAGCGTTTGAAACTGCAATATTCGTAGACCCTGGGATCACGACGTACGGAGAACCACTAATTATTGAAGCACTGGCTCCCGGAATAATGTTAGGCGCTGGTGAAGCAGCTTGAGGGGGCGATGCGAATGTTGTCGGGGAAGGAACGACGATATAAGGTGTACCTGCTATGTTCGTCGTCTCACCAGTTAGGCCTGGTGGAGCTGCAGCAACGGGGATGTTCTAGAGTAAAGAGAGTCAGTATCTCGTTTTTGAAGTAACTATAGCTTATAAAGAAGTGGTTGAAAACAAGGATATTTCCCTTCAAGCAGCGTAAAAAAAGCATCAGGTTCTCAGGAAGTACCAGACCAAGGCTGGTGTAATAGTCGAGACTTCTTTCATTGAAACATTCTTGTGATGGGCAAGATGGTAGGTTTTGAGAGAATTTTCTACCTCGGTTGTGCCACCCGGGTAGAAAACAGTAAATACTTTGGGCCGTACTTGCCCACCTAGCTCGTTGTTCCAGCTTTCTAGAGTAATGTAAGGTAATTAACCCAAATACTTGAGACAATGAACTAGGATTGTCCAAAGTATTTAGGCCAATATTTGAAAGTTGGCACAAAGAGCTATTAATTGCCGTTTTTCATGTCCACTATGGGGTGAGACGAAGATAAAGAGATTGAAAAAAACATTCAACGGGTACCAAATTATCAATGTTCGTGAACTCAATATCTCGTTTGCACGACACAATAGTGCATTTTGAGGACTCATCCGATGAGCCAAAAAATGACACTCCTCTTTTCCACAATTCTCCTTGCTAGACATAACTGAAAGTCATTTGACCTTCGTCCAAGATCAAGGAGTATTCTAGTCGGGTGTTGAAGAGAAAACAAAATAAAACTGATTTACATACTGTTGGAGACGGAATGACGATGACGGCTGCTTGTCCCGGATTAGCTTGCGGGGGGTTTGATGGAGGATTGACCCCAGGCTGAGGCTGGGAGTTTGTAAGCTGACCAGGTTGACCAGGCTGACCTGGTTGTGGAGGTTGACCAGGTTGACCAGGTTGGCCTGGCTGAGGAGGCTGGCCTGGCTGGGGGTTATTTGCAGGTTGTGCCACGGGGGCACCAGATTCTGGGGAGGGGGCGGGCGAACTTGGGGGAGCACCACCGATCATAGAATTCTGCAGAATCTCGAAGTCAGTATAATTTTGTTTTAAATTTGAAGGGCTTGAGAAAAAGTAGCAAGAGTCTGTAAGACTAATATTGAAGTTTTGTAAATGAAGAATGTCTCAGCTCCAGGCAATTTACGCGAGAAATTGGGTACTCACAATAATTGCACCAATACCAGCATCTACTGGATTGGAAGATCCTGGTTGATTATTAGGGGTTGTTCCGCCGGATTCGGGTTTTGGATTCGTCCCTAGATCGGGTGGTTGGGGATTCGTATTCCCAGGCTCATTTACCGGCTGAGGACTTGGATTTGGGTTCGGATTTGGGTTCGGATTTGGATTTGGGTTGGGATTTGGATTCGGGTTGGGATTTGGATTCGGGTTGGGATTTGGATTCGGGTTGGGACTTGGATTCGGGTTTGCTTTCGGTTGCGGCGTTGGTTTCTCAACTTGAACTGGATTTGGATAAATGATTGTAGACTCTATCAAATCAGTTCCTGCAGGATCTTGGTATGTTGACGTAGGCGCAGTAGTATTCGCAAAAGCCACAGGAGGTCCTGCAGCTTTGAAAGCCTGGATACCAGCGACAGAAGGAAAGAGCTTTTGATGCTCCATATAAGCCATCAAGGTCTGTGGGGGGTAGCCGTTAACCTCCTTCAATTTATCCGTGCCACCGTGAACTGGTGTTTCCGCTCCTTGCAAGCCGTACTCGGGTGTGTAGACAAAAGGAGTCGGAAGCGTTATGATAGAAGTTGTTCGAATAGGGGCAAAGGTAGCTTCAGTGGCATCAGAAGCAGGTGGAGGTGCGAAGTAGTTTTGCGCATTTGTGTTGACCACGCCCATGATCCGATCCGATGATCCACAGATGAAGTTTCCGCCAGTTCCACTTTCTCGTACTGCATCTACGATAATAGCTTTCACCGTGGTGTATACAAAAAATGCTTGTTTATATGGTCTATAGAGGGTCAGATAAATCCTTGAAGTCTATGGTAATTTGGTTTCAGTGTAGCTTACATGGTGACCCCAGCGGTGACAATTGGATGAGTGCCGTTGATAGAAGTTACGGCCTGTGAGAGTTGGGAATTCGTGTTTGAAACTACGCTAAAGGGATTCGTGCCAATATCCCTGCTCCATGTGAATGTGGCATTGGTCTCATGGGTGCTGTTTCTTGTATATGGAGGAGTGTAGTTCATATAAATGGTCATTGAAGTAAGGTTCACACTCCGAATTCCCGTGGAATAACTCCACACCTGCCAGTACTCTTCAGTGACCACATCTTGAACTACAAAGCCACATTGAGGGGTCGTTTGATTCGCAGGAGCCGATGTAGTTAAAGATGAGTTTTGGGAGCTTGTCGCTGACGAGACCGTAGAGTTCACTGCACCGGACTGGCTGTTGACATTCGATGGAGTGGATGCGGAATTCGTAGAGTTGCCAGTACTTGACTGGCTCTGACTACTTCCAGTCAATGATGAACTGGATGCCGAAACCGATGGTATCGTAGAGTTGGTAGTACTAAGCTGACCTTGAATGCTGGCTTTTGATGATGTACCGGATTCTGAGGTTGAGGAGACCGTAGAGTTGGCTCTATTTGACTGGCTTTGGCTACTGGCCATCGATCCGCTCGATGCTGTGTTTGATGTTGTACTTGGATCACTAGATTTGGAGGTTACTCCATCGGAGGAAGATGAGGAATTGACGTTAACCTTTGATGTTGAAGATTGCGAACTGCCGGTGCTTGTGCTTGAAGGTGATTTAGAACTCGCCGAATCAGATTTCGTGTCCGAACTGCTTTTAATTGTTGCAGACCCAAAGGAACTACTACTTGCGCTGCTTGTAAGACTGCTGTTTGTTGCTGTAATAGCAGTGCTGCTCAGACTCGTGCTCGAGCTTGACGTCGTGCTGATACTACTTGAGCTTGTGGTATTGGAAAAACTCGAAGCTAGCTTTCACGTTAGCCGGAAAACCCCCAGATGACTTGACAGCCGGAAAAAACTACCTCTTGGTTCAAGATCTGCATGTATTAAGACAGTAAAGAAAGCCCAGATAAGAAATATCAACCTCGAGAACATTTTGAAATCGCTGTAACGAACGTGTTTTGGCAAAGCGCACCGCAAAGCAAACGAGGGAATTCAAGGAAAAAGGGGAGGCGAAATCTTTGGAGAGAGAATCAGACGACTCCGTTGACTTGGATACCGCAGGACATTTAGGGCTGAATGACTCCTTGGGGGGGCTGTTCCGGTTGCCAGCAAGACTCACAGAAAACAAAACACCAAGCTATTGGTGTCCAGACATCGGAAGAAAAGCCACCACTGGCAGTGCTCAAGGTTTCTCGCCATGAGGTGTGAAACATCATTCAGTCTCTGCGGGTGGACAATAAAGCGGCAGTAAATAGGTCACGCGTTTTCGTTGTTCTAACTCTCATTAACCCAGATATTTAGAATAATCAACCTCCACTGTTCCAAAACACCTGGGTTGGCATTCTAAATTGTCCTCAGTATTGAGGTAAATTACCTCAAATTGCCCTAGATAGTTAGAACAACGAGAAATGTACCCAGGCACGAAGCTAACGATTCTGCTGCTTTTACTGTGTATTGCGAGAGTGTCCATCGCATCGTGCAGGCTTGATGCTTGGGTGGTGACAGAGATGTGGCAGTGGTCAAGTTGGCTGAAAACTGAAGAGAGGCTTTGAGCTAAACCGAGTTTGATTGGTTACTGTGCGACCCGTCGGTCACGTGTAGGTGGAAATAACCCGTCGTTTCCCCTCAGCCTCCAGCCACCACTCTAAATAGACCACAACGACCAATCTTCTTCGATATCCGAAGACATCAACGCCGGAATATGCCATATTTGTGGCTTCATCTAGATTTTCTTGTTCCCCAATCCCTTCCATCACCTCGTCCATGGCAAGCGCCACGACAATTACCAGTCCTTCACGGTAAGAAAAATGATTGGACATCCTTCTTGTTGTGTCTGCCCAGCCCGGACTCAAGACCTTTTCTTGCTTGCTTTTCCCAAGACCTGGGCTAGTTTGAACTTTGAACGAATTTCATGGAAAGAGAGGGTTTGATGCACTTATCTTCTTCTTACATGGTACTTTGCCAGCGCCTGTGCAACTCTTTTTTGTTTCCTCCAAAACCAGATCTCCTGATAAGCCAGTCCTATGTGTGTTTTATTGCGATAGCAAGATGTTTGCGGGGTGGGAGTCGCGAAAGCGCATGCTGATATTTTTCCTTGGTATCATTTATTTCCCAGCCTTCACTCTTGGTTCTACAAACATCTTCAGTTCACGAGAGACTCATCCAGCGCCAATAGTTGTCCCTTCCACGGGGCAGTGGTAAATACATCCAGCTCACTCTTTCGGCCAAACCATGCTGATTTCAAAAGGGATGGGAACGATGGAGGATGGGCAAGCTTTGGTCTTCAGATCGGGAATCCTGCGCAGACAGTGAAGGTACTCGTATCGACGGCGGGGACTCAAACCATGCTAGTCGCCCCCGAGGGCTGTGGATCAGGCGACCCGATCAATTGCAAAAAGCTTCGCGGCGAGTTCTATACATTTAACGACTCCAGCACTTATTCGCCTCTCCAAGTCAATCTTTCGAGTAACATATATGCGTTGAATTTAGAATCAGATTTGGGTTTTAGGGGCAACGGTAGATATGGTTTTGACGACATTTCGTTCAGTTGGCAAGGGAAAGAGGGGATTACCGTGAGAAACCAGACTGTCGCAGCGATCGCTACAAAAGATTTCTACATGGGGTTGTTAGGCTTGAATCCCAGTCCAAGTAACTTTGGAAGTTACAATACTCCTATTGGTAGCTTGATGGAGAACATGCGAAACATGTCTCTGATACCAAGTATCAGTTGGGGATATACCGCTGGAAATCAATATCGTAGGTTGTTCGCTCACTTCATCTCATCTGGATCAAGGTAATCATTACTCTTCCTACACATAGCTTTTCTTTCATTGTGCGAAAAGACCTGGGGCAGTGAAAAGTATTGCCCGAGAACGTTTAGAAGAATCGCAAACTCGCCTTCTTGATTTTCCTAAATACTCTCGAACAATACTTCCCATTACCCTAGACTATTTCGCACAATTGAAACAAAGTGGGTGTACATAGAGAACCGACCAACTCTTTTATATAATCACGTAATATCAGCTAACTAGCCATTTAAAAGGTCTTAACAGGGTCTCTGGAAGCTTGGTTCTAGGGGGCTATGATCAATCGAAGTTCATACCAAACAATGTTTCGTTCCCGTTAGGAGAAAGCCTCGATGTCACAATCCAAAGCATCACCACAAACAACAGCGTGTCACTACTTGAATCGCCTATCCAGTCATCCATGGATTCGACCATCCCGTATATATACCTACCAAACTCAACTTGCAAACTTTTTGAGAATGCATTTGGCCTGGTATGGAACGACACATCGAAACTTTACCTCCTCAACGACTCACAACATGACGCCCTGTCATCCCAAAATCCTAGCATTACCTTCAAAATAAGCCCCGAATATCCATCTTCATCTGTCGAAATCTCTCTTCCATATTCCGCCTTCGATCTCACAGCATCAGCACCACTCGTCGAAACCCCAACACGATATTTCCCCCTAAAACGAGCAGACAACTCCACTCAACACAGAATTGGACGAGCGTTTCTCCAAGAAGCATACATCATCGCCGATTACGAACGCAAGAACTTTTCGGTCTCGCAGTGCAAATGGGATGCGCGTCAGGTCGCAAATATCGTGGCAATTCTACCGAAATCAAATAGCACGGTTTCTGCACCAACCTCAAGTAAGAAATTTCCCGTGGCGGCTGTAGGTGGTATCGCTGGTGGTGCTGCTTTGATTTTGCTGGTTGGAGCTTTCCTACTGTGGTTTTGTTATTTGAAACCGAGACGGAAGAGGAAACAAGAGGCGGATATTGCTTCGGGATTAGCTCATGCTGCAGTTAATGACCCGGATATCATCAAGCCGGAACTGGATGGAACCTCTACGGGGCCTCCAGATCCTAGAACTGAGGCATTTGAAACAGATGGGAGGAAAGTGTATGCAGTTCTAGAAGGCGATAGCCACCCTGTATTTGAATTGCCGGCTGAAGAGGTAGCTTCGGAAATGTTAGGAAGTGGAAGTACACATGAGCTTGATGGTAGAGGTCAAAAGAAAGGATCGATGATAATGTTTAGGAGAGATCGGAGACAGTCGGTGAGAAGGGAGGATCTTATTAGCCCTCAGACACCGGATTTTGGTGGGAATTATCCGTCAAGAGTTGTGAGCCCGAGAACTCCTGCTACAGAAACGACACCTTTCATGGATACCTCGAGAAATTTATCACCTCTCGGGTCCCCTACCCAGGAAATATCTTTTACGCCGCCTCCGCAAGCTGGGGGGTTACAGAGGGAGAGTACTTGATTAATTATTTTATTGTTTCGGTTCAACGTATATATTCAAATTAGAGGTATATCTAGTCCCCTAATAATGCATGTCAAGATTCCTTATCCCTTCTATTGATCGGCTCGGAAGTGTATTGCAAGTATTCCCGCGGCTCTTGCGGGAACCATATCCCTCTCCTCACTATCACCAATATAAACCATTTCCGACGCATCTATACCGAGATGTTGAAGAACTTTTGGAAAAATGCCATTTGTCTTGGAGACACCGAACCTATTCGTTGTCGCAAGAAAGTCGATCTTATCAGCAATCCCAAGCTTTTCAATAGCTCTTTCTTGCGCATCTTGTGGCCCCTCTGTAACAACAGCAATTTTACACCCCTTTTCTCTTGCGGCCAAAAGTGCTTCAAAGGTTTCGGGTATAAGTTCCAAAGATGCCATCATCGTTTTCTCATAAAGTTTGACTAAGTCGTTAAGGAAATCCTCTTCCAAGGGCAGCAAGAAATGAGAAAGAACAGCGGAGAATATTTCTCTTCTATATTCGTGTGATGTCTTGCCATTGGTGAAGTGATTGGAAGTCTTTTGGGTCAGAATTTCGGTGTACTTGGTTTTTAACTCGGGAAGTTTGGGTCCATAGATATTTGAAATTGCTTCGAGCGTTTTGGTCGTTGCTTTACCAGATGCTTTTCTGAAGTGATGTAATGTGTCATCGAGATCGAATCCGACCCATGATATTTCGGGCAGGACTGAGGCTAGTTGATCGATTTTCATATCTGACATATCTCCGAGCTGGGTTTAACCGGGTTTTGTCTATGTTGAGGGCGTTTCGAGGCTTTGAATTGATGGGAGAGAATCTTGATATTGTTGTGGTCAATTCAAGAGGGAACATGATGTAGAAGAAATAGTTCATGGAGCTAAGTAATTGACGGAATTTTAAGTGTCAGTCCACCCACCTGAGTCTATAATCCATATCGGGTGATAATCGGACCAAGATTCTGAGTCACGTGCTGTGAATTTATTCCGAGGCATCATCTGGGCAGATCCTACCTACTCCTACTGAGAACAAGGCAGTTTGACGATACAAGACCAGCTCAGCTCACCCCAATGCTACGGAATGCTTCTACTAGAGCCTATGCCTACTCCTGCTCTTCTTCAAATTATCGCCATGTCTTCATCATACCAGCCCCATCGCCATTCTCGACTGCGACTCCCACCAGCCTGAGAAGCATCGATCGGCCTCGTCGCATTCGTATCATTAAGGATTACAGCCCTCGTGTTCGCCGCTTAATAGCGAATAACTCGGATGGTATCTCGTTACCCGAACTCTCAGCCTCTACCCAGAGCCCCAAACCTATCCCAAAGTACTACCCGGCGAAATCGGGGGTCTGGTGGAGGAAAATAAAAAGGCGAACCTCGACAACACAATCCCAAGCGTCGGTGGAATCACAATATGGAATGGAGGGCCTCGAAAGCACCATATATGCCCTCGCTTCTGCTCCTGGCAAAGCGGGTATTGCTGTGATCAAAGCCTCCGGTCCGGCCTGTCTTCAAGTTAGTATTCCACATTCAATCCGTATATTTATAGACAATCTCTGATACAAAGCCTAGATATACAATGAGATTTGCAAATCGGGCAAACCAGCCCGAGGGCCCCCGGAACCACGAGAGGCCAACGTAAAAACACTGTACCATCCCACCGATACCCCGCTCCGCATCATAGACCAAGCTGTAGTTGTCTATTTCCCGCAACCTCATACACAGACGGGGCAAGACCTGTTGGAGTTTTACACCCATGGAGGAAACGCCACGGTGAAGGCAGTTCTCAATGCCATCTCGATGGTTCCCTCGGCATCCCCAATTCGGTACGCGGAAGCCGGCGAATTTACTCGACGTGCATTTTACAATGGGAAGTTGAACATGACGCAGGTGGAAGCATTAGGCGATCAATTAGAGGCAGAAACAGAGCAACAACACCGGGCGGCCATCAAAGGGCAGTTGAAACACTCGGGGAAACGATACGAGGGGTTCAGGCAGACACTGTTGGAGGCGCGCGGTGAAATGGAAGCTCTAATTGACTTCTCTGAGGATCAACATTTTGACGAATCACCCACGACTCTGTTGAAGGGGATTACCGAAAAGGTCTCTCGAATTCTGGCAATCATGGCGGATCATATCAAAGCCAGTCACTGCGGTGAATTGCTCCGAAAAGGAATACGGATATCATTGCTTGGTCCTCCTAATGCCGGAAAAAGTTCATTGATGAACCATATTGTTGGACGCGAGGCCTCAATTGTAAGCCACGAAGCTGGTACAACTCGCGATATTGTGGAGGTGAGTCTTGATATCCGTGGCTACCTGTGCACTTTCGCCGACACAGCCGGTTTGCGTCAACTTCTCGGGAAAGAAGAGAGTATCAAAACGGGGCCAGTAAGACGTACACTAAGTCTCCCCTCACATACAAATAAACGAAGCATCGAAGAAGAGGGCATACAGCGTGCAAAAGACAAAGCTTTGGAATCGGATTTTGTTATAGCTCTTGCTTCTGTGGAGGCATCTTCTAAATCGCCAGATAAGTTTGAAATAGTCTTTGATGCTGAGTCACTCCTCTTGGCGAAAACAACACCAGCGTCAATCATAGTAGTCAACAAATGCGAACATGTGTCACACGAAGTCTTGAAAAAATTACTTATTCAGTTCAAAAACGAGACGGCCCCTTTCATCGATGAGAGAATGAAAATCGTGCCGATTTCTTGTCTAGATGCCAAAAGATACCAACCGTCAGAAGAAGATGGAGATCCTGGAAACATTCATGCTTTGACCAACGAACTGGTCACTGTTTTTGAAAATATGACATATCTACCGCCCAACTTAATGGAGGCTGTTGGGGTTTCAGAAAGGGCGAGGCAATTACTTTCCAGTGCTTCGCAATCTTTGCAAGAATATCAACGCGAGGCTAAAAGAGGGACGGAGTCTTCTTACACCGGAGAACCGGATATTGTCATCGCGGCTGAACATTTGAGGGAGGCAGCTAAAAGTCTTGCTCTTATTACTGGGCGTGGAGATGTTGGTGATGTGGAAGACGTTCTGGGGGTTGTTTTTGAAAAGTGAGTCTTCTCTCCCGGTGTTCTGTTGCATATTTTGGCTAACTTTTGAAATTAGATTTTGCGTTGGGAAATAGACTCTTGTACCAATATCGTGTGGATGAACACATGTAAGATAGGAAAATGTATAGTAGCAAAGGCGGCATATGATACCCTGAACTCTACTTCATATCAAGTAGACTTGTTCTCATAGACAAGACATCAATCTCCATTTTTGTATAGCAATCCTCGCTCCGTTCTCATGGTTTATTTGGCAGGTCATCCCATCCCTCTTCTATCTCCGATGGATTTTAATTCCTCTTTCTCCCCCTTCTTCCTCTTTCGTTCTTCCACTTTGCATGGTTCTTTACTTTCTTTTGAGCTCTTAGGCAACATGTTTTCATCACTTCTAAATTCCTAGGGGAACGAAAAGTCTCAGGACGATGTCGAGGTCAGTCTTCACTGCCTCGCTGACGAATACCAGGATGATGAAAGCTGAAATCTGGTGGCAAAGAAAGTCACACCATCAATCATATGATGATTATTCTTCCTTCCTCGTCCCTCTTCCACCCGCAACAAAGGGTTTTGAGAGTCACTTCAGGCACTCCGGGTCTTTCCATCTCGGGTCCCACTTTCGCTTCTCGTAAACTCTTGATATACGATCTCACAGCCCTATGAGGTTACCAATCTCAGACATGTCTCCCAACCTCAATCTTGCATCCACGTCGGGGATAAGACAGGAGTCATATGATCCCCAGTGTTACCAGCGGGAAGGGATTTCAACGCCGTGGCATGCGCGGAGATTAGAGATGGTCCCTTCCCCCCTCCCCTCCCTCTTCCTTTGCCATACACTATCCGGACTCCCTCCCCACACCACGCACCACGTCCCGTCCCGCACCACACCCGACATCCGCTCCATCCCTCTGCCTCTTGTCATCAGTGGTTATGTGTCGCGCGGGATCCGCGGGCGGGTGTGGTGGATGGATGACAAGACAGATGAACACCGATTATACGCCACCCCATTCCAATCCCACGCGTGAAGTACATGTACATACATATGCACTGCACGTCCTGTCGGTGGGCTGGGAGGCGTCAAGGAAGCGTGTTAGTAATCTCGGTACCTGAATCTGGGGGCAGAAAAAGAATTCAGGAGTTGGGGGCTTTAGACCCCACAAGATGGGAGATGGGAAATGCTTAGATCCTTGGTGTTGGAGTACGTAACGTTAACTTTTTGGATGGATGATGGGATTTTAGGTAGATAGATTGTGTTTGATGTTTACTTGGACAAGTGGGAGGAAGAATGGAAATAGTAATTTTCTGGTGTCTAAGCCTTCATTTATGGGGTGATGTTTATGAGGGGGGGGGGGGGATTCGTACTTGGTCTAGGTAGGAGGGAACGGGTCGGGAGAGAGGGGTTCCGGGCTTGTTGACGAAGATGGGGAGGGGGTGAATGCTTGTTTTGTTGATGGGTTGCTCGCTTAGAGTTGTGACTTACGGGGTGGGTAGGGAGTGAGGCGAGGGGTATGGTGATTGAATATGTGATGAACTTGTTGAAACTTGCATGTGCAGTGGGACATGTCTAGTCTATACTATAGACTATTTAATAATTAAATGAAAGGAAAGTGGAGAGAGAGAGAGAAGTTTGGACAGTTACGCACCCTCGGAAGTACTGTTTCGGAAATGCATCTCTCCCTCCTCGGTTTTTTCCTCTTCAGTTAACCTCAAATGACCTCGATGGGTTCTCCGCTCGTCATATGAGGTACATATTGTAGTAACGTCATGCAAAACCATATTGATACACTTTCCACTCACGAAACCCCAATACCTCCCCCTCACAAGATCACTTCAACCAATTCAAGCAAGAAAAAGCGAGAAGCCAATGGGGCCAGAAGCAATTTATTCTTTCTATCGCACATTGTTTGATTTTCGTATCTAAAACGAAATTTATTAAACAAATACGAAGGCGTTGCTCTCGTGACGCATCTTGAAGAAAAACCGGATGTTGAGTAAGAACTGACCAACACTAGACAGAGTTTCGTAATACCTGTAATATATTCTATTTAAGTTCTGAGGGAACCGACAAAAGCCTGACACTTCGGGACACAGTATTTTCAAGCATGTCGGGTATTTGTCATCCTCGGTTCTGGCTTCCCATTTCTTGGAATGCCCCTTGAATTGATAACTACGGTTTTTTAATGTTTTGGATAGAAATAAGGAAACGAGATAACTAGAAACTTGCATTGGGAATAAGAGAGATGGGAATTGCAGGTGGGGTGTTGTTTGAGGGGAGTGATTAAAGCAAACTCTGGAAACTTGTATTCGGGAAAACTCATGTTTGAAGAGTGAAAAAAATTATATTTAAACTTTAGAGAACAATCCAAATGCAAAGTCCAAATCTCAACGCCACAAAGCTTGCGAAAGCTGTCTAGATCTACTGTAGAAGGGAAAGGAAGGAAGAAGAAATAAATTCTAATATATCTAAATAAATAAATAAAACGCCTGCAATGCCAAAAATGTACTAGTAATACAAAGTATCTCTCTCCTTGTTGAAAATCTGAAGAATGATGTCGGCGCTAAAAAGGGGGGAGCAAGAAAAGGAAATCTCTAAGAAAACAAAGAACTCCATGTCTAATGCACCAATCCCTCTTTAAACGCCGGTATAAATGCAAATAAGAAAAAAAACATTAAGGAAATCCTTCACAACTCTCAATCTCATGTTTCATCTGAAAACGTATGACATGATACCATGGAGCCCTAAAAATATGCAACGCAAGAAGAAACAGTCGCAGAAAACTCCAAAAATGTTAGATCGTGAGATCCGTTTATGCGTCTTAGAATGTGCTGATACGCCGGTGAAAATGCTGGGTAAAGAAAAAATTTCCATCGCTGTGTAAACTCCTGATTCTGAGGTCGCGAGACCTATCCATGCGTCTTTTTATGAATGATGCGGGGGAAAATGCCAAGGGATGAAAATGCAGAAAGGGAATGCGCCGGTGAAAATGCTAGTAGGAAATCCATCGCTATGCTCGCTCGCTGAATCGCTGTGTAGAAAACGTTGAAATGCAATGAGGAAACTAGGGCTGGTCGATCGATGTTGGAGGAGAATGTTAGGTAAGGGTACGAAAGGGTTGGCGTGCTGTTTTTCCACCTATGGCCCTTTGTGGGGTGTGTTGAAGGGATAGCCGAGAGAGTGTATTGGTGTTGTACAACAGAAACTGGGGATGGGTATTGAGAAGCGAAATGCAGGTGATGAAGCATGTCTGACTGAGAAATATCAAACATCTCTTGTTCCCCTATTCCAAGAATAACGTTCCGGAAATATCGAAAGTCGAGATGACATGAAAGTCAGAATTGGATGCTGGGTTCTTTAGTTGTAACCTCCTCTTCCATCTTCTTCCTCATCATCGTCTGGGCCACGGTTGTAACCACCTCTGCCGAAGTTCATGGGTGCCATGGGCTTCTGGTTGTCGTCTTCTTCTGAGGAAGCTGGTCCGTTATAACCACCACGGCCAAAAAGGATTGGCTGGCTTGAGATTTGGCTTGAGAATGCGTTGGATGCCATTGCGGATGTTGGTGTTGGGTTGGTTGGGAGTGGTGATATATGTTGGAGAGGATGTTGGAGAGTGTGAAAGATGGTTCTGAATAAGACGGGAGGAAGAATTTATGAAAGTTTGAGAGGGGTGCAAAGGGTATTATATAAATCAAGGAAGCTTAAGCAGAGTAGATTGCGGCCTTGCTGTGATAAAAAGTGTGGATTGAAGGAGCCTGTTGATGCTGCCAAGAAGTAGATGCCAAAGCGAGGAAAAGACCAAATGAAGATGTAGGAGATTGTTGATTAGATAGTTGAGTGTGGAATGAAACAAAAAAAAAAAAGATGCTACGAGGCGTTCCATGGCTTCCTCTATATACGTTTGAGGAGATGTATCAAATGGATTGCAAGGGGGCTTGGAATCATTTGCGTGTGGGAAGCAAGCTGCTGGCAGGCCGGAAGTCGTGTAGGGTGTAGGGTGTAAGTTTGGCGTGCAACCAGTCCCATTCTGTTCCATGGTTCATGACTGCATTGGGGGCCGATTAGCTTCCTGCTGCGGCTGCTTCTGCCTGGGCGCACTTTTTTTGGGTAATCGCTTTTTTTTCGGTGTCTACTCAAGGGGACGGAGTCAGTTGTGGAGCGGACGACTCGGAGGAAGAAGAGGGCCTGGGTATTCTGGCTGACATGACGCTGATGACTGTTCTCAGCCTTCTTGAATCGGGCCTAGAGAATGGTCAAGTAGCGCAGACTGGAAGACTCGTGCCCTGCGAGGTTACAAGGTAGCATGCAGATGCAGTGTAGTCTGCACTTACAGGGCATCAGCGTGGAAGAAATGAGGGTGGAGGACCAGAGGGTTGCGTGTTCCTGAGCCAGGAGATGGGCTGCTGGGCAGGTCGGAAACGATGTGTGTGAGCGAGAGTTGGGTGTGTAGCGTTGAAGTCGCTCGATTGGCGTGTGCTATGCATAGAAACCACCTAGGTTTGGCCGGGCTTGACAGGCTTCACTTCCCTGCAGGAACTTTCTGTCGGCGACCAGCCACCACATGCCCAGCCAAACCTCTTTTCGGGGTCCACCAAGCAACAGGAATACAGAATTGGCAGAGAAGAATCGGGATTCAGTTCAGGAATGAAAGCAATCGGATGAACGTTCAGGTTACAGCAGCAGCGAGGAACACGAGTAGCACCAAGATCCACTTCATGGCCGTTAATACTCACCGCCGCGGCGCAGTGCCAAAGGATAAGACCCTCTCGGTGCAATTGGAATATTGCTGCAACGCTCGTAATTCAGGCAGGCGCAGACATCGCTGTTCAGGAGATGAAATCGTGAAGAGAGGAAAAAACATCGTCACAGATATCCAGGCACCGTTCATCGAATGCTACGAGTAAAGAATACAGCATGAACTGCACTGCACTGCAATGTGCCTTTCTTGTGCGAGACTCAAGTTCGAGTACCTGCAGAGGGTAACATTCTATCTGCCAAAATAGGAAATGAACGAGAACATGCCACCAAGAACTCCATCCGTACGGATACGGAGAGCGGACCTACATCCGTATAGATGGTCCTATGCTATGGTTACAGCGTCTCCAGCATCCATCTTCTGCGCCCTCGTGGCTGGCCGCAGAACCGTCTGCCGGACCCAAAGATCTCGACAGGTCTCCTCCTTGGTCTCATCAGGGGTAGCGAGGTGCTTAGCGCGAGCGTATCAAAAGCTCGAAATACATGTAAATCTTTTTTGACAACACCAAGGATGGTGATATTTGCATCAATTACCCTATGAAAGAAAAGAGAGCAGTTGCAGATATGACATAGATTGTCCGTTAGCATCGTGGCGGTAAGGATGGTAACAACGAATAAGGGAGCACAATTCGACATAGGGCTGAAGAAACTCCTTCTATTCTGCACCCAGGCTGATTAACAGGGACAGGGTAAGCAAGTTTTAGTGGAGATAAAAACCCAAAATAATGTCGTACCCATAACTTCCACATGGCAGAAAGCCACAACCTAACAAGGGATATAAATAGCCGGACAAACGCAACAGCATGATTGGCCAGATTGCGAGCGAGGTGTGGCTCTTACCAGAGATAAGCTGATTACAATGGCCCTCGAATAAGTCGCCAGAACGGGGAACGAGGGCCGTGGAGTGGGTGTGGAGGGACACCTCCCGCACCCTCGTAAGTTACACCACAACTGCCAGGCGGTCGGGAAGGGTATGAGACGGAGCCTCCAACGGTGTCTTTTCTGACGGGCCTGAGGATAACGCCAGGGTACTCTGCAGATATGCAGGAATGATCAAGAATATGTTCGTCGAGAAGAGAAGAGTCAGATATTATTCAGATAGACGGCTTGATCTGCAAAAGGGGGTTACTTGAGACACCGAGTGACTCAATCTGATCATTTGAAAAAAGGAGAATTGGTAATGTTTGATGTTTCGTATTACATGTGGATTTCGATTTGTCCAAGAGAGGATTAAAGGAGGGACGTTTGGGGGTAATGGGTGAGATTTTGCGCGGGTTATGGAGCTTGAATCGACCGGATTACTTTGCTGAGCGGAACAACGGCTACAATCGCACTGTGAAATGGAATCTGGCCCGCGTCATTTTGAATATGAAAATAGAAGAGGACGACGAGTTCCGTGGGGAGTCTAAGAAAGAGCCTGGAGCGATGCCTGGAGCGATGCCTGGAAGGGCCAAGATTGGCGTGCAGAACGTAATCAGTAGAAACAGAGTAGTATTAGCAGTGTGTTTCATGAATGTTTTCCCATCTCTCTACTCGTAATCTCATTTCTTGTCTCTGATCTCTCTGAGAGAAAATCCTCGGGGGATTCGGGGGTGGCAGGGCAGTGAAGCGGAAGGGAAGGGAAGGAGAACTAGTGGGGGATCAAGACCCGCGTACCGATTTCTCATAGACCCGCAACACAACAGGATGAGGCTCTCGTTGTCGAGTAATTCGCTTGTCGCATTTTATTTGTTGTTGTGACTCGAAAGATTTCAACGTCTTCGGCTGTTCTTCACCCGACTGCCGTGCCTCACGCGGACAACAAAAGCGGCAGCAAAATAACCGTTATTCCAACTTTGTGGTACAAGTCAAAATACTTTGGGAAATTCGAACTTGGTTGCTCTAAAAGACCCAGTAGAATATTCTAATTGTTCCAGCGTTTCAAAGTAACTACTCACAATTGCTGGAAATTCCCTAGAAAATTGGAACAGAAGCTGCTTAGGGAGTAGGAACTTGAAGCATTTACTGCCGCCTTTACTGCCTGATCCACGGTGCTTCCGTTCAGCGCCGCCACCAAACCCCACTATCCTAACGTTCAGCTATTTGCCAACACATCACTGCAACAAACCAAACCCTCAACGGTGTCAAGAAACATCGCCGACCTCATCTCACCGTTCATTGAGCACGATACTTGGAAATTTTTGGGAATATCTTCAATTCTGCTAAGCCCATCAAGCGGTGGCGGATGTAGGGAATTACGGACCTCGCCATTTTAGATGCAGCAGCAACGTTACTTGACAAGTAATTTAGTGAAGAGCCTCTCATTTCGATTCAAGACTCAATACATCTCGCATCTCATATCATGAGCCTCCTTTCAATGCACCATTGTGCAAGGGATATGAAGTACTCTCACCGATGACTGCAATCTGATTCATGATCATCATTTCTTCATCATCAAAATGGATGGATGCCTGGCAGCAACTTTGTACGCAGAAACTGGGAGAAAACCGCCCACTCAAATCACTCGAACATTGTAATTGGCCCCAAACCCCGAAAAACAGCATCATCTGTTACGAATGCTCCTCCTGCGATTATTCTATTTCCTTTCATTTTTCCAACCCTGTAACAAAATTGTAACCCATTGCCGGTCAGCAAACATCGCTTATCTTGCTTCGAATTTTTTAGGGATTTCGTCCCGCGCCTAGGTTATCCACATCCACTCCCCAACAAGCGCTTACCAAGACGTCAGGGGTTTTGCCGCCGACAACTCTAAAGATAGAAAAACACTTTTCGAATCAACATCCTGAATTCGTTAATTGTCAACAAAATGGGTTGTAACCCCACCACACATTTCGCTTACAAGAGGGGATGGAGGCGGGGGATAACCAAAACATTCTATCAATAACCCCTCTAAAATCTTTCACACATCTCACTTGCGTCCTTTAGGAGACAAAAAAAGCTTTCGGTGACGGATGAAGGATTCCATTCTAATTCCAAAATATGAGTCGAATTTTCATCATCGCACTTCTTGCAACCTGCAAATGACATATTGCTAGGGGCCGCAGTACTGCAGATAAATGAAGTTGCAGCCTAAAGGGAATCGGTACATAGGTACGGACCCTGATTTGGCTTGTGTTACAAACTTTATCTTGAAGCTTGAGTTAAAATTTCATGGGGTCAAGATTTGCTTCAGATAACGTTGGTATGCCACTCCTCGTCCGAAATACTTCTCACGCCGCACCTTCTCTCTAGATTCACGAGCTAGCTCAAGATAAACAGCTGGCGTGCAATTTACACGAAGGATCTTCGTACTCGGTACTTGGTATTTGGACTTGTGCTGCCAAACATAACTTGGTGCATGCACTGCGCAAGTAGGCAGAAGCAAAGCACAATCACACAAATCATGGAAGCGGCTCTTTTGTGCCCCATCCCAGCTTCATACGGACCCCCTCTTTTTCTAAGATGGGGGCTATCACAGTGAACGTGTCCGACCTTGGCAATTTACGAGGTGAAATCAGTCTTCTTTCTGAAAGGGGGTTTGGTGGAATAAAGACTTTCTGGCGAATCAAGCCCCTGATCATATCGCTTATAGCCTCTTTAGGAAAAGAAAACCGGCAGCTTACACAGCAACATGCAAGTCACTATTCGCGGCTTATGCCACGTTTTTACCATTTCTATGCCACGCATCCGCAGCGTAGCATCTACCGGGTAAACACTTTTCGACAAATCAGAGAGCATAACGCAGCACCATTGTTTCTCATGTGCCGAGTAAGACACCACCTTCACCAAATAAATTCCCCAGAGACCGTTAACATCTTAATTCGGAATTGCGGCGCAATCATTCTCAGCAAGTCAGGGGTACTTACTACCTTTCTTCACCCCCTATTCTCTCGTTTACCGGATAATAGATTCCCACCTTCCTCACAAATCAGATCCCAGAGACCCTTGACCTTTTCACAAGGCTGTGGAGTCGCGCCATCTAAAGGACCGAATAGTCTAGTCGGTGACGAACGACAAAGCCAATGCCGTAGCTGAATTTTCCGGTCAAGCACGTTGTAAAAAACGTGGGAACCTGGAAGTGTTCACCCTCTTGCTGGGATCGTCAGCAACACACCTCACACATCACACCCACCATCATGTAGTGTGCGAAACAGAGAGGGTGTAGGTGATTTCCAATCAAGAGCTTCTTCTTGCATTTTCTCTGAAATGACAAAACTTAGTAACACGAATTCCGAGTCTTCCGGTGCTGCGGATGAACGCACACGTTCTTTCAACGTGGAACCCACACACCTTAGGGGTTTCTTGATTTCGTGCTTGAGAATGATTGAGGTGGATAGGATTTCAATTGCCTATCTCCAACTCCTCATTCCCCTGTCTTTCATCTCCGTTTCCTGGGAAGACAAGTTCACTCGCTACCGCCTGATCTCGAATTCCTAAATTTCAACCTTCTTACATCCGACTCGATTCCCATTTCTCACCTCACCACCTAGATAGCAAGGCGAACAGGGCTATAAATCGATCCCCCGTTCCTGATGCCTCTCTATCCCTCTGTCTCAACCCCCCAACTACCGAGTCCCGACCGGTAAATCCTCCCCTCCCACCCACCTGCCACCTGCCACCTGCCACCTGCACATCAAACAGACACGGTCCAGAAACCCAGCCGGCAGGTTCCATTCCTTCCCGAAGCCATACGCCATACTCCCCCGTACCGTACCGTCTCGAGCTTCCCTGAAAAGCCACGCGGAAATTATCCAGTTCCTTCCCTTTTCATCCGCTGCTGTGGTGGGCGGTCACACTGCGCGATACACAGCGCAGCACGGCATGTATATGCACATCATCTCCGATCCGATCACTCCATCCCAAACCACAGACTCGGCGCAAGTGCTTCGTACACACGGGACGTAATTGAAGCAGCCCCCAAGACTACGAATCTTTGGTGACTAAATGATATGTAATGTATTTGTAAAGCATTTTGGGGGTCAACTTCTCGTACCTTGGTATGCTTGATTAACGTGAAATGAAAACGGCAAGGAAAAAGTAGAATGGAAATTGATTTTACTGGTATGTCAGTGGCTGTGTTTTTATGGATTGTAAATTAGGGGTCTGAAAAACTACTCTCGCGAGTCGCATTTGTCGATTCGAGGTGTGCGAGGACGTGAGGGGTGGCTTAGCAAGGGGTTTTGATTCGTTGGGTGCCTGGGGTTTTACGAGGCGATTCTCGTATGTGAGATGTGATTGGATGGCGGACTTGGTTTTGGAGATTTGTTATGAGGGGTTAGAGATTTATTAACTGTTTGACTGATTAAATTTTACTTAAGTCCCCGGTTGTTATTGAATCTTCTATCAAGTGTAATTGACTTGATAGAACTTGATAGAACTCTTTGTTGCTATATATTTGGGGGATCGTCTAGTTTATTCCAAGTAGACTCAAGGAATTTGCTTTAGAGAAAGTCTAAACTTTAGGAAGAGTTATCGATAGAGAAACATAGCTAGAAAGCAGAATTAGGAATATTAGAATGCCTGCATAGCTGAAGAGCAAATACTAAATGCGCTTAGAAAAATCAGAGTACTTCTCTCCGAATCCTCGTAGGAATATCAGAAAGTTTACATGGCTAAAAAGTAGAATCTGCATCCCCTCATATCAAGGAGGATTCAGAGTACTCGTATAGATAGGAAGTAAAATAGAATATACAGAAGAATCAAATTGATTATCCGAAAATGCCTCAAACAATTGAATTGTCCTAACAATTTCGAAGAATACTTTAAAATAGCTGGATTCACTTGAAAGAATTGCATCAATCATTTGAAAATATTTTAAACAATTACATTGTCCTAACAATTTGAAAAACTTTAAGAAGTTAAAAATGAGAGTGTGTACATGCGAAGTAAAAGTAAGAATCAAGTCTTCAAACGTGCTCTTCAGTTCCAAATATGGTTAGTTTGGCGAAGCGTTTTGATTGTTGACAGCTATATTTTAAAACTTTTCCAAGCTGTTCAAAACTGGATTTATCTCAATCTGCATTTTTCTCTTCGAGGGTTGCTTGCGGTTTCGCGGTGGAAAATAAAAGGCGCAAGATAATTAATCGCGTTGAAATTCGGTTGTTCGGGCTAGATTTTGGTGGGACTGCTTATGTAATTCCACCTCAACTTAACAGCCGCGAATAACCTCCTCGATATCTCAAACCTCTGAAGCCGTCTACGATCTTGGATCTTGAAGTGGTCTCACCCCGACTCTACAAACTCGCGAGGGGTTCGAATCTAAAGCACTGCTAATGAACGCCACTACCAATTGTTGACCCTTCAACCTTGGTTGAATGATGTTGTGAACCATGAAGGCAAAATTTCTTCATCACGAGGGACAAATTCATTTCGTACCACGAGCGCTCAAATTTGATGCTTCTTCCCAAACTGTGGTTTTTCGAAAACTCCTCTATAGTCAAGAACGTTGCACGAACGATGCAGAGGAACTGTTGCCCAGGGCTCTCGTGCTCATCCAAGCTGGCGCAAATTTCATAGTTCAACTTCGCGATGGTTTCATATGCAGAATCCTCTAAGGAGATGCTCTTCTATGTTTGAAATGTCGTCGCATGCCGAATTTATTTCTTGCCGCAATGCACAGTTTTGGTTGTTTGGTAGGCATGGTCAAGTGAGTCGCTCTTGCCTTCCAAGCTTCAAAGCCTGGGGTGTTTGGCTTTTGGTATTCGTCCCATCGCTCCCTCCTGCCTTGCCCACCCCCCACTTCTCTCCATTGGTCTCAGATCTCAAATCTAGATCTCAGATCTAGACCGCTGAAATTCTGGCCAACACTATCTACTTTCCCTCTTTTTGTGTCGAGCTCTGTTCTGGGCTCCCCACAAGTGCTAATACGCAACCTAATATTATTCTCTTACATTTCCTACGGGCTCTATCTCTTTCGCTTGTGCCTCTGTTGCCAGTTGGCTGCCAAATTCTGTGGGGAAGCACGCCCCAAATCCTACTCATCGCTCTTGTTCCGCAATACCCGTCGCGAATATGGTACAAGTTCGAACTTTAGACAACCAGCGCTTGAGGCCAAAGCAAATCCTTGCCAGCGCCGCAGTCCAGAACCTGGTTCGGTACGTTGAGTGACCTGCGAAAACATTCTGATATACTGACGTTGCTTGTAGCTACTACAAAAGCCCTCGCCCCGCCCGGCAGGAAAGTTGGGAAGACAAATCTTTTGTGCCGCTGAAGACTTGCGTCTCTCCAACATTTTCTCCTACTATTCAACCCTCTCAGCCTACTTCATCCGTTGACGAAATCGCGAACACGAGCCTAGATAATATCAGTCCATTGCACCATGATCCGACACTGACTGCCCTAGCGCAACTTGGGGCTCTGCAGCTTAACTGCCAACGATCCTTCATCTCTTTAATCGACCACCAAAAGCAATATATCCTAGCAGAAGCGACGCGGAGTGTTTCACTTGATTGTCCAAAGAAGAGTCGTCTCGGGGATGAACTTTATCTTGGTGCCCGCATTCTTGACCTTGAGTGGGGTACGCACGATTTCTTTATTCCTGCTAGCCGTAGAATTCCACATTAATTTGATTACAGGGGTTTGTCCTGACACTGTGCATGTTTTCATGTCTGAGGACAACTCCAAAGACATACATACTGCCAACGTCCATGCAAACCGAACTGTATATACCATCAATGATCTTTCGATGGAGGATTGTTTCAAGGAGAAAGAGTATGTTGTTGGGTGGCCACACATGCGGTTTTATGCAGAAGTTCCAATCAAAACAACCTCTGGGATTCTCATCGGATCATATTGTGTAGTGGGTTAGTATTTGCCAGTTCCCCCCAGAATTATGGGGAAAACCCTCCAAATTTTGCAAGATTTCAGTCACGGCTAACTCTTGAGTTTATAGATAACAAACCACATCATGGCTTAGATCCCGAGAGTTTTCAAAAATTAAAGGAAATCGCATTGGTTATTACGAGGCATTTTGAGTTAGTCCAAGCTCAGAAAAACCTTGAACGTTCAAGGGACATGGTGAAAGCGTTAGGCCTATTTGTGGAAGGAAAGCCAAGTCTCAGGGAATGGTGGACGGATGCTTTTAATAGTGAAGTGGGGAACCTCGAGAGTTTACAAAGCAAGAATGGAGAACGTTCTCCTCAATCGACTGATGTCTTGACTGCGGCATCGGATAGACTGGAAAACTTTCTTAGGCTAGAGCAATTTCTCAAAACCGCAAGCGAATCCGATCTAACATCAGACGAAGCATCGCTACGGAGTCCGAGCCCGGATGAAGTCAATTCTACGGCTCCTACGGTTTCCAATAGGGCTCGTGAGAGTCGATTTGGTTCTTTAGGAAAGCCTGGTATGTTCATAATGACAAAAGAGGATTCCGAGATCCTAGGTTCAACGAAAGATGAGAAAAAGGTGGACGAGCAATTTGGGCAAGGCGCCGTTGAGCTCGCGCAACAGGACTTAGTGTCGTACGCATCAATCAAAGCCCTCTTTTATCGTGCTAGTCGTCTGGTTCGTGAAGCCAGTGATCTGGATGGAATCATTTTCGTCAACGCTAGTCTTCAGGACGTCCAAATAAAGTACACCAGGTCATCCGCAACAACCACAAATACACCTCAAACAACAGTTAGCCGTGGAATGCCAGAGACACCTGTGAGTAGCGCAGGCAATCAATCGAGCAGCAACAGCCTACCCAACATGTCCTCCACACCTAGCACAGCCTTCACGATCTCGATTAATCAAACAACCTCCAACAATTCCGGAACGGATCTCAAAGCTGCTACCTGTGATATTTTAGGGTATTCACTGGGAAGCGAAACATGCGGCGAGTCTTCGGGCCCTACTTCTCGCCAACTGACTATCCCGCAGTCTGTGTTACAAGATCTCCTCAGCAAATACCCCCATGGAAACATCTTCCTATTTGACGACGACGGCTCCCCATTCCTCTACGAGGATATTGATCCTTATCCCGCCAAGGGTGAATGCCGAGGAGCACAATCTGCCTCCAAAAGGAAATCACGGAAGTTTGAAAGAGAGAAACAGCAAATGAGATCATACCAGTAAGTAAGAATTTCCATCTAGCTTCAGTTGTCCCACCCTCGATTTCGACTCTTATATTCGACGAGGTTATCCGAACATTTTCAAAGGCCGAATTCATGTTTAGTTGCAGAAAAGACAATTACGCTAACTTCAACAGACTACTAGACATCTGCCCAGGCGCAAGAGCTATTATTTTCTTCCCCCTTTGGTTCGTCGTTTCTTTCTCTTGAATCACTCCTGAATCTTTCCTGAACCCTAGCATTTATCCTGTGCCGTATCCCGCGACATTTTTTGATGGGAAAATACTGACTCCTCATTACCCAGGGATCCCCAGGTTCGATTCCCACTTTCTTTCTCTTGAATCACTCCCGAATCATTCCTAAATCATTCCTAAACTGTAGCATTTATCCTATGCCGTATCCCGGGACATTTCTTGATGGGCAAATACTGACTCATTACCCAGCGAGACCAATGGTTCGCAGGCAGTTTGGCATGGTCGAAAGACCCCAGTCGTATTCTACACTCGGAAGACGTTACGTACTTGGCCGGGTTTGGAAGTTGTATCATGGCCGAGAAATCGAAAATGGATGCTTTGACTGCTGATCGGTCTAAGGCAGATTTCATTTCGTCTATCAGTCATGAGCTCCGAACACCTCTCCATGGATTATTGGCAACTCTAGACACCATGGAAGACGTGCCGAGAAACATAGAAGAAGATGAGCTTATCCGGACCATGACAACTTGTGGCGAGGTTTTACTAGATACTATGGACCACATGTAAGTTCGTTCCGTACTTGACTAGGAATAGAACAATAATATTCCTAACTCTTATACAGTCTCGATTACGCTAGAATGAGTACCTCGAGAAAAAATCAAATTCCAAAGAGTGAAAAAACTCAAGGCCCGGGGGGACTAGTCTCGTCGAATGGAATTACATGCTTCGAGTTTAGTAATCTGGTGGAAAGTGTTGTCGAAGGAGTTCTTGCTGGTCATCGCTATCACAGTACAGATAGACGTTCAAGAAGTTCTGTGGTGGTACACGAGGAAGCAATTCGACGAAGAAGTTTGAGGCGTACTCCGCCCGGGATGAACCCAGATGTTATGGTCGTCCTTGATATCCAGAAGCAATCGTCCTGGCTGTTTGAGTCACAAATAGGTGCGTGGAAACGCATCCTTACCAACCTTTTTGGTAACGCTTTGAAGTACACGGAGGCCGGATTGATCAAAGTCTCACTGCGTTTGGAGACCGTCCAGCAACGCACCCAATCCAATGGTATGGCTTTAGTTATTCTCGAAATTCAAGATACAGGCATTGGGATGTCCCGGGATTTTTTGACAAATAGGCTGTACATGCCTTTTGCTCAAGCCAACCCCATGTCCGTCGGGACTGGGCTTGGGCTAAGCATTGTAAGGCAGTTAGTGACAGATATCGATGGCTGTATCGAAATCGAAAGTGAGCTTGGGTATGGGACCAACATCAAAGTGTCAGTTCCTTTGACGGCATCTGCACTCCAAGATCTCAATACACAATCGATTGGGAGCAGCGTCATGATCCGCGATATTGGTGTTTGGTGTCGGGACGTGACATTGTGCCTCATAGGCTTTGATCACCTCCCAGATATGGATGAAACATCTCTGGGGATGATGAGCGTTCATGGAAAAAGATTGTTAGCCGTGAAGGGATCCATAACTGCCTTTGCGGAGCAATGGTTTGGTATGACGGTCATAACAGCCCAGTCAATTGCAGAGGCAAAAGGGGGGATTCTTTTGGGATTACAGTCTCAAATCAACCAGTCAGAGAAGATATCAAGAAGGGAAGCCCTGATTGTTTTGGAAGATGTTTTCAAAGGCCCTAGGGCCTTTAACGATGAAGGAATCTTTCATTTGTCTCAACCGTAAGATCTGTTGCCTCGCCTTGCATTATGGGAGTATACTGACAATATTTCATACAGTGTAGGACCCTACAAGCTTGCAAGAGCACTTGGGCTATGCTTGGAATATGGATCCTCTTTTTCGGAAGCAACTTCAACGCCTTCAACACGACCTAAAGTTAGCCGATCCCAGTCTTACGGGTTCTCGGAAGTTCCAGCCATACGACATCAAGTCAGTGATCCGATGTCTGGGCCAATGGACTCGCCGAATTCTGATCGCACTGTGATTGCAAGACCGTTCTCTCCACAACAAACCGGTGAACTGAGAATTTCGCCACTTCCTGAATCAGAGAGTAATCGGGAAGACATCCTTGAGCGAACAGGGTTTGCGGATGTCCCAACCCCAAGATCTATCGTCCTTCTTGTGGAAGATAACCCCATAAATCTCAAGGTTGTTTCATATATTACTCCTTGCTTCTCCGATCCTCGCATGGGCAAAGCTAACCATTGGCTAACAGATTCTTGTGAACCATATGAAACGGGCAGGGGAAACTCATACAGCAGCCGTCAACGGCTTGGAAGCTCTTCACAAATACCAAGCCGGGCACAAAACTTTCAAGATAATCTTCATGGGCAAGTGTCTTTCCCCCACAATAGGAAACTCATGAGCTAATGTTTGATAGATATCTCGATGCCAGTGATGGACGGTATTTCATCGACACGTCAGATACGCCGGTTCGAAAAAGAGAATTCCCTCCCTCGGGTACGTATTGTGGCTTTGACGTGCTTTTCGTCCGAGGAATACCAGAAGAATACATTTGAGGCAGGAGTGGATGTCTTTTTGGTCAAGCCGGTCCTCATGAAGAACTTGCGGCCACTGCTGGATTTGAATCCGGATGTGGTTGTTCCTCCGCCCACTTGGGGTCAGTAACGGGGTTAGATTGTGTATTGTTTATTGATGGATCTCCGCATGCAAGAATTGGGTTAGGTGGTTCTAGACTGATGTATTGTGAAGGCGGAAACTGCGAATAGAGTTAGATTGTGGTAGCAAGGAGAAACCAGGAGATTATGTTTTCTACAGAAAATACTCTGTATTCTAAATTGGAAGAATGCCGAATACAATATCAGTTCAAAAACATCCGAGTCTTCTTGCTTGCCATTGGCAAACCAGTCGGCCGCGTCAACTCCCACCTGGTGCCGGAAATGATAAAATTACGGAAGGTCGAGTACCCAAAATTACATTCATGGAAATCATGCCACCATGCGATTCGGCGATAGCAAGGTTGAATTGGATCGGATCATAACAAAGGTAACTCCACTTTACGCTACGTGTGAAACTTGGCAGCACAGGGGAACAAGAAGGCCATCGTGCCGATGGGTCTTGAGCCGTAAATTGACAAGAAATCCACCTAGACGCTTCTAGTGCTAGTGGCCACAGGGCTATGGATAGAGCATAAAGAACGTACTGCGTTACGCTTCACGAGTTGATGTCAAACTCCCCTGGTGCGTCTGCTATTTATCTCCAATTCTCAATTCCCCGCCACCTCCTTTCTGTGTAGCATCTCTCGCTTTATAGTCCCGAAGATGGCATTCTCGTAGTGAGAAATGATGGAGGTAGGGGGTTTGTGAGAGGTACGAAAGGCGATTCTGGGGAGGGGAGGTTGGGAGCTGTATTGGGTGAGGGGTTAGCTTTGTGAACGAAGAAATAGAGGGAGCTTGGAGATGGAGAGATAAAAGGTTCACAGACCTGATGGGCTGATTTAAATCAGCGGCCATTGCTCCTCCTCCAACACTTCGCACTACAAAATCGCCTCTGTCCGATGATATCTGGGGTAGGTATGATTCTGCGTTGTTGGGAGTTGATGTAGGTGTTCTAAAGGCAATCGCGGGGTATCCATTCTAAGATCCACGCCACTCAAACTCCTGACCCTAAATTCCCGTTCACCTCAAATTCGCCTTGAGGCCTACAATTTAATAGAGGACAACACTACTGTTTATTGTGGTCTATAGCCCGTATTTGCACTTCTGTCCTCTCTACAAAGTCCAGCGCCAGCTGATGTTTGCTAAGGTTACAAAACCTTCAGCGTACCAGCGGGGGTGCCTTGCAGCTGTAGTCAGCCCAAGTGCTCTGAGGCTTGAGGCGCAAACATGATTTTCTTTCGCGATTCTTCTTCCTGCGTCGTTTACTTCTTCCTGATTTTATGGCCGCTTTTTTTGTCCTGCTATGGCCAGTCTTAGGAGTCTTAGGGGCGATATTGTGGATGCTTTCGAAAGGCTGAAGGACTCCATAACAGATGAAGATACCCACCAGTTCGAGTCAACCAGCCTCAAGGATGTTCGGGTTGCCGTGCGAGAAATTGAAAGCAACCAGAGAAGACGGCAATGCAATCAAAATATCCGTCGCATCGAACCACTGTTGAGAGGAATGGAGAAACTGGGGACGGCGATTGGTGTTTTGTGCAAGGGGACGCCATTTTTGCCGTATGCTTGGGTTTGTACCAGGAGCCGCTTTTACTGCTCTGTCTAACTTGCGAATTATTCAGCCCCCGATCAAATTCCTGCTGAAGGTCTGGTAATGACCCACGAGACTCTGGAAATGGGAGCTAATGCCAAAAGATTGCAAACCAGTATCGCGATATCTTCGAAGCTTTTGTTTCCGCATATGCGAAGATTGGTTCTGCTCTTCCACGGCTGGATCGATACGTAGAGGCGTTCAAGGACAATGCGGATTTTCAAAAAGGGGTTGCGACAGTATGCGGCAGTATTGTTGACTTCCATATTGAAGTTTTTAAATTGCTGAACAAAAGAGGCGAGCTAAGGTGGTTAAAATTGAATTGCAACGGCTCATGATAATGACTAGGCTGGCATCTGTTGTTTCTATCACTTTGGAGGGATTATGGAAGCCGTTTTGCCGGCATCATCAATATTCGCCAGGCACAACGAGACTTCATAGACGGAGAAGCAGCATCCTTCCACATACTCGAAACCAAACTCGAACATGAAAGAGCCCAAGAGGCTGCTAGGATTGCCCAGCTACAACATTCAAATTACTTGGTTGTCAATTGATGACAAAGACCAGGAGACTGAGTACGAAAGATTGTGCCATCGGAGGCATGATGAAACTTGTCGATGGATTGCATCTGAGAGACACATGAAGGAATGGATGAAAGATAACATGAGGAATCCTGTATTATGGATCAACGGAAAACCTGGAGCAGGCATGTTGCATGGACCTGTTCCATCGGCAGATATTGATTTGTTTGATAGGGAAAAGTGTTATGTGCTCTTACACGGTACAATTCTTGAAACGGATGCGAGGGATTGTTGCTATTGCTTTTGCAATAGTAAGAACCCTGTCAACATTTGTGATGAAGTCTTGAGGACTATCGCACTTCAACTCCTCGGGTCAAATCTGGATCTCGCATCATTAATAACCAATCAATATGTCTACTGTGGACTGAATTGCAGTATGGCTCAGCTACTAAAACTAATTCCACAAATGCTCGAGATTGTTCCCCAGGTCAGAATTGTGGTTGATGGAACTGACGAATGCTCGAAAGAAAGTCAAAAATCAATCCTCAGAGAACTTCAATCCATTTGTCTTTCCCCACTGACCAAATGCAAGATACTCTTCTCGAGTCACAAAGACAATTATATCAACGAGAAGCTATCTGGGAAGCCGCAAATGTCACTCGACAAACGTAAGAGGTTTAAACCGATATCCTTCTTTATGTGAAGCACAAAATGAAGAGGCTTCCGACTTCAAATGGAACCTTGATTGACAAAGTCGAAGATATATTGGCGAAGAAGGCAAATGGTGGGCCTTGCACGAAAGAGAAAGGTAGAAGCTTATCTTCGCTAGGGATGTTTTTGTGGGTACGGCTAGTTGTCGAGGAGTTATGATATTGCTTCAGCGAGTCGGCTATTGAAGAAAGAGCCACAGTATTACCCAGGGGCCTTGACAAGACGTAAGAGAGTGTCCCTCTCGCGACCAAGCTAGATTTTGATATTCCACAGATACCAACGAATCCTCCAAAGAATCATGACCAATAAATACACATGTACTCTATCGGTGGATGGTATGTTCGTACCGGCATCTCAAGAGCTACGATGTACTCGACGGTATCGCATCCCGGCCTGGTTATCCTATTCTCATGAGCAGGGGAAAGATTGGCCAAGCTATTCTCAACCACTGCAAGCCTCTCATTGAGGATGGGCTTTCAAACACAGTTGATTTTGCTCACTTTTCGGCCAAAGAGTAACTTACACCTTCAATTATCTACCCAGTCGCTAACTTATACAGGTATATTCTCAAGGCGAAATACCATCGAGACGGAAACCCACCCATCAATGTTGAAAATGCCTATTTAATCATCGCTTTTTCTTGTGTCTCCTACCTCAACACATGCCTAGAACTCGCCTCCGAGGAAGAAAGACGGAGGGCAAATGTTGTGGTCCAAGGGCTTCATCGCTTGCAACTCTATGCCAACCAATACTGGCATCGACACCTTATTACTTACGCATCGTTTTGCGCGAAGAATCAGCTACGAACTTCCGAGGAACTCGTGTCTCAACTTTCTGCACTACTTCGACTGCAGAAAAATAAAATCAGTGGTCCAAAATCGATACCCCTTCCTTCTTCGCATTCTACAACACTGAATCTAAACATATTAAATCAATCTCCTTTGGTGAAAGGGTTTATTTTGGAGGTGATGTCATTTAGAGAATCGTTAAGCCGTGACAACATACCAGGCAATCCCGCCGAAGGTAAATTCCCAAATTATTTTCCAAGCCTTCTCTAAAAGATTTTACAGATATTTCCTCAAACTCTTGCAATACAGATTCAACCCACCTTAGCACCATACGGAACAATTACCTATTGACAACAGAAGCTCTTCTGAGCCAAAATGATTAACACATGTTCCGCACGATTGATCCAAAGGCACTTGTGACTTTTGCGGAGACCTATGGTGGATCAGCATTCGTTGCTGGATTTTGCATTGCCCTTTCACTACTGATGGCTTTAGTACTCCGCACCAAAGGGACAATCATGAGTTTACAACATCAACCAAGATTGCACTGTGGGAATGCAAATTATTTCTCAATGGGCTTCTCTAATCGATCACAACTCAATCGACACAATGAAAAGTATCACCCAATGGGGAACAACGAGACAAGTCTAGTGGATGCTATTCGATCTCTGAACACTGAATCTTCCACAACTCCTCGAAAGGCAAAGGAGATCGTTATTTCAGCTGATGTCCTAAGTCTTCAGCAAAGTTCAAATTTTCACACTCAAAAGGATGATCCACAGCCAACGGACACAAATGCTACACAGCAAATCCAGCAATTGATATATCAAACTGTCACAGTCCAAACAGGGCCAGTTAGCGGTTGGAAAAGGCATTTGATCTTCCAGGAAAGAGTGGGTCTTATATTACATATGTAAGTTTTGATGATCCAATCAGATACAAATCTAATTCAAATGAATAGTATTGAAAACCTTCGCCTCGCGTATCAAAACCAAGCAAATGTTCCTCCCCTTGACAAACATATTAAAATAGGAATAAAATTCGAGAAGGAGATTTATGAGGCATTACAGGATAGGGTAGCTGATTCACATCAAAGTGCATTCCACATCGCTGATAACTTAGGCCGGCTACCGAACTGCTATAAATGAAAAAGTGCAACTACTTCAACAACGCTATGAAAATCTGGCTCGAATTGCAATGGCAGCAATCCCCACCAAGCAAAAGGATACTTCACAGGGTACAAATTTCGGCAAAGTCAATGCTGTTAACAGTACGACATTTGAACACGAGTCCGGTGTCAACAATCCTTCTCGGGTGGATAATGGATCACATTTTATCGGTTCTCAACCGCGACCAGAATCGGAAAATCCTTTTCTCCCCCAAATGTACCCAACCATAGTTACACCTAAATCGGCTCTTCCCGTGCCAAAAACCTTTAAGCCTTCCAAGCCTTCTCCCTACAAAACAGTGCGGGAACCATATACAGGTTTTTGGCCTATTCATAGACAAAGTTGCTCCTGCCGATGCTAACTCTTTCTGCAAGTTTCCAATGGACAGGTTTCGGGGTCATTTTACCTGACTCCAGTAGTTTTGTCCCTGCGTCTTTCCCTTTCGGACCTACCGTCAACGCCACATTATTTAAACGGCAGCAGGATTCCTCCATAGATCATAATATGCCTCCGAAGCCCAAACCCTTCGACTACTTTTCCGTAAACCATCCGAATATCGCATCGGAAACGAATCTCTTCGAAGCATCATTTGCATTTGACAAAGGAATTAACACCAACGGGGAGCAAGTGTGGACACCTGGCGGTGCGACACTGCCACCTGTCGTTGCTCTGGCCTCTCCGACAGGACATGATGGAACCACACCTTCTCTTTGGGGAGGCCTTCGCTCAACACCTCTAAGCCCGGCTTTGCTATCTGGACCTGGGAAAATAGACGACTATTTTGGTGATAGACACCACTCACGCGGAGGGCGTTTTGCCCCGAAAGAATATAGTCTTCGAACAGACCTTACAACACCAGGTGATGGATCTATATTTCCAAATCTAAGTGCAAATTCTGAGGCACTTTTTAAAGTTCTGGCAAACGCACACCCCCTTCCTACAACCTCGGATTCCCACAGTACCATGGATGCTGTCGCCCCCGCTAAAAGTCGACTAAGTCGAAAGGGAGGGCATGAATCATTGAAGGAGTCATATGGAAATCCGTATACAGAATATAGGGCTGGCTCTCAGTAAATCCACCCACATGCAAGAGCTTTCTCGCTACAATGATCATTCAATTCAATGAAAGCACTTCTCGTACTACACAGCCAAATTCACCCAGGTGAAGACGATCTCGTTTAACTTCCCGCCAACCCCCTCACCGCTCAGGGGATATGGGGTAAGTCTGTGCCCACAGATAAGGTTACCACCGTTTGTCGATGAATAACGGGAAGGCTGAAGTCAAAGTTGGACAAATACTTGGACCTTCAACGGTTTTTTCGCTTTGGCTTTCGGCAGCTATTTCCTCTAGTGTGCTCGGACCCTCCTTCTCTTCAGTTTTCCTCGCAATGTTCTGCGGAGGCAACACGCAACTAGCATATGCCATAAGTAACCTGCCTAATTTGCGACTCTTGGGTAGTATCGATTGTGAAGTATACGCGGAAGTCTACGTGGGGGTGTCTAAGGGTATTGAGGTAGGTCTTGTTTTGCATATTTCTTAATAGCCTTTGGGAATAGTCTAGCTACCAAAGTCTCGGGTGCATTTGACGGTTTTAGGGAGCAATATCAGTTTTCTACCATGATGATCGATGTTCTGGTGCTCTAAATTCCCTTGAACAATGATGGCTAAGCGAGTTCCAGTCGTTTGGCTCTAATAAAAGTTGTTGGTTGGGCTGACCATTTCTAAGCAGCATCTGACCGGTATTTTTTCAATATTTTCCCGTGAACCCTACAAGTACATAAAGAGACAGGACATGCAGATAAAAATGGCTTGGGAGTTGGGACAGGCCCCATCTTTGATTGGAAAGGTGCAACTCTCCCCCGCGAAGTGACTGCTTGGTTGGCTACATTACGGAGTGGCTAGCTGCACAGGTACTCACTCCCGTTACCTCACTCGGATGCGGGCCTAGAGGTGGTGCGGACCAGAAGAAGACGGGAACGCCACCAACGGAAATGGTTTCCGGCTCTCCCCATTTTTTTTTTGCTCACTTTGATTTCCAATGCGAAGTTGGCAACTGTGGTTTCGAGATCTACATACAAACGTCCTGGAATTGGGAGCGACGAGCCAGACCAGCGGTTACCACAAGCTTTCATCAGGAAACTCTATAGGTATTCCATCCACAAACTCCATCTGCTCAAGTGGGGATATTGTGCCTTTTTGAGGGGTAAAGTCGCTAGCGCAATTGAGTTGAGACGATTTATGCGGGGGGCGTCTCCTGGGTGGATCTCATTATCATTCTTCCGGAGATTCTGCTCACTGTGGAAGGTACGCGTGGATTGGGACGCTTTCTTTTGATGTCCGATGCACCCGAGTCGAGAAGTCGCATACCAAGACATATTATATTCATGGATTTTCTCTTCTATTTTATCCACGAGTGGTTTCTTTACTTGCTGAGTTACAAGATCTTTATGCTCTCGTTACTCCTGTTTTCGAGAAGTTTCAAATGAACGGGTCGCGCGGAGTTACTCTAACACATGCGTGATTGAAAACTTCGTTTCGCTCCCAGCTGCCGCAAGTGGGCCGAGTGGCAAGTATCCACAATTTTTTACTCCATTCGGAGTCTTTCCTTGATGCCCCACTCATCCAATATCAAAGTTTAAACGGGGTTTGGATAAGGTAGTTCCAATCATATATTTACCGAGACTTGTACCTCGATCTCATCCCTGCTAGGGCCCTAGATTCTTTTCGGAACCAGCCGGTTTTGAGGGAACTACTCTTTTTGGGGAACTAGTCCTTTCAGTTAGTATAGGCTCATCTCCCAAGGTACCAGACGACGCACGGCTATAGCAGAGCTAGAAGTAATAGTAACTAGACACTAGAACGATGTTGAGCGAGATTATGCAAGGGCGATGGTTGTTTGGGGCAGCCTCCGTCAATAAACAAGACGAACTCCTGCGGGTGATGACACCCCACTTGAACTGGTATACTCCTGGTTGCCCCGACCTGCGGGTCAGGGGTTCTCTAGGGTGTTAATGCATGGCATTGCCTACATAACGCCTTCCCATCGTCCTCTTCTGTGACAGGATTTCTTTGGGATTTCTGTGGTGTAACTGGAGGAAAGGGTTAACCGACACCAATATACTTTTAACATACAAAGTATGCAAGTGCCTCAATTTCTGTTATTTCTAGCCTTTGTGCCAGGAATTTTCGCTGAAGACGCAACTACTCTGGTGGCTTCGTTGCCGACTTGCGGTGTAAGTTATTCCCGATTATTCAATATATAGCGATCGGCAACTGATCAGCAAAAACAGCTCCAATGTCTTGTCACTTCAGTAACAGCTTCCAGCTGTGCCTTAACGAATACAACATGTGTATGCACCAATGCGCCGTTACAACTAGAAATTGCTGCCTGTGTTGCATCGTCGTGTACAATCAAGCAAGCTCTTGGTAAGGGTTCACTTTTTTTTATTTGTATATACGCAGGTACTGACTTATTCAGTCATCCAAAACATAACAGGAGAGCTATGCCACGCTCCTGTCCGCGATAAGAGTGCAAGCTTCGAGGCAATTATGATCGCAATGGGTGTCATTTCAGGATTGATGGTAGCTTTGAGAATGTTCTCTTGTTACGTAGTGGGTGGGAAGTTATACAGTGACGATTATGTCATCCTGTTCACCTTTCTCTCTGGAATTCCATCTACTGTTCTACTCGCACACGAACTGCCAAAAAATGGAATCGGGAAGGATATCTGGCATGTCCCTTTCGACCAGATAACGAACTTCATTCACATCTTCTACATCGCCGAAATTTTCTACTTCGCCCAAGTCTCCCTGCTCAAGATCGCACTTCTGCTATTTTACCGAAGGATTTTCTCCAGGGCGAAGATCGTCAAGTATATAGACGGAACAATCGCTCTCAACGTTATAGTCGCTATTACATTCGTCTTTGCGTCCATCTTCCAATGCCAACCCATAGACTACAACTGGGAGAGATGGTATTACACACTTCTTCCCACTGCCGAATCAAATGCTAATTTGTTGCAGGGACGGCGAGCACGAAGGCAAGTGCGTTAACATAAACGCAATTTCTTGGGCAAATTCCGCACTGAGCATTTTAATCGATGCTTGGATGATCGCCCTACCCTTTTCACAATTGGCCTCTCTACAGTTGCACTGGAAAAAGAAGATCGGAGTAGGGTTGATGTTTAGTGTTGGCGCGTTTGTTACGATCATCTCTATCCTTCGTCTGCGGACCCTTGTCTTATTTGGAAGCAGTCAGAACCCTACTTGGGATAATGTATGCAGCTCTTCCCTTTGTTCCCATTTTCTGAACTCCTTTTTCTAGTGGTCGGGAGGTCGGGAGCAAGTTTTGTCTTTACTCACTGCTCTCGGCTCCCGAGTCGAGCAAGAAAAACGTATGCTAATTTGTTGCAGTACGAGCCCGGAGTCTGGTCCGATCTCGAAGTCAATATAGGTATAATCTGCACTTGTATGCCCTCTTTGCGGCTCTTGCTTGTCCGTATGCTGCCAAAGATTTTCGGTGGCTCGAGTGTGAATCGCAGCACCAATTATGCGAAGAATTATGCAAGTAACAACGACCGAAGTCAGTTCGGGAAGAAAACTGGCGCTCGCAGGCTCGACGATGAAGACGCTGAAATACTTCGCGATAGTAGTGAAAACTTGGAAATGAGTAGGAGGGGACCCCCAACACCTACGTCTACGAGAGATACAAAGACAGGCTTTAAAGTCCAGCAACAAGATGTATGATAATTCAGGCTAGGGAAACAGTTGACAGTCTCTTTTGATGTGAAGACTCAGTTCACATTTTGATGGACTTGGAGTTCAAAACCTATATTTTTTAGATCTACAATTATGATTCCTTGTATAACTTTACGACTAATTTATGATAATATACCAACCATCAATTGTGCTTTAGGCCCTGTGTGGCTCGCACAACACAAATTTGTGAATTTCCAACATGTGACGATAAACGAGCCCAGCTGAGGATGTGTCACAAATTAGTACTAATTCTAGCTGAAAAGTCCAGATGTGACTAGTTTTGTTTGGATTCCCATACAAATTGCATGAGATCACCAACATTATAAATTCTCAACTGTTCTAGGTAATACGGAAGCTCTAGATGCCCGCCCCTTTCCCATTCCACGCACCCACACTGCCCTCTAAGTATCGAAGTTTAATAATACTGGGGGATTTTATGAAATTTGCAATTGCACGCATAATATATATTAATTAATACCACATGTGGTGAAGTTCTATCTTTAAAGAAGAAACTTCGAAGTCATGGTGGTGGTGGTGGTATAGCATTACTTTGTGACGGGAGTTTGTGGGAGTGAAAAGGACAGGGACCAAAAAGAGGCCCACGAATTGTTTTGGCGACGCACAAAAGGTACTCACAAATTTAAATACTCTAGATGTGTGTGCCAAACGCGCTAATCACTCCTTAGCGGGGTGGTGCTGAACAGTTAATTTACTATAACAGGCACATTGAATCGACCATTGGCCACCACTTTTTGTGGATTGGATTGGAAGTGGTTCGAGGCGACTCTCCATGTGCATGCTAAATTCGTCATTGCCGCGATCCGATCGCGCAGAGCTTTTTTGGTGGAGCTTGAAGAAGACGAGATGTTCAAATTCTCTCGGTACGTAAAGATTTTGCTGAGGGCAGGGTTAATGCTAACACAGCTAGTCCCTGAGAACACACTAATGATTCATGTCTGATGCAGAGTCGGTGCTTACAAAGAACTAAGTAAGCCTTTCGATTCTCGTTGTCTTTCTGAACTTCTGTAGAAGATGTGTGGCCGGGGGGGGGGGAAAGAGTTGAACTGTCACGTGACAGATCCTATACCTACTTTTTAAATCAACTCAATTAATTGGCCAACCAGACTGTTTTCGTTTATTATTCAATGAATTTGCGTGTGGTGAAATGCATAAAGTCATCCTGGGCTCAATTAACTTCAAGTCGCTTTTTGTATGTTTAACACGTGATAGGACTGTTTCTCATCTCGATTCAGGCTTTAGAATGCCTCGTTGCTGTGCAACCCAATGATGTTGGCATGACGTGGTGAGTTTCTAGAGGACAGAGCGGGTGGTAGGATGTTCTTATGTTCTCTAACAATCCCCTGGACCGCTGTTGATCGCACACCTTTGAAACTCTCCATACCTAACTCTTTTTTCTGCCTGTGCTAGTGAAAATGAGCTTCGAGGATCCAAGATTCTTACCTAGTATGCCTTGAGCTGCCTGCTAGATTTCTTTGGTCACTAATCTCGAAGCCTAGATGGCCCAAAACCGAGGTATTTGTATCGCACAACATCAAAAAAATCTCAGGGATATAATAGCATCGAGCGATTTACATCATCTGCCTTTCAGGCAGATGGGTCTAGTGTCTTTTTAGAGAGTGCCCACGAAATACGCCGACGAATGGTCAAACACCATCTGGAATGGAAAACAAAAATTGACCGAGGCTATTTTTGCTCAGATCTTATATCGTGGACAAACACTTTGCTTTTCGCGCTTCAGCATGCCATCAGGGAAAACCAAGAAGGATGTCGAGACATCAGAATATACATCCTAGACACTTGGAAGCTTTCTCAGCTTGACCGAAGAAACATCTATCCTGCACCCTTACTTATCAATACCTTAGGTGTACAAACACACTTTTCATATTCCACTGAATTTCTCGCCATCGGACAGTTGAAGGTCACAGGCTGCTGCTATTATATCACATTGAAAGCTATCCTCGAAAAATACCCAGAACTCAGAGTAAACCCTGGCGAACCCAAGGCCGGTCTGGCAAATGCGGTCAATCGTGCTCGCAATCGTATCTTGTATTCCCCACCAGAGCACTTTACGGAGTCAGAATTATCCACAGCTCGCTCGTCAGCAGAAGCCATCCATCCCAAATTTCAACTTCACCTTTTTCTCGCACTGCTGTCAAGGAAGAAACGACCTGAGAAATCCGCTTTACTGGAGGATGAGATCAAGAAATTGATTACGAGTGAGTCTATTCCTATCGTGTAATTTGATGGCACTTACAATTGGCCTAGTTACAGATAAAGTCATTGTCCGCGACTGGTTTTCAGAACAAGACACCACTCTCGCGCAATATACTGCAGCAGAGATAATTCAATATTCAAAGCTATATGAAGAATCTTACGCCATTTATAACCAACATCTTGTCGAAGATATTACAGAACTGACAAAAAATCTTTCACGTGAGTATCCTTTTTGAGACAAGGAGCGATCGAGCTGATTGTAACAGTTACACCACATTACGAAGAGTCTATCGAACCCTATAGTGAAGAGGAAGATTCTGAAGACGATGATTATGCCGAAGAGAACCTTTATTATTCTGATGATGAAGATTCGGCGGAGACGAACAACATGAACGACAATATTATCAGGATGATAGAAGGGGATTGGGATTTTTAATGAGAGCCTTGGTACTGCGTTGATTTCATTGAAGACGAATTAGGGGGTGTTTTATTCCCGGGGCGATGATTGGAAACCTCGGTTCTGTGCATGGTTTGGGATCGGGTAACAAGAAAATTTATGTTTCGTTGCACTTTTCTTATCCTAACATACAACATGTGGATTCTATACTGTCTTGTCGCTTTCTTTACCCATCTCTCGCTTGAGTGGGAGGACTTCGGTGCAAACCAGCACTAAAACCACAACCTGGCAACATTACAGCTATTTTGGAAAGTTATTCAAGTTATAACAGTGTATTTTTCCCGGTGTTTTACCAGAGCCACTGCGTTTATTGTGCTATTTCCTTGAAGTTTTCCTTTACTCGCGGCTCTCGCCTAACCCCTCTTTCCGATTCCACACTGATCAAGGTCTTCTCAAACGCGAAGTGAATCTTAGTTGCGTTTTCGGTTTCATTCCTTGTATTGTTCGTCGAACTTCTCAAGTGTCGCTTTCATTCGACCCGTGTGTGCTTCAACACTCTCTTTGGCAGAAGAATATCTATATTCAGGGACTTCGTGTGTCGGTTCGTTGATGTACGTTGTAATACGTTCGATGCGGTGTGTATTCTGATTCGAGTTTGAGGAGGTCGAAGAGTTGTGAGGGGTTGCCTTGGACTTGGAACTGGTGGAACGATCACTTAGTCGTTAGCGAATGTTCTTCTTATCGAGGCAACGTTTGGCAAATAAACAGTCGATTCAGCAGTCTGGATATACCTATAAGTAGAACCGTTATTGTTCTCGACGGAAGATGGAGACATATTAGGGGATGGTTACGAAGCGGGGATCAAATTTGCGATAGGAAACGGGCAACTAGAGCAAGTTTCTTGAAAGTAAGGTCTTTTTTGAAGAGTAGAAAGAACGTGGAGGCTTTAGAGGTTTTTATTTTATTTGAAAAAGAACGAAACCCCCTTTTGGGCTTTTTTAGTCAAAGGGAAAGGTCGAAGACCAGAGCCCAGCCTCGCAGTACATTGACAACATAATATATTAAGCCTACGAGGGCAAATACCTGGTTGGTGTTCTATACGTTTTCAAAACGATTCTTGGTAATCACTCTTCTCAGATTGGGAGAACTGTCAACATTTGGGGACCGGGTTTATGCAAGAACAATTTCGCTCAAACCATTGGAAGCAAATATAATTGGCTTCCTCGGCATTAACTAGTGAAAAGGGCATTTAACGAAAAGCTACGCTGTGGATGCTCAGAATGAATTGTAAGGGAAATACGCATAGTCTAGGAATACCGGTTTCGCTCTGCTGCATTTAAGCGGAAGTGCTGATGTAAATTCCTGCAGTTGTGAACTCGGTGTGCAAGCCTCATTACTGCAACCCTTCTCAGCGTCTACAAGTATGCAAATGGAAGCGGTGTCCAGTCCCCCTTACTCAGAAGGATCCCCTGCAAGATTTCGGTGGTGTGGCGGACATCATGCAGCTGGATTTTGGACCGAGTACAAATTAAACCCCGCGCTAACCGCATTTAAATATCGGGCATGAGCTTTGAGTAACCTTCTTTGAAGTACGAAACGAGGCTCCGCCTCGCCTGTCGCAGAGTTTTATGTCAGCTTTATAGAATTTTCAGTGTTTTCCCCTTCTTCGCTCCCAAATATCAAGTTATTTGACTTCATGGGCTTTGAAATATTGTAAAAATTTCTTTTTGGATACCAAACAGGACAAACATCATAACAGCCATGACATCCAAATTCAGCGAACACAAGCGGAAGACGATTGAGAGACTTTACTTGAAAGAGGATAAAAGTCTGAAGGAGGTGATGGAGATCATGGAGGAAGAACACAATTTTCACCCCACGTAGTTCATCCCAAATTTCCCAAATTTCAATACGTCTGGACCAACTAACATTTATTCTTACAGGAAAGGACAATACGAAACACTCCTCAGAAATTGGGGCTTTCGTAAGAATTTGACTGGGGATGAATGGAAAGGTGTAGAGAGAAAGCTGCAAACCAGAAAACAATTGGGCAAGCAAAGCCAAGTCTATCTTAATAACCGTCTGATCCCGGAAAAAAGACTTGAGAGGCAAATTCAGCGATATGGATATCGATCACTTGCTAGTACACAAGGTAATATGAAATGCTTTAATTGGAAAGACTTTGTTTCTAATCGCATTGCCAGATCAAGATAGCCCTGTCCCCGACATGGTGTCAATTCGCAGCCCGTCGCCGATACCTATTCAAGGTCTCGAGAATTCGCAGGATATCCCGCCTCCCAATCAAAGCCCTTCGCCGGTACATACACCTGGTTTCGATGTAATCCAGACTACTCCAACACACTCTCGGGATATATCATTCGGTCATATTACGCGTCTCGATGCGCTTCAGAATATTCCATTTCTACGCTTCGAGGAAGATGTATTCGATCCTTTGAGACTAGTCAGTCTTCCAACAAGCCAACTTGCAGATTTTATGGGCACTTCATGTGAGGAAATTTCACCAATCCTTTGGTATATGCGGGAGAACAAGAGTATAACTAACGGAATTTCAGTGCGGGCTCGAGATTCTCGTTATCCCGCTGGAGGGGATGAATTTTTATTGTGTGAAGATCGCCTTGATCTACGGCAGGAGAACACTCCACTACAACACTCAAACCTCGATTTGTCCATGGTTATGCAAGCTCTTGTTCAAGGGCATGCTGCAGCTATTAGCAATATTGATGAAACTTCGGATATCATTCAAATGATTGCACCCCGACTCCAGATAAACATCCTGGAAAAACACGAGGGGGGGTTTCTAGACGATTTGTGGAGGCAGCAGAGCATTTCATTTGGAGATATTCGATTACACATCATCAAATTCGGCTTATATTTTATCTCCAATAATCTTTTTACGGCTTCTGAAATGGTACATTTTCTGAACTGGATTATCAGTAACGGTCCTCGAATGATATCGATTTTGAGGGAACTGCTTTCTGAGGCAATGCCGACAATCGAAGCATTCGTACATTCTATCTTTCAGTCTATCGTCCCAGCTAAAAGCCGACGGAGAGCAAAGGCACTACTCGCTTCAGGAGCTTACTCCCACGCAGAACTTACCCCTCCAGAATTTGAGTTTTATTGGCCACTCGAAAATGGATATGTTGATTTGGTCAAAGTGCTGTTAGAGGCAGGGGACAGGTTCAACATCCAGAAATTTGCCACATCCGACTATACAGCCCGAGACTTCTTCGAACAAATCTTTTCTTGTCATGACACCATTGTTTTTCCGGGAAGAATTAAACCTGTCGAGCCATGCTTGGACCTCCGGGACTTGGTAAACAGCTCCGTTCTGGACGTGGATTATGGAGATTCTCATGTAACGCTGTGCAACAAGGCCCACATTCCAAGAACAGACGAATTATTTTTGACTTCCGGTGCCAATGTCGATGCATTCAATCTCAGTGTGGCCATTGAAGAAGGAAAAAGCCTCGAAATAATTCGTACAATGATCAGAGCCGGGGCTGAGGTGAACAAGATCGAGAAGGCCAATGATTCCAGTGCATTGATGAGTGTTGTAATGATAAACAAGATCGAGAAGGCCAATGATTCCAGTGCATTGATGAGTGCTGTAATGATAAACAGTCTTGAGATTGTCCAAGAGTTATTATTATGGGGAGCGAAAGTGGATTCTGCTGAAAACCCTTTCACGGAACTCCAACGAGCAGCTTCCAAGGGTTTTATCCAGATCGTCCAAAGTCTGTTGAAGGCTGGTGCGAATATAAATAAGAAAGGCCCCAATGGGGTAACAGCACTCCATGAAGCGGCTGAGTGTAACCACCAAGATATTGTACATCTCCTGTTAGATCATGATGCGCGATTAGGATCTACACGCCATTATTACCCCCGTTCTGAACTGCTAGCTGCTGTTGAGAATGGAAATATTTTCATGGTACGGGATCTATTAGATGCTGGTGCAGATGTTAATGCAGAAGCATTTGGTGATTATGGCTCCAGTGCCCTTGAAACTGCACTTGCAAAGAAAGGAGATTCAGTTGATGGTGATTATGCGAAAATCACATATGTTCTGGTGGAATATGGCGCCGATATCACTCTTGCAGTTAACAATGACCACCGAGAACATGAACTTCTTCAAGCTATACAGAGAGATGATGTGCGGACTTGTCGCTTTTTGCTTAGCATTGGTATGGCTGCAAATACTGAATCTTTACGTTCGGCGCTTTGTGCTGCAATTCGGTATAAGAAACGCAGACTGGTAGAGCTTCTTGTGAAAGCGGGCGCTGATGTGAATGTGAGAGATTTGGATAACATTACGCCACTCCAGTACTCAATTAAAACAGGTTGTATCGATACCGTGAAGTTGCTCTTATGCGCCGGTGCGAACCCGAATGCTCCATGTGCGATAAAGAAGAGAAGAAAATACCGACTTCTTGGCATGTGGTCGAATACCAATAGGGGGTTGAATATCAATGAGTGGCCATCGAATTTGGATATTGCCATCGATATGGGAGTCGTTGCAATAGTTGAACTTTTGCTTCAAGCGGGTGCAGAAGTAAACACAGCAGGGCAAATGGTGACACCTCTTCATAGAGCTGCGTCTTTGGAGGATAAGCCCTCAGCTTGTAGGATTATCAAGCTTCTGTTAAGCAAAGACCCATTTATCAATATTCCTCCGGCAAACGAGGGAGGAAGGACAATCTTGCAAACAGCAATAGAGTCTTCTAAAACACTCGATGATTGTTCGGTTGCGGAAATTTTGGTCGAGGCTGGGGAAAATGTTAATGCGCGAGCGGCCTATGAAGATGGAAGGACTGCTTTACAGATAGCGGTGGGAAAGCGTAATTCACAAATAGTCCAATTCCTAATTTCGAAGGGTGCTGATATCAATGCGCCCGCCGGCTGGGTACGGGGAAAGACCGCCCTCCAAGTTGCAGTGGAGAAATCAAAAGAGACGAAGGATCTTGTGATGGTGGATTATCTTCTCGAAAACGGCGCAGATATAAATGGCCTCCCCGGTTACAATTTCGGTAGGAGTGCCCTTCAAATGGCAACTTCAACTGAAAATATTTTCCCGAAGCTTATTGATCGTCTTCTGGAGGCGGGTGCAGAGATCAACCTCCCAGCTGGTACTGTCATGGGTCTAACAGCACTCCAAGGTGCCGCGATACAGGGTCATGCTAAGCTCGTTCTCAGACTCTTAACATCAGGGGCTCATGTCGATGCACCAGGTGCAAGAAGCCATGGGAGAACAGCCCTGGAGGGAGCCGCTGAGCATGGTCGTCTTGATACTGTTCAAATTCTTCTGAATGCAGGTGCAGAGTCCCACCTCCCACCCAAACGACGGTACAAGACAGCCATCAACCTTGCTGAAAAGACGCACCACTTCACGGTTGCCAAGTTGCTCAAAGAGAGATGAGAACGAGACTTGCAGAACGACCAAATATAAGACTGGGAAGCCAACTGCGTCTTGTGGTTAAGAATGGGAAAACGTCGTCATATTCCAAATTTTAGATTCGCGAAATGATATTAACCTTTAGTTGTTTTACTTGGTTCCTTACCGAAAGATTAATTTTGTGAGCAATTTAAGCAGAGAATGAGTGGACACAAACCCACTTAAGTTAGTGTCGAGTTTTCTACTCTCCTCTACTATTTTCTCGCCCTGATTTTGAAACACCTATGCTTCTTCCATCTAAGTGTTCTCCAAAACATCCCAAACCTCGTAGTTTCCCACCGTGAATCGTCAAAATTTCCAAACTGAGAGGAAAAAAAAACCAGCAGCAAGAACTGAGAAATAATATCAATTAAACTTCACAAATAATTTTAATGGCAAACAAATTCGATTCGACAGCTCTATTTATTTCACTGTCGGAATCCTGGTCATCACCATTTACATATTTATTCCAGCAAGTATCTAGTGCGTAGGAAATTAGAAAAGCAAAAATGAGCACGAGTACAGAGTGCAACGGGGCCTTCAATGAAGCAGAGCATCTTGTTTCATTACAACAACCCAGAACCAGAACCACAGTATATCTTAAAACACTCGTCTTAGAATTGTAGGGTTTACCTGCTCCAATCGACTTGAAGTATCTCAATTCAAGAGTTGAAGACCGTACAGTGTTGAAGTTTGGAAAATGACTTGACCTCAAAAGCCTACAAGAAAACAAAGCCAAAATTAGTACATGCGCTGACCACTCTACTCCCAGCCCTCAAAACTTTTTAACATCCACAGAATATGCAAAACAATCTGGCATCTGGGGGAGTCAAGACAACGAAAATCAAACCTTATATCCAGTGACTTGCTCCACACATCCACGTAATAAAAAGTACTACCAACCGATAAATGGAGCTCCCGATTCTCAAAACCCACCTCTAACAGTGCGAGAACTCAGACGATGAGGCTAAGTAAAGTAAAGACGAGAGCAAAAATATAGTTGCTACTTGTGCAATTATTTTTTCACCTCTTCTTTTCCCACCAATCGTCGGCTTTTAGTAGACCCAGCCAACAGTACTACGTACTTCGAGTACATATTACAAACATGTATGTATTTGCTTGTAGGCCAACCGGCTCCCTGGGGCCAGATTTGAAATTCAACCGATGGAAAGCCAGCGAGGTACCAGCCGGGGCACATCGCAAAGCAATCGTAGGTATTAGGTCCTATAAGCGAATACGCACTCGTTTGTCATACACACTTGTTTTGGGAAGGAGGTAGCATAGTCAGATCCCTAAGAGTCGACGAGAAAATGATCCATACTCTGGTGTTCTTTGGATAACTCTTTATTTGAGAAATTGAAATTCTAAACAACACCCGCCGACTTGTGTACAGCGGACTTCTCACCGAGAAGGTGGCGGGAAAAGCGAACCAATAAAAGCAAAAAGTACTTGAATGAGGTAGTATATACAATAACTTATAAAAAGAATCAGCAACCATCAAAAGTATAAAGCGAACGCCGCCAGTGAGTGATAAGGCTCACTCAACGGCCCCTATGCAGCTATCGGTATCCTCGGCGGGGGTAGGAAATGCAGGTGTTAAACGTGTCGTTAGACATTTGGGTTGATTAGGGTTCAGTATCGACGATCTATGCCGAAGGGGAGAAATAAGACAAGCGGATTGTTCCTATATTTCGCACTCGCTAAAACGAGAGAATGGCCGAGACTGACGATGAACAAGGATGTATTTGTTCAACGCTCGTAAAAGAGACGAATGATTGGAACCATTTGTTGAAGGTGGCGAAGTCGGACGATTTTATGTGAGAGTGAGTAGATCAATCTTGGTCTAGCCAATGTCGGCATTGAAGTAGCCTGGAAATATCGGGGTCCAAATATGTGGTGTAGGGCTGACCAATGAGAAATGGTGGTTTGACGAAGGAGGAAGTCAATGACGCTTGCTCTTGCTTCTTTGCCGGAAAGGTGGGAAGCGAAGATATTTCCGAGATCCGGATGGGTGGGATGATTGGGAATTGTTTTGCGAATAATCACCATTTGATAGTGATGTGTTCTTGTTGGAAGTACAAATCGACTATTTTTTCCTCATTGGGGTTTTAGCAAGTTGATGGTTCTTGACAGCTTCATCCACATGGCTGGGATGAAGTAGCAGACTAGTCAGCCAGCTAGCTTTGGTGTCATCCATTAACCAGCACCACGTTCCCACAAAGAGTGCCAAGGGAGCTAAATCTCAAAGGGGGAAGGCTTCGATCTGGGTGACGGATGATGGAGGACTGTATCGTGAATTTGTATGCCGCTTCATCTTCCTCGATGTGGTTGTCGAAAGCAAAACGGCCGTTGAATTCGTGTACCCCGAAGACGCCAAGAAGACCTATTGGAGTACGCGTTACGAAGAGCAGCTGGACACTCCTCTCCGACTTGATTATCAAATCAAGAGCTGGTTTAATCCTGGAAGGACTTTTTTGGTGTTTGGTGAGGCTGTTGGATTTTGTCGCAAGAATGGCGTGGCCGAGTCATTGCGATGTTTCGTGTGACATGAGGTGATAATCGATCAGAAGAGCAAAATTCGGGGGTCCTTATAGGGGTCAATGGCTTTGTCTCTAAACTGGTAGGTTGCTGGTTGCCGCCTTTTGTTATCATTATTGGAGTTGGATTGATTCAACCCCGAAAGGATCTCGATGGGTGCTCCACCAAAACGGTAGTTGCAAAGCGGCGTTGGATTAAAGGCGTATAGATGGGACTCGGCGTAGCGTATTTTCACCGTACAAGCGCGGCGCTTTTAATGACCGATTTTAATGACCGCTTCACCAGCTTCCAGGTTAGTGACGGCATTAATACATTATATACATACAATCCTCTTGCCGCAATATCTTCTGGCCCTGTTTTGATTCAAGCCCTCTCTCTCTTGTTTTATGTCCATGATACCATTTCTTTCCCTGCATTTTCCTTCTTATGACTAGCCAAATACTGCCTGCATTCTGCTTTTCCCGCAAACCCTCGGTCTTCTCTCTGCCCGACGATCATCCAAGACGAGACAAGAGACGATTATCTGCGACACCAAATCTACCACCACTACCACCTTCTCATACTACCCTTCCAAGGAACACATCTGGCAGATATCGAGAATCCCCACGAGTTCAAATACACTGCTAACGCTGGCGACGTTTGCTCTTCACGGCGCTGAGCCGACATTCAAAAACAAATCGAATCCCCCAGCCAGAATCCAGCCCCGCGCTAGTCGAAACGCTGTCGATGTCCTCCCTTCCTCTAAATAACACCTCGGTCCCCCTCCGATCGCCGATATCAAAATTATCCAACTCCTCTCCCGTCGAACCCTCTTTCTCAAACGGTCCTCTCGATGCCTCCAAAGACGCAAGACAGATAGTGAGGCTGGCGCAGTGCCCGCAATGTTCATATCCTCTACGAGAACCAGTTACCCTACCATGCGGGAATTCGCTATGCAAGAAATGTATACCGGAATCACATCTGCGGCCGAACATCTCATATCCTGCGACTGCCAATCGTCTCCAGGGTTTCAAATGCCCGTTTACAAGTTGTAGGCAAGAGCACGCTGTGGGGGATTGCAGCGTGGATGTGGCTCTCAATAAGATAATGGGGATTGTGAAGGAGGAGATAGATGGTTACCGGAATACAGCCGAGGCATTGGAAGTGTTACTCCAACTCCAAGAAAAGGATAGATGGGCCATCGCAGGCGTGGCTTCTTTGCGGGATGAAGAAGTTCGAACACGAGTGCTGAATGGTGGACGATTATGCTCTGCCTATGCCATGGCAGAAATGGGGGAGTTGGCACACGATTCTGAAGTCATTTTCACACCTGTGTCATCTGTCGCCGGGCATACAGAATCGCTCGACATTTCATTATTAGAACATTTGAAGGAGGCAACAAGGACAGAACTGGACTGTCAAGTCTGCTATAGTCTCTTCTTAGATCCATTAACGACAGCATGTGGCCATACATTTTGTCGGAAATGTATACACCGAATCCTCGATCATTCGAATTTATGTCCAATATGTCGACGGGCGTTGGCCATCCCTCCAGCAATCAGCGCCACACAAGCACCCTCCAACTCACTCCTTGTAAAACTCCTTACTGGCCTTTGCCCCGAGGCTTTGGCAGTACAAGCGGAAGCCGCGAAAATCGAGGACTCAAATGGCGTGGGCGAATTGGATACCCCGCTATTTGTCTGCACCCTCTCATTTCCAACCATGCCAACTTTCCTCCATATCTTCGAACCTAGATATCGCCTTATGATCCGGCGTGCCATCGAAAGCGGGAATCGAAAATTCGGAATGATCCTCCACAACCCAAATCGAGAAGTACAGGGCGAATTAGGAGCCGTCGGATTCTACTCATACGGTGTATTACTTCACATCGTCAACATGCACCTCATGGCAGACGGAAGAAGTCTCATCGAAACAGTTGGGGTATCTAGATTTCGAATTCTCAAACACAGCGTCCTGGATGGCTACATGGTCGGCAAAGTCGAGCGAGTAGACGACATCAGTATTGCAGAAGAAGAAGCCCTCGAAGCCTCCGAAACCTCAGGTGCTTGCCCAGATCGAAATTTCTCCGCACAAGATCACTTCGGAGCACCACCTCAACATCTGCCCACCGGGAATGACCAACCTCCAGTTTTACAACTAGATACCATGTCCACACAAAATCTCATGGAAGTCTGCGCGGCGTTCGTCAAGAAAATGCGAGAACAGAGTGCACCTTGGCTGCATACCCGGGTGTACGCAGCTTATGGCGAATGTCCCGATGATCCAGCGCTTTTCCCTTGGTGGTTTGCTAGCGTTCTACCCACAGCGGAAACGGAAAAGTACAAGTTACTTGCCATGACGAGTGTGAGGGAACGGCTGAAGATGTGCGCGGGGTGGATCGCGCAGTTGGAGGCTCAGAGATGGTATGCTGATTTCTTATGTTCTGTGTACTAGACCATTGTCTCCTTTTTCATCTCTTGCAAAATTTAAAATGTAAGGAGTCTTTAGCCACGAGCACAATGTTCTGTCCTCGGATTTTTTGCTTCCTGGACTCTTGTCTAAAAGTCCTCGACCGGAAGTCACAACCCGGTGCTTGCTATATGTTTTGTTTGGCATTTCGTTCAAAAAATCTCGACTCGAGTGCTGATCTTTGGAAATTAGTACTCAGAGTTCCAGTTGTACGGTCCTCTGACTTGCAGTGCTGAGCTTGATGGTTCTGGGGGTTAGTCTGGCGACGATGTATGTGTTGCATAAGGGGGATAACGAGATTATTTTGGCTTTGCACAAAGTAGGCAATGCTTGAAGAGTAGTAAGGTCGAAGAGGGGAACCCTTGAAGACATGAATGCTTAAAGAGGGCAGGATATAAGGGAGAGGGAGGAGGGTATTGCATCAGCGGTGTTTTTCGATCCATTTTCTTTGATCTTTTTTGGACTTGGTTTGTGGCATGGCTTGCTTTGCATTGGATGATTTGAGTGTCCTGGTGATGGAACTTGATCTATGGCGTTATGATTGATTTGTAGATTTTTTTGGTGCTGAGGAGCGAGCGAGTTGGTTGTGGTATATAAGAATGAGATTTATGATGAGATGTAGAGAATGATGGACATATTTTGCCTTCGACTTGAGTTGTTAAATCTCTGGCATGGCGTCGATACCCTGAAGCCATAGGGGTAAGCGAGCCTATTAGGAGGGCATCTGAACGCTGATTTACAGAGCCCTCCCGCCAGATAGCGCCATCGGGGCACCATTACCCGAGTACAGGTCCTTACAGTATATTGCCCTGTATTCTGCAAAGAGACACGCCACAAGTTCAGCCGCAGACTCAACGTGAAAATCCTCGAACTCAAAAACAATCATCATGATGCATAAAATCGGAAACTTATCTACATGACGGCCCAATATACTCCCAAGATTAGCAACCGTCTCTCCAGCCCAAAACCTTCCTGATCCTGCACACGCAAGGTGTTGAGCCATGGACATCGCCAAATCTGCTGGCATTGAGACACATGGTATTTGCAAACCACCATTATATCGACAACTCCACAGACAATCAAGAGAATTCCGACTAGTGGAAGTACAGCCTTCTCCCAATTTCGACTCCATGAAAACATGTTCTCTAGTACACGCCAGTCTCCAGAACCCACCAAAATACGAGGCTCTCTCGTACGCATGGGGAGATGGCTCATTCACGAAAACTATTGAGCTCGAGTCCCAGCCACTCAATATCACGCAGAACCTCGAGTTGGCTCTACGTTATCTTCGTTTTCCGGCTGAGAAAAGAGTCATCTGGATCGATGCTATGTGTATCAACCAGGCTGATATTGCGGAGCGCAATGATCAAGTGCGCCAGATGCAAGATATCTATCGATTGTGCGTTGTGGATTTGGTGTGGGTGGGAACGTATCCTTCCAGATATGAACTCGATCATTTCGCAGCTTCGTATTATGGGCATAGAGAGAGCAGTGATTTTAAATTGCTAGCTGATGCACAAAGGGATATAGAGAGGGGCTTCCAAGTCCTAGGGAAACTGTGTGCCTCTCCTGTTCCAATTATTAAAGGCCTTAGCAGCTATTAGTGGGATGGAGACGAGCTTATACTTCTGGACAAGATATTATTCCACTCTCCAGTTTGGAAAAGAGTCTGGGTGATGCAGGAAGTCTGCTCCGCTCCCAACGTCGCTCTTATCGGCGGGACTACAAAATTCGATTAGAAGCTTCTCTCGAAAATTCTAGGCGGAAGAAGTCCAGATCGTTTCAAGACCCCCGCCTCCCGCAGCTGGCTCGAGGCGACAGTATTGGGCCGCTTCTCAACAAGTCAACTCATCGAGAACCAGCGGAGCATTCTGCGAAGCATCACTACTGAAGGGGACACATCAATCTTACTTGACGTCCTCATGCGTTTCAGTTCAATGGCAGCTAGCGACCCTCGCGATAAAATCTACGGATTACTTGGTTTTGTCAATGAAGAACACAGCATCGAAATCGACTATAACAAATCGCCAGAGCAACTGTGTATAGATGTTGCTATATCATTTATCAACCACTCTTCGAACCTGGACATTCTCTGTCAGAATCCATGGGCATCCAAAGACGAACGACGATTTCTACGTTTGAGATCACCGTTTCCTCCGGAACTGCCGACGTGGGTGTCTGACTTTACAGTTCCAATCGACAAGATACCTCTCTTTGCTCAAGAATCAATTTACTGCTCGGGGAGCCCTACCTGCAAAGTCCCTTGCCACATATCTGACGAAAACAAGATAACATTGGATGGTGTTCTCATTGGGAGAGTTGGCGCCTTCCCGCCCATCAATATAAAGGACGAAAAGGTTGAATCCGAGATCCCACCTCAAGATAGGCCTCGGGATTTCATGAGCAGATACTTCAAAGAGGGCCTAATAAACGACAACCAAAAATATCGCACAGGAGAGCCACGCTTCCAAGCTTTCTGGCGTACCTTGAATGCTGACTGCAAAGCGTATCCCATCAGACGACTAAATGACGAAGATATTACAGAATTGAATGCCATTTTTAAAGAAGTTCTATGTCAAGATGAGAGGACTGAGAAACTCGAGAATGAGATTTGTTGGTACATGTTAGAGCAAATGATGGAGAATTGGGTCTTCAATGTAACAGACAACGGACTCTATATCATGGTCATGAACAATGTCAAAGAGGGAGACATTATAGCCGTGTTAGATGGAGCAGAAACACCAGTTATCTTGAGGAATGTGATACCGGCAAAAGACTGATTTCAGGTGAAGATACAAAGTATAGATTGATTGGTACTACATATGTACATGGATTAATGGATAGAGAAGCGGAGAAATTGGTTGAAGGCGGGGAGCTTATCACTCAAAAGATCTCAATCATTTGAAGATATACAATTGCCATCAATGGGTTCATTGGATGGGTTGAGCTGAATGGTCTTCCAGTTGACCGCAACTGCTCAATCCGACCCGATATGTATTTTTCACATTTCATCAACACTTATTTTGTCATAACGGTGCCACTGATATTCTAAACACATCCTACATGCGCTGCAACTCGTTCCAAAAGTCGCGAAATTGATCAGAAATAACATGGTCAATCCAGAAGAACCTTTCCAGCACCTTCTTTGCCTCGTCCAACGACCGAAGATGCAACGCTGGTAATAATGTCTTTAGAGTGATTAAGAACCAGTGCCTTGTTGATGGCTTAGAGGATGCTATTCCCCCAATACTCAGTGTCCAGAATATCAAGTCGACTGCGTTACAGAACCTAACTTCTATAACTGATTCAAGATATTCTTTCGTTCTTGCAGCTAGTTCCTCGAGGACGGCACTATTGGCCTGAGATTGTGATCGGACAAGAAGTAGAAACACCATGAGGGATATGCATATCGGCTTATTGTAGGTTGCTTTGATGCTCAATGTTATCAACTGGGATTGGATTACGCGAATTTGGTTATCGATGACTGTTTGATCTCTCTTTGCTTTATCGCCGTGATATGTTGATTGGATCGTTTGCTGGATTTGGAAGATCGCTCGTAGGACTGCGAAGAAATTGTCTCGAATCGCACTCTCGATTATCATAAAGGCAAAATCCGGTGGAAGATCCGTCATAGTTGATTGATCGAGTGGTTGAGGATCGGACAGGCCCGATATGGCACCGAAAACATCTGAACTGAATCCTGTAGTCAGTACAAGGATGTTTCATTACATGGTTGGACCTACAGGGAGAAGTGTCCCATAGCAGGTTGTAGACCCGAGTCCCTCACTCTTACCATTTGTATAAATCCTTTCAGGTGTGTTTTCCAGGCATCTTTATTGTTGACGAGTTGCTAGTTATTGCTATCAGAACGGGGTAAAGCGACCATTCAAGCACGATGGACATACTTCACTATAAGCTAACGCTAAAACTGCATTCAGAGTACCCTCGCTTATTATGGGATCGTTGAGTCTCTCGCCAATCATCTTGATGGCATTCCTCTTATATCGGCCTACGCTCACATAGTCCACAGCCCCCCGCTGCACAAGACTTCGCTGGGTCTCGGCTACACAAAGTGAGGCTTCCAGCACTGCAGAATCCGTGAAGATTAAATCCAACCATGCTCGTTCTTCTGGCTTGCCATCTATTGACTGAAGCAAGAAGGGTCTGGTAATTTGTATTACTGAGAAAATATTAGCAAACAGTATTTAGACCCAGAGAAGCTCGCGTACCATATGAAATTAGTCCTGGGTCATACTGCTGTGAAAATTCGGCTATGGGTGATGGTGGCGTGCTATCCAACCGTCTTTGCAGTATTGTGCCCCTGCCGGGAAGTGTTTTATCATAGCCTTCATCGACTGGTTTGAAAATATCTATTTCTGGAGGACGACGACCATTTTTCATAGCCTTTCGATCCCTTCTTTGCCGAAAGTTCTCTCGAGTCACATGACCCCGCATCAGCTTTGTATTCTCTTTATCCAAATTGGAACTAGTGGTTGTGATGAATGTGAGGTTCAAAGCCATGATAGTATCCACCTTTTAATCTGTTGTATCAAATAAGTAAATGAGAAGAAAAAGTTGTTGTACATTTCAAAGCGATATCTCATGATCCCGTGATGATAGTCTTTGCCGTGCCTCACTAACTTGAATAGGAAAATCAATTTATCTTGGCGCTCGTGTAAACCGGAGCCAACTTCAAATCAAAGCTTACCAACGTCTCAGATCTTCCTAAGTCCGGGAATGAGTCTATGTTCGGAGTGTCCATAGAGCTACGAGTCCAAAAGAGAAGAATCAGATTTTGAGAGTCACGTTACGTTGTCCATTCCATCCCCTTAGAATAAGCGACATTACTACAAGTAGAAAATCAGATGGGGAGCAACTGGAATGTATTTCCCTTCAGTTTTGTTTTAGATTGTAAATCAACACAGCCTTACAAATTTTCAGATCCATTCTGTTTGCGTAAGGCTAGAAATCATGATGAGCTGTTTGTGATATATAAGGGGGTGGTTTTCTTTTGTTGAACCATCCACCACTATCTCAACGCAATCACTCGCCTCATATTTTCTCTCACAAAACAATTTATATATATTCACGTCTATTCCACTTTCATTGACCATGTCTCAAACCTTCCTCATCTTTGGCGCGACAGGCATGCAAGGCGGCGCAACTGCCCGTCTTCTCCTTGCCCAAAACTTCAAGGTCCACGCCCTCGTCCGTACTCCCATTTCCCCAGCGTCCCTCAGACTTAAAGAAGGTGGTGCCCTTATCTTCGAAGGAGACTACGACAACCTCCCGGTCATCAAGCAAGCGCTCCAAGGTGTCACTGGTGTATTTCTCATCGTCAACCCTGGCCCAACACAAGTAGAACAAGTCCAAGCCATCGTCGACCTCATCCGCGAAGTCAAAACAGTGACTACAGTCGTCCTATCAACCACTTTTCTCACCGGAAATCCGGAAAAATGGGGCAAATTCGAAAACCCGATGTTGAAGTGGTATTATGCCGGGAAAGCAGGCCAGGAAGAAGCTTGCAAGAAAGCCGGTTTCCAAAACCTCACTATCCTTCGTCCGAGTTTCTTGTTGAGTGATTATTACGCTCCAAATGCGGCTGTGAATTGTCCTCAACTTCCAACTGAGAATATACTCGCGCATGCGTATACCGAGACAGCATTGATGCCACATTTTGCTGAGGGGGATGTGGGAAAATTCGCCTTCGCGGCGCTTACTGAGCCAGAGAAGTTTCGGGGTGAGGAAATTGAACTTGCGTGTGAGAGTTTGACTATCGTGGAGACGTTGGAGAAATTGCGCAGGTCAACGGGGAGGGATATCAAGGAGAAGAAGTTGAGTGGAGAGGAGGCCGGGACGATGATGAAAAGTGGTGTTATGGGATTAATGTTTCATCAAATGGCTAATGATTTGGTGTTGAATATTGATGGGAAGGCTTTGGAAAAGAAGTATGGCATTCCATTGGTTGGGTTTGAGGAGTACCATAAAGGCAGACTGGTGTAGGCTAGCAATGCTAAAGCATGGAAGGCATTTGCTAGAGGTTCCTTAGATTGGAGTAACGGATAACTTAGTCAACAACACAACTCTCGTTTCCCCTTCTGTGGCTTGTTACCCGTTCACAGAAACCAAGTTAGGGAGGTGACATGTTTTCCTTATGCTCATGTTATTTCCAAGAGGTGCCCTTCTTGTTCCTCTCGATATAACACCGTCCATTTCGCAAATGATGTCGAGAAGGATGTCTCTTGGCAGGATTCTCCGTCTAAGAAGCATTCATGAAACATCTGCAGCAGGAGAAGAATCGGCGGCTTTCTGGAGAGCAGAACCTCTTACTGCAAGGAAACCAGTGTGCCCTTTATAGTAGAATTCCAGAAATATCACCATCCAACCATGGGGCCAATTTCAACCCCCTGACTACTCACTCGGCTTCGAAATCTATTTCCCAGAATCAATTGCAGCCCCCCCAATGGCCCGTATCTCGGAATCGCTTTCGCATATGCAAATCGGCAATGCTTCTGCCACTCATGAGCCTTAGCAGAAATTTCAAATGCTAGAAGGACGAAATAACTAGACAGCAATTTTCGACTTCGGTTTACGTACAGCGGCCATCTTGATGCAAACAGAAGAAGTTGGCATATATGGGTGGATAGTTGGAGAAGGAAATGTTTCAAAGAAATTCTAGCGAGAATGGTGTTGTGGTCACACCTCACTTGACTGCAACTCTTGTCCTCGTTCCAAAGACGCTCGACACTCGTCTAAACTGTGCGCCCGCAATTCTCTTCAATTCTCTTCGACGAGTGGGCATTCGTTGAAGGAGCACTTGGATCACTTGATTGCCACTTTGCCCTCCACCACACCCAGTCGCCTATCCTCATGCCATATATTCGCGCCTTGTATGCCGTTCCCCAACAGTCCGCAACCTCGTCTCCCTTACGTTCGATTCGTGGATAACCGGAATTGCGACACGATGGGAGATTCTCCTGGCAAATCCTGCCGCGAACAGGAGGGGCTTTCGATGAGGCGCGTAATGGAGGTAGGCAAATAGGCTTGGGTTTGTTGTGGGTAATTGAGCTTCCTGGGAGCCCATTGTTTGAGGCTCTTGATGAGGTTTCGGTCACCATTTTTCCGCTCCTACAATCACGTGAAAAGTACAAATTCATTCTTCTAGGTTTGTATACTCTCTCCTCTCGGACGATGTTGAATTAGAAAGCGATCTTAAGACTAGAAGTGGTAGTAATGGGACGTGATTAGGGCAAGGTTTGGTGGTTTGGTACGTGCCCCTGCATTTCATTCCATCTCAACCGAAGGTATTCGATACTAAGAAACTCGTTTTTGGAGTAAAAATAACAAGGTCTCGGATAAGTGAGTCTGCAAGATCTGTCCCAGTCTGAGGGAGTCCAGGTCGCTGTCTGCGGGGGAAGGAGCCACCTGTGAGTGTCGTGCAGGTGTTGACGAGCTCGTCTTCGCGAGACAGGACTTGGAGTCGCTCCTTCCCTCTCACTCCCCCCCCTCTCATCTATGACGCGTCCCTCATAACAAGACCGAGAATGAATGACTCACTCAATTATGATACTCTTCCGTCTATTATATGAGATAAGAAATGACTTCTTTGTAGAAGTAGCTATGCTTCTTTAACGAAATCACTTTCAAAATCTCTCTATATCTTTAAAGTTGGCATACTACCATACTTCCTCTTACCCAAGCCCTCCTCTGCTGCTCAAACCCATCAACTTCCAACGCGAGAATTACGATCCTAGACCAAAAAGCAAATTCCGGATTTCACAAATGCCACCAACTCGCCGCCCACCCCGCGGTCGTCGTCGTCGTCAGTCTGATCCCTCCTTCCGGTGTTACAATCTTAGAGGTCAACAATACACTACCCCACCAGCTTGTTTTCAAGTGGTGGCGCACAACGTCCTTTGTGAAAACCCGTTAGTTTTGGAACGCCTAGCAAGTACTCAACCAGAATTGGCTGGTAACTGGCGAGGGGTTCGAGCTTTAGGAAAGGGGTGAGTCGAGATTACTTTCCAGGCTCCCGCTTTTGAGATCACTTAAGAGAATTGACCAAATTACGCGCGTAGAGGACAAGCGACAGTAGTGATGTGGGTGTACACGGGTCCCTCAGGAGGCAACCCGCTCCCGAACGAGGTTGTGGTCAAAGAGGTGCTGAATTACGACGACCCTCATCAATCTTTGACTCGTGAGGCCACTTATCTTTGGTTGCTTGGACAATGGCAAGCTTGCCACATAGTACGAATCGTCATGAGACCACAACCCGTAAAGGCGAAATTCATCCAAAGTAATAACCTTGATCCTCGTTGGGGATATGGGGGCGTTGGCAACAATGCAAGGATAGGCCGAATTGTCGAAGGATACTGTACTTTAGGAAGCATGTATCAACTTATCAAAAGAAGGGAAGGAGAGTAAGTATTTCATGGTATGTAAAAGATCAATATGCTAAGATTACCCAGGCGTCCACAGATACCATTTGAAGAAATCAGCCTGTGGCACATATTCGACTGTTTGGTGGATGGCATCTCGGAGCTGTCACACGGCACTGCATATACATATGACCCCATTACACGCCGAGCGAACCAAATCACACCTCCGCCTAATGCACCATTCAGAAATAACCCTTGGAAACCTCTTGTTCATTTCGATCTCCGACCCGATAATGGTAAAAATTATCATCAGTTATTTTCTACGCAGGATAGGACATGACTAACGATATCTAAAGTCTTCCTTTGTGAAAAAGACAGTTCTCATTCTTGGACACCCGTCTTCAAGGTCGACTAAATGCCATCTATGCCATTAATTCAAACCTCATATGCTGACTTGTAACATATTGGTGATCTCGGGCACGCAGTTGAGATTGACGACAATGTATCTGGAAGTTTAAAATCCCAACTTCTACTGCCTTCGAAAATCACCAAAGTAACTGAATCATAGGAACAATTTACCGAATTCTGGAACCATTATGATAAAGAACACTCGGATGAGTTTGATGGCCAAGAAATAGCTAGTGTTTATGGTCCAGCAACCAATGTATGGGGTATCGGTCTTTTCATGTGGCAACTCATACACCTTGAGCTGGAAGGCTTTTTGGGTTCCATGGAAAGTCGATTTCTTCCCAATTTCCCTCTGTTTGGAACTCCTGCCTTAGGTAACACATTCGGACCTACTCTAAACAACAAAACGCGATATTCGACCGACTTGAGATACAAGGTCTTCGAATGCTTGTATGAAAGCCCTTCACATCGCCCTCATATCCAACATTTGAAAGAGTTCATTGGACGGAAGTTACACGCAGCACAAGCGGCTGGTACGCCAGCAGAAGACTATGCCAACTTCAAGCCTCCTACAATAAGACTGGTTACTCGAGAGCACCCTCATAGACGGAACCGGTATCAAGGAACTTATGAAGACCCCCCGGAACCTGACGAACCCGAATCTGATGAGGAACAGCTTGACGCACAAGTGTCCGACGAGCAAGAATCCAGCGAGCAGACGAGTCCGAATTCTAGCTCTTCCAGCTTTAGTTGGAGTTCATCAGATTAGGGCGTTCTGAAAATAACCCTGGTGCCTCGGATTCCAATTCTTCAAACTCCGGCTCTAGTGCGACATCGAGTTCAAGTGGAGGTTGAGCTGAAAATTAATTCGGTTCAAAGACAGCTAATAAAATAAAGATTCCTTATCAAAAAAGATACTGCTGTGTTCTCTGTTTTCCAGAATAGTATATTTGTTACTTGTGTTTCAGAAAAAGAAGCTTTTCATAACCGAGCTTGAAAGCGCTTAAGGTTCTTGAAAGATGTAAGAAACATGGACTTTACTCCGAGTACACCTCCTTTACTTTGATTATGCGTACTAATCTAAGATAATTAATATTGTTGTCTAGTGACGCTTAGAAGAATGAGAAATTCTGACTCTCCATTCTTCTAAATGTTCTTGGTCAATTTTCTAAGTTGCCGAGGCAAAGGAGAGTTAGAGTATACTTAGAGCAAAGCTCAGAACCCCTACATCCAGTGCCCAGGTTTAAACGATAAAGGAAGCTGGAAGAAACTTGGAGAATACGATCAAGACTTCTCGAAAGAATATTGCTGGGTGAAAACTTAAAAAATTAGGCAGGGTCTCCAATTTCTGGATGTAGGGAACTTTCTTCATCATCAAAAAAGTGGGGGTATTTAGACTCGATACAATATAAACCAAACATCGTCCACGAAAAGAAGGGGAAAAGCCAAAATTCAGCAAGGAATAAAGACACCGCAAGCGGCAATAGTCTAGCCACAAAAAACAGGGAGCGCTCCGTCCGAAGGCAACTCTAAATAATCTCAAAAGTCTTCCATCCTTCTACATATTGCATATGCTCAAATGATTTCCCCTCAAGCGCCGACGTATCTTTGCTTTGTAAAGCTTCGCCGTCCATCAAACCCCACACAAAGCAAGGTCCGACAAGTGTATACTGATTTTCCTTCTTGTTCGTCTTTCGAAAAAGCACGGGCATCTTAGAACCTGGAAGAACAGATATTTTATCCCCGATCTGAGGCTTAATAGGACAGGTTCCCATGTAACCCAAGTTGGAAATGAAAAACTTCATTTCGTTGAGATGATTTCCCATCGCGACAAGATACGCTCTTTCATTATCTGTCAAATCTGGTGATATGTGGATTTGATCCAAGTCAAGAGCAGCGATAGAGCTTTTCTTCTCGTTAATCGAGTCCAGCGTTTGCTGGCATAACCAAACTCTGTTCTTCGAAATTCGGGTTTTGCTGGATATGAAACCGTCTAGGTAATCTATATCCGCGGTCATCGCCCGTAGGGCAGCTTCCCGGGCATCAAGACCCCCTGGATATTTCGAAAAACTCTTCCGCCAGAGTTCCAAAAAGAGTTCTTGAGCTGAAATTACATGTCCAATATCGTCGGTGTCCCTTTGTATGAGAGGTTCAGAAGTATGGTTTATGACGGTATCGACAGACAAACCGATAAGCTTGAGCTCCAAGCACCCCTGAGGACAAAAAGAAAAAGCTTTGGGGTAGCCAAGATTCGAATTATAAGAGTTGTAACTGTAACAATATTCCTTCGAAGCCTCAGAATTATGCTCCCAGTCAACTACCCATGTAGGAAGTGCCACAGAGCTTCCTCGAGCAAGAGTCATTGCGTATAAGGATCCGCGTTCTTGTATCAGAGCTCTTGTTGTAGCCACCAACAACTCAGGAAGACTCTGAACAACTTCTGGGTTGAATTGGCCGATGAAATAGTCGTCGAGTAAGCCTAAAACACCAAAAATTCGATCTCGAGGATCATGGCACTTGTATCGTGTGACTTGCTTGAATAAAGATACAGTCCCGTATGAGCTGATTATTCGTTTTAATTTTCTATCGTACTGGGCTATAGAAATGGCTCTTGATCGAAATGCGGCCCCCCTTTCGATTAGTCCAGCCAGAGATTGACCTTCCCGACCAAGTCGCCTGAACACCCGAGGAATGTTGATTTGATCAAATCGAAGGTTAAATATCCTTCTCATTGGAAAGACGCGGAACCTGGTGAGCGCAAAAGCTTGTTTTGCAAGACAGACCTCTTGGTGAACCCAGAGCCTTTCAAACCTGGGTGATGGGGGAGTCAATATTTGCCTATCAAGAAATGTTTCGGGAGGATAAATGCAAGAGAAAGAAAGGGGGAAGATTGTATCTCCATTACCTACCAAGGATGCTTCAAAAGATCCAGAAATGCGTCAGCGGCTTGAAATCCATCCGGACCGTCAAAAAGGACTTGCTCAAATTTGTTGAAATGATTTGTCTCTGTCAATCGTTCCAGTTCCTCCAGAAGCTCAGCAAGTATTCTATCCATTTCTTCCTCATTTGATGGCCCCGGTGATTCACAGTGCCCCAGCCAAACCATTACTTCCCGTGCAGAATAAAAGATGTCTCTCATACAATGAATTTGCTGAAACTTTTCTTCCTCGTCTTTCTGATTGACGCATATGGCATCGATCCACAGAGATGATTCGCCAATTTGCCGAAGTCGTAAAAGTGCGGCATAACAATTGACAGTGACCTCGTAGGTCTTGCCACATACAAGTATAGGTAGTGTAACATCCGGTTTGCCCCAAACATACGAGAGTGCTTTGAAATCGGGTTCGGCATGGAGATTGACTTCCTCAAGAGACACCTCGAGTGGAGAAAAGTAATCTGGTGCGGGCTGGATATGTAGGAGCCTGATTGGTTGGTAGTCTCTTGTCTGTTCTCCCAAAGACGAGTGCACAAAATTTTCTGCTGCGGTGGCCATTTTGGAAATTTAGTATGCGGAAAAGAGACGGCGTCGAAGACCCACTTTTGAATCAAGTCAGGAGTGCACCTGTGGACTAGGAAGATGAGGCTCAACAATTACGCAAGCGTGACAAAATCATTAGTTGACACAGGGTGTAAGAGTTGGAGTCATCCAGACCTCATATATGCGAAAACGTCGTGTAGGGTCTAAATAATTGTATGACTCAAATTCACTAGTTATCTAGGATAGGAACAACCCTTGTCCAATCACGTGTTTTAAATACAGATTCAATGACTTCAATCTCATGACATTTCGCCAACAACAAATGAGACTGACGCTTTCGCTGACGATTATCTACTAGCAAAAGTCCAAACACTCTTTTTCTCCCGCTCCTTTTGCAAGCATCATCTTAGCTAGAATAAATGAATAAAATAGTGCATTTTATTCCTAATCAAAATGTCTTAATTACAAAGTGTCGTTTTCAAAGAAGACATACACCCTCCACCAGAGAATTGAACTATTTGACCTCCAACCCTCTCTTCCAACACCCACTCAGCCACATCCCTCCTATGAACTCAATTCGTCACTCTCCACTTAACAACTTCCTCGGTTAGGATCCGCACTACCAAAAAAGTCAGCACTCAAATTCTCACTCATTCTCATTACATCTCTCCCAGCTCAAAAGCAAAAAAACTCACATGAATCTCCATCCCAAGTCATCGTAAGTTCTATCACCTCCATAGGTACAACCGATTTCCCTCTTCATGTACTCGGCACACCCGTTGGGATCCATATAGTTCTGGCCGTTTTTAAGGTTGTAGATGTAGAAATTGTATCTGACACTGCCTTGGCTGTGGCACCAAGACTTCACAACCCCGTTGTCGTAGGTTCCAGAGAGCTGGGTGGAGCAAATGGAACCGATGTTGGCATTTGCGTTGGCTTGGTCGCCAACTGTAGATGCGTAGTTAGTAAAGTTGTTTGATTGAAGGAATTCTGGGATAAAAAGAATTGAAAGAAGTAGAAATGGTCATGGGATTGAAGTGGAAGTAAGGGGCAATCGGAGGGGTTTCACCTTCACCGCCAGTATAACAACCTGCGTGAACAGTGGTCATGATGGTCGCAAGAGCGCCGATGACGGAGAGGGATAGGAATTGCATCTTGAAGAGTTTCGGAAGTTGTTTGATTGAGTGTTTGCTTGAAGAAGAGTGAAAGTGATGAAGACGATGTGAAGGTGGTGATAGAAGGCATCTTTGGAGGGAGGGAAGCTATCTTTATAGAATTTCGATATCTTCAATTTCCGCTGAACATACGAGATGCTTGCTATAAAATGAATGATACTCTCCTCGCGGTGGCTGGAGGATTGATCTGTGGTTGGTGGAAATAAGCTGTACGAGACGTAGACAAGATATAGTAGAATTCATCGCAATTCAGAGAACCAAACCCCATGCATTTCATTGAGGCTAAGCGAGAATCCAGTGCGGTGGGGTGTTGTAAACTAAACAACCACTTAAAGGAGTTCGTCCGTTCATAGCGAAATTCACTTTGCTACGCCGTTCTAGTTTGACCAGCCTCCACGGAGTATGAACACTTCAAGCACAATTGTCCGAATTTGAGTCTTCTCCGAGTGGAAATCTAATAGCTTACGAGAGTTACCAAGCCATCTCTCCGCGAAGAGGCCTGGACTCGGGTTCACTCTTGGCATTAAAATGGGTATCAAGCAACAACTTATGAAATGAGCTCACCAAAATGCTTCTTTGGGGTATTATCACGATTGCGGTAGAGTCGTAATTGAACGAGTGGGTTCTTCATAAGGGTGTTATCCCCGACTTCTACTTGTCGACGCACGGCACAAGCCACTTGGCAAGAAAATGACAAAGAAGACCTTAGATGAATTTTCTTGTATTTCAATCTTGTTGCCAAGTTTGATACACGTGTGCTAAATAAGTGATTGCAGTATAGCAAAAGTTGACCATCAGTCCTTTCTCTAAATAAAGCAGGCCACAGAAACCTTAAACCACCCTATAATTCACAATACCAACACTCCAAGTGAACTCATTAAATTCAAAGGAATTAATCCCTGGGCTCTTTTTCTATTTCCAGAATGTTGAAGAGTTTGCCATTGAATGGAAAGCCAAGTGTTCAGGCACGACGGCAGGGCCTTAAAACAGCTTCTTACGGCCCTTGAAAAAGTGATGTATTCATGTCGCCACACTTCAAGCACTCCGGTAAAACCCCAATCATTCATAGGGCAGACCAGATTGGGGTTTGCGTGCGAAGAAAACCCACTTTCTTCGGCCACTTAACTGCTTACATCGTCGAATACGGGAAGCGAGAGCGGGGGCAGCTCTCATAAGCGCAATGGCCTCTCCATATTTTGTACCGCCCCACTCCGTCTCTCGTATAGACTTGGCGTGAGAGGAACGAATTGGAAGATTTAGTTTACGATGTAAGTGCTAGATTTTTTGGAAATGTAACTCAAGTGCTTATTGTGGGTTGAAGGAACATAACTTGGCTCCTCCTTGGTTTTGAAATAGCCAAGATGTATAAAGAACTCTGTCAACCACTCTGGAGCGTGCATATACGACAACAACCTTAAGACTACGCAATAGTTAATACAAAAAACTGTTGGTGCACCTAATTATGTTTCATACTGTAAACATACCAAGAGAATAGAGTTACATCCTTAGCTGGTACGGCGCAGCTTAGGTTCCGTCGATGCATGATACGGACGAGACTCAAAATGAGGCAAGAGACGAACTGTCAAGAAATAACTCCCTCCCGTGACTAAATGGAAAAAATAAATCCAAAGGTATTGTCGTTACATATTCCTAGTGAATAGCACCTTGCACGACAGCCTAATTGATCCACGTGCTTTGGCTCATGTGAGTGGCTTGCCACTCACATACTTAAGCTCACAGGATCCGACCCCTCTTTACTTTTACTCTTCATGCAATAAAAATATAGGAATACAACCACTTACTGCATCACACTCTATGACTAAGTCATACCAACAGGTATAATGTGAGTTAGTTTTGTACATTGAGAAATGTCGAGTTAACAATTTACTCGCTTAATTAGCAAAGAGACCGTCATCGATTTGGACAACTTTCTAGCACCATGTAACATTATCTTAATCATTTGGGACAGTTGAATTTGGTTGATCTAAACGCCTGGGTTATTCTTCCCAATTATCCCCAGTTCCCAGAGTAATTACTTGACTCGTCCTATAGAGGTAGAGCAGGTACGTAATTACTGCTACCCTTAATGTCCACCGCAGGCCTGGGATGATGACGTGAAATATAGTTAATTACAAGAAATATTACTGTCTTCATACCAACAAACATACACCAAATCCGCCATTCCCAAAAACCAATTCTTTATTCTCTCTTAATCCACGCTCTAAGACAAGACCACCCGGATCTAATCATTGCCACTTAAGCTCACTAAATCAACAAAACTCTCCTCTATCCCCCTACCCTCCCCCAAGCCCGAAATCCATCACAACCACTCAACTCATCCATCCCCCTTCCTCACAGTCTCTCGTCCTTCCCCCAACCACCCCCTCCCTAAACCCTCAATATCTAATAACGCCTCTCCCACCCACCACGACAACCCCACGCGCCAACCACAGAACCCTCAACTCCCAAACAAAACACTCCTCCAAACCGCATGACAACAACAACCCCCATCACGAAACCCACAGAGCAAATCCCTCAAACCTACCTCTCCTCACTTCTCGCATGTAAAAGTAGAGCTCCCCCCTCCCCCCCTTTGGACCCATCCCGCCCAAAATAATTTCTTTAAAAACAACAAACACGAGCTAATCTACCCCTCTCACATCTAATTTGCCTCCCGTCATTACATGAAAAAATAAAAAATAAAAAACCACAAAAGGAAATCGTGAATACCGCAAACCACCGTAAATTGAGACTGAAATCATTGAAAACGGTCTTTCGGAAATTAAAAGCAACAACAACACATCAAGTAAAAAGAGCAATGAAATTAGAAGAAAGCCTCAAGAAAGAGAAGAGAGCGAGCAATGAGAAAAAAATTGGAGCCTTCAACGATATGGCTCTCAACGATATGATCCACGACGTTGATGAGAGCCTTAAGGGCTGGCTAGGGAGAATTTCCATTTTCAGTTCTGGTACACAGGAAGACATGAACGAGGCATGCGTTTTACACCGATCGGGGCACATCAAGTTACATCAAATCACATCAAAATGGCACATCACGAAGAATTTTTTTAAACCCGTTTTCTTTATACTACCTGACGCTGGCTGGCGTGATCGAGCGAAATTAGATATTGTACAATGCCTCCATTCCCTCCCCATGAGCGAGTCATCCCCCCATCACTCATCCAACCCCATCCTCCACTGCAAGAAAGAACCGTTGGCGACCGGCTTTAATTGCAAGGAGATAGACTTCAGAACGACTTCAAGATCCCCCATCAAACGCCCATCCCCACCCGCGGCACAGCCCATCCCCTTTCCGTCCAAACTTCTCCCAAATTACAGTATCACCCAGCCAGATCCGCCAAGAACGAAAAAACCTCAAATGACAATGACAAATAAAAAAGAAACCATTTTGACGACCCTCCAAAACCACCGTTCAAACAGTAGCTTTTAGAAATTAGTCGAGGAACTGGTTTCCTTTCCCCCCAGACCGCGAAAAAACACAAAAAGTCAAATGTCGCGATATCAGGATCCCCGGCGCATGCAAAAAAGAGCAGCAGATCATGCAGATGAGGCCAAAGTGAAAGAAAAGAAAAAAGATTATTGACACAGAAAGAAAAGCTTTTAGTCGTTGGCCCGGCCCCGGTCGTCTTGAAATGCCAATCCATCACAATAGTCAAACCCCACGAGCCCCTCCAGCCCCCAAGAGAGGAAAATATGCGAAAAAGCAACCTGTCTTCCCGCACACCGTTCAATATGCGCAGGGAATGATAACAAAGAAATCTGGCGAACCCGCAATGTAGTCTATGTCGAAAAGTGAGGTATCATGTAAAAACAGAAGAGAAACTTTTAAGACACGGTGTAGAAAAAAAGGCCCCGCCGCAAAATGCAAATTTTGTGCGCCGTCTATGCACAAAGATTAGGACGCTCCTAAGAACAACTTTTTTGAAAATAAGAATTGTTCGTTCGCTCATCATTCATCCTTCTTGTCGTCTGACTTCTCTGCAGATGCAGGAGTAGCCTTGGACAATGCTGGAGAAACGGATGTTGATGGTGGAGAAGTTGGGTGTTCGGCATCTCCAGATCCTAATCCAGCCAGAAGACTGAATGCATTTGCAGAAGTATTGGACTTCTTTTCCTTGTCGTGAGGAGGTGTGCCGGTTCTTGATGAAGCTCCGGAGTCTTCACCTGCTCTGCTCAATGATCCACCAGGACCCATCTTTCGTCCACTGTTGCTTCTCGACGAGAACATTGAGGTTGGACCAAATGACATGTTTTGGCTCGAGTGTCGGTTGGATCCGCCCTTGTTGGTTAGGCGACGGAGATCATCCATACCAACGGTGTTCTTTTGATAATCAGGAGGTGGTTGGTTGCCGCCATATTGATTCGAGAAGTTTCTCGAATCGCCACGACCCATTTGCATACGTCCACCACCGCCTCCTCCACCACCTCCACGGGGACCTCGGGCGTTCTCGGCTGCCTTTTGAGCGGCTGCTGCATCGGCCTGTGAAAAGTTAGTAAGAATTGAAAGATTATAGGAAGGAATGAACATACTGCTGCCTTGACTTCCTCGAGAGTCATAGGACCCTTGTTGTCCTCCTTTGAAAGCCAGTGCTTCTTTCTGAGATCAATGATGTCCATCAACATGAATCTCAGACGACTTGGCAAGTCGGGGGTATCGACCATTGACTGAATACGGGTGAAGTAGACATCCATCATTGGCTTTCCCTTTTCGGTGCTGTCCAAGCTGGAACCGATGGTCTTGAGAAGCTTGGTAAGCGACTCGATTTCTGCCTCGTCTGGGATACCAGTGTAGTCGACCAACTTCTTCACACACTGGTGCATGATACGCTCCGTGAGCATGCTGAGCTTGTAAAGTTCACCAATGAACTGAACAAGACCGAGACCACGTCGCTTGGCAGCGGCAGCGATATAGTATTCCTCGGAAAGCATAGCAGCTTCACCAGTCTTCTCATCGCCACGCTCACCCTCTGGCTTGTCTGGCAAGTCCAATTTCCATCCACGCTCGAACTCTTCTTGACATCTGTTGAGAAGGTACTTTCGGAAGAGGTTACCACCGGAAACAATGTTGCCATTCTTGTCAAGAATGCTCTCATCCTTGATATCTGGGCTCATGGTCTCTAACATGCGCTTACAGAACTTGGCGTACATGGAAGCCCAATGAGCCTCATCGGTGGCCTTCTCGAATGTAAGTTGGATGACTTGTCGAAGAGTGCGTCCATCAGCCTCATCCTTGGATTGGGCGGCGATGGCAAGAATCTGGTCAGCAATCTTCTCGAACTTCTCAGGAGTCATCTTGTTCAAAGCAGCCTTGACCTTACGTTGAACCATGTCAGGTTCCATGTGGCCAGGAGCACCACCTGCAGCACCAGGGGTAGGACCAGCGGCACCAGTGGCGGACTGTTGGCCGACACTCCGAGGCTTCCATCCAGTGGAGGAGATTTGAATTGGCTTGAGATCCATACCAGCGGTGAGGGGCATTGTCTTGGCAGCCTGAGCATCAGATGGACCATGGTGACCACCTTGTTTGGTGTTCTCTCTCTTGCTACCACGTTGGTTTCTGCTTTGTGTTCGTGGAGAACTTGGCATGTTGTATCCGCTGCTACCAGTGTTGGATGCAGAGCGACCCATCATGTTGCCACCTGGGAATGCACCACCAGGGCGGTTGAAGGAGGCCATTGGGTTAACAGCAGGTCTGGGCAATGAACCACTGGCCATAGCAAAACGCTGGTCCGAGGTTGTTCCTGGTGGAAGAGTCTTTCCTCCTGGGATATTTCCAGAGCCAAATTGACCCATGGCGTATTGGCCAGGTGTGTTGTTGCTACGGGTAGAGTTGGATCGCGGTCCCATGCCACCACCTCCTCGGGTCGAGGCGGATCTAGCAGAGCCAGCGTCTGCGTCCCCAATGAGAGCCTTGATTTGAGACTCAAACTCCATGGATGGCTTCTCAACGAAGACCTTTTGGAATTGGAGCAAGAATGCAGAGTCATATTTGAAGCTCTTGCCCTTGGCAGTAACAGCAGAGTTGAGTGCTGGGTTGGGGGAGCTGATGTTGGGAGGATACAGCGAAGAGTTGAGCACTGTGAGGAATCGTGCCGACTTGAGGGACTGGAGGGCAGCACTTGGCTGTGGTGGCTCGACAGGCATGGTGTTGACAACCAAGTTGAGTGCAGCTGGCTTGCCCTTAGCCTTTGGTGGTGGAGGGCCCATAGAGCTGTCAGACTCTGGAGTGGAGGCTCCACTGTCAGTACCCAAGTTGAGGTTTGAAAGCTTGGACGCCAAAGTACTTGGTGTTGAGGGTGCCTTCTTATCATCCTTGAGAGACTTTTGAATGGCCTCCTTGATGTCAATCTTGTCTCCCTTAGCCTCGGCCTCGAGCCTCTTCTTTTCCCGCTCGTCTTCGATTCTCTCCATCTCGCGTTCTTGCTCCTTGAGCTTGCGATCGTTCTCCTCTGCTTCGGCCTTTCGCTTAGCCTCGTTGGCCTTTGCTTCGGCAGCCTTTGCAATAGCACGCTTTTCGGCAATCTCTTGTTCCTTCTTCTCTCGCTCAGCCTCTGCTGCCTCCATCTCCTGGATTTGACGTTCAAGCTCGTCTTCCTCAGCTTGTTTGGCAGCCTTCTCATCAGCTTCCTTCTTCGCCTTGGCCTCTTCAACGGCTTTAGCCTCGGCCTCTGCGGCCTTGACCTTCTCCTCTTCGAGACGCTTCTCCTCAGCAAGCTTGGCAGCTTCCTCCTCCTTTGCCTTGTCTGCGGCGGCGGCAACATCGTCAAGCTGTTTGGCCTTGTCGACCTTCTCCTTAAGCTCGGCTTTGATCTGTTCCTGGGTCCTTGCAGGGGCGCTATCTTGTCTGCTGTGTTGTGGAGTAGCAGACTTGGGTGGAGGAGTAGGTGTGGAAGCAATGACAGGTGGGGTTCTTGCCCGGTTGCTGGGAGCTGGGGAAGCAGGAGCTTTGAAAGCCTCTACATCCAGGGCCTCTCCATCTGGGCGCTTGATGACAATCGCTGCACTCTTCCGGACGGGTCTTGCAAAGGCAGGTGATTGTGCAGAGATGGGCTTTGTTTGTGGAGTGGTTTGTGGGTGCGAGGAAGCCATTGAAGGAGTTTGAGGTTGGCCCATGCTGGAGGCAGGTCTTTGATCAGACGACATCTGAGATGAGTTTCGAGACATCGGGATTGGTTGAGCATACTGGCCAGGAATGTATGCGTTTGGTTGCTGGTAGCCCGGTTGTGGTGATTGAGGAGCCATGTAGCCACCCATTTGTTGCATCTGAGGATACATGTTGTAGCCGCCTTGCATAGGCATGCCTCGGGGATCGTATTGTGCCTGCTGTGGATATTGGTAATTCTGTTGTCTGAATGTTAGAAAATTGTTGAAATCGTTGCTTGCAGGAGAAAGATCAATAGAATTGCAATCAAAGGGAACATTTTGCAAAGGAGGGGGGAGAGGGGGGAGTGAGGAAGATGCAGATTTTTCGTCAGAGTTCGAAGCGACCAATGTAGTATCAGGCCCTGGTCCATTGACTAGCGGGGTTGTCTCTGCTAGTGTAGGAACCGGACCTGAGTGCTCCAATGCTGCTGTCATTCCATGAATCCCTGCACCTGGTAGACCATAACCTTCTCGCTCTGGGGGAAACTGTTCAGACAGGCGAGTTTGGTGGGATTGAAATGAGTGACCGAACAGCTCTCGGGAGTTGGAGTTGGCTCTTCCTCGCTGCTGACGATTTGAGGACTTCTCATGATATTTCTGCTTTTTGCCTCGACCACCCTTGAATGAATGTTCATGAAAATGATGCGAAGAGGAGGGAGGGTGTACTTGTTGTGGGTGCATGTTTGGGTATCCTCCATATTGATTGTACTGTGGCTGTGGGTTTTGCATTGGCATTGCCTGGTTCATGTTAGGGGTACCTGGCAAAGATGGAGGCAAAGTTGGTGTGCGAGCAACTTGGTGTGCCTGGTGTGGAGAGTTGGGGAAGTTTGGTCGGCCTTGACCTTGTGGGTGAAAGGCGGGAGCCATTCCTCCGCGGCCTTGGCCGGGGTTGCTTCTGTATTGTGAGTTTCCGGGAGGATAACCTGGGTGTGTTTGTTGATATCCCGGGTTGAAATTTCCTCGGCCTCGCCCACCACCAAAGCCACCGCGAGTTGCGCCAGGACCTTGGCTATTACCATCGCCATTGGATTGAGACTCACGGCGCGCATGGCCACCTTGTGTATTGCCGGTCGTCGCAGGACCTTGGTTGCCAGATGCTTGTCGCATGTGACGCTGTCAAACAGAAAATATTAGCAAGTGTAGATTATCGGGGAATAGGGGGGGGGGAGGTGTGGAAAAGAAGCAAACATACATCGCCATCGCCACCGAGACTGCCAAATGTCACGCCATTGCCTTGACCAGCCAAACCAGAAGGTGGTCGACCACCGCTGGCGGAGGGTTGTGGGATCGGAGATGGGGATTGTGCCGGTTCGGTCACCCTTGGGTTGCTGTTGCTACTGGGGATTGGAATTGGCGCGGATGTGGTTTGGGGAGTGCTGTGAGAAGCCGCAGGAGAATCTGTGATGGATCCAAACTGAATGCCGCCCTTGGAACCTCCGACCGGGCCACCATTGGCAACGTATCCGTTGTTGTTGGCGCTGATGGTGACCGAGCTCTTTCGGCTGTGGTCGCCATTAATTGCAGAACTGCTGTGTGCGATAGCAGGTGCAACGACCGGTACAGCAGGATTGACGGCTGGTCTGCCGTTTACCGGCGAGATCGAAGCAGATTTTCCATGTTGCTGTACCGGCGCAGAACCTCCGACAGCCACGGCGGGAGAAGGGGTGGAAGTGCCCGTCGCGATGGGTGGCGACGAGACTGCCTTCTTTGCGGTAGAAGCGTACGACGGGGTCGATTGCGACGCGCTGGAGCTGTTGGAGGCCTGGCTGGGGATTGAGGATTGTTGAGAAACTGAAGTCATAGGGGGAGCTTTTTCGAAGATGACCTCGTACTGTGCTACTGGAGAGATTTTTTGTATGACGTATCGCGATGGACAGTTGATGGGTGGATTTCCTTCTCAAAAGGAGATCTGGAAGAGGCAGATGGGGGCAGATGCGATGGGAGCGTCTGCGAGATTATTCGGGGGGAGTGGAGAGTCGAGATGGTCGAAGTAAATCGGATCTCTCAGAAGGGTGAAGGCGGCCTGAAATGAGGCGCTCTTTTTTTTTCTGGATGAATCGAAAGAGTGGAGTCGCGGGCGGAACGTCGAGAAATGGACGATGCGCAGGGCGATGGTATTAATCGAATACTGTGGAGTATCGAGGGACAGTTCCTGGCGTTGAGTCTCCTACAGAATAGAAGAGGTCGCCGGATGTCGGTGGTGTGAAAATTCGTCTTTTCGCGGGTGTTTCTGGTGATCAGAAAGGGTTGCAGGAGAGAAGGAGTCCTTGGGGGGAGGGAAAAGATAATTTGGGGTTGGCCGCCAGCCATTCGCTTAGTAGTGCGCTCAAATCTCATCCAAGTTCCGGACCCACCCAGCGAGAGGTTCTCGTGCTCTGATTGGCAAGCACGCCCTTATGGAGGACGGGCCTCGAGCGTAGCTGCCCTGACGGGTTGCAATGGGTTGCAATGGGTTGCAATGGGTTGGAGGCATGGAATTGATCATGACAGTATGGCAGTATGGCAGTATGACAGTATGACTGCTGGTGAGTGCAGACCAAAATGGCATTCACTGAGGAAGGGCATCCAGCAGGTCTAGCGCTGTGCCACTACGGGCATTCAGCGATTTAATTGCGGCAGTTGGCTCAAGACAGAGGCTCGAAATCTTCTTTCTAGAAGGTGTTCAGGGTTCTATTGTTCCGGCCGACGGCTTACTATTCTTCACGGACTCAAAGGACAAAGACGCTCTGTGCGTCAAAGCAAACACCATAACATATGGACTGGGTTGGCCGTGGCTTTTTCCATCACCGTGTCCCTTTGCTGCTCTGCTGCAGACTGGTGGATGATGATGCACTGATTAGGGCTCCCTGCGCTTGCTGACCTTGGCTCATTCCAGCCGCTAACCCTCAAGTTCCACGCCGTTTCCCTCTACAACTCAACCACACTATTCACCACAGGTTACAGGCTACCTATTCCTTATTATTTCTTCCTATTTCTTCCTATTTCTCCCTATTTCACAGACTAAGGAGTCATTGAAAGCTAGCCTAGACAGTTATTGGGAACATTTCAGATTATTAGCCTAAGTGTTGGGAACAATTGACCTTCATTGCTCTGAACAATCTAGAACAAGAGACACGGAGCATTACTGCCGCTTTTGTTGACCCAACCTCCCCAACCCCTCCGCCATGTTATATAAAATAAGAAGAGTTCCTCCAGGGCTACGTCCGATCTCAGCCTCTTCCCGCAGCGCATATGTACGGGATCACAGCACACAAAGTAAAAAAACATAGAGCGTGTTTGAAGGGGCTTTTCCCCTTCTCAAGATAAAAATCCGTCAGATCACCCATTTCAAACGCGCTAATCAATCGGGAGGTTGGGTTGGGTTGGGTTGAAATCCACCCCCTAGTTCTGTCCCTTTCCGCCTAACCGGATCTCCCTGAAGGAAACGAAGCAAACAAACGCGACAAACACTCACACGCAACAATCCCATATCGAATCCCATATCGAATCCCATATCGAATCCCTTCAGCAAAGGAAAGAGGCCTTGATTCAACGGCATGCTCCTTCGGCCTCGAGGATTGCCTGTCGTACACGCTGCGCTGTGCAGAGAGTGAGTCAGGCTGATACTGATACTCTGGGGTCAAACAGCCCGGACTTGATTCATTTCTGTCACTCGCACGTCTCTGCCCACCATGTCACACCCATCATTGTACCTTATCGCTACCTATGCGTACACACGCATACCCCATCCGTCCATCTGGTGAGTCGACGACACTTACCCGATGCTGTGGTCATGGTGTTCTGATCAGGTCGAGGGGTGGCCATCCATACAACCCGTCTATCTGCGCCGAAGCAGAACACCATCGTCAGCCCACGATGTGCCAACCACAGACTCGGATGTTTTGACTTGTTTGTCCTAGCAAAACAAAACGTTCATCGTGGATCCGGAAGAGCGTCCCAGCTGCCGTTGAACTCAGATATCCAGGCAAAACCCCTGGATACCTCAGCTCCATCGTAGCGCCCGTTGCCACGGCAAGGAGGCGTTTGCCATTGTTGGTGTCGGGTTGGAAGTTGGAAGTTGGGAGCCCCTTTCTCCGCCTTCTTCTCCCATTTTCTTCAACTTAAATCCGTCCTCCACTCCTTTCCCCCGACTCCTATCCACCATCACATGGCCCTATCGACAAACCAACCAATTCTATTCCCGAACCTCTGGAGTGCATCTCATCGCATCTACAACCAACCATCCAAAAGATGAGTAGTACCTCTGAGTCATTCTGACATCTCCATAGCCCTCTGCGACACCTGCATATGCATACGTTCTCACTCAAGCCAGTGCCACCAGTGCCACCAGTGCCACCGACCAACCCAATCCTCATGAATCGATTTGCAGAAAGAACATGCGGCCTCATGCACTCCTCCCGAAGCGATCTTCCAGAAAGGCCCCCCGAACGCCCTATCATGCAGCGTGACGTCCCCAAGTAAATTCTGCATCCATTTAAATCCGCTACCTGTACTTACCAAGTACAAACTGCGTCTTCCAATTGCTCTATTTCGTTCCTGCGAGGTCCCGTATGAAATGGACACCCCCCTATATTTTACCACACCCCTTTTGTGAAGATATCATATCTATCAACAAACAGAACTTTTTCCTTGGAGGCCATGGGAATCCCGGAAATTGGTTCGCCCAAGCTTCTGGAGCAGGCAGGGCAGGAGCGAGCAAAGCACCAGCCAGTTTGCAGCGCCTGGGCAAGATGAAGTTGAGGCAGGAAGCGATGACTTGCATGTGATCGCCCACCTTGCATTACAATTTCCATCTAGCCAAGTAAAATTTTTGGAGATGTCTCCTCTCTCTTGCATGCTGTTGCTGTTGCTGTTGCGTCTGTTATTACATTTGGCAGGAGCGGATATCTTTATAGATTTTTTTTTTTTTTTTTTTTTTTTTTTTTTTTTTTTTTTTTTTTTTTTTTTTTTGGGGGGGGGGGGGGGGGGGAGGACGGTTTCTGAGGAGGGTTTGAGTGTTTGATGGTTTGATGATACGTTTCTGACGAGAAGTTTATTTTTAGACTTTTTGTCTTGTCGCTTTTTTTTTGGGTTGTCTTGACCCCTTTTTGTCACGTCGCGTTTTTTGCTTTTTCTTTCTTTCTGAGGGTGTGTCGATGAACGCGATGAAACTATAGTGCGATAGCCCTGGACTGGAGTTGGAACACGATTTGAGGTTTTGTCCTCGATTTCTAGACTGTCAGGATTGCCAGTGCAACACGCAGACAGCTGATAAGTGTTTGATGGGGTTGGAAGTTGCGATGGAACCTTCAATTCTTGTTTGTGATGGTTTTGGGGAAGCACTTGAATTGGAAGAAATGCTTTTACGATTTCATCTCGCGCAAAAAATGGCATCCAAGGCTCGGAACTCAAGAGGGGTTGAGAAATAGGGCAAAAGAGGACTTTGGAGAGAGTCCAGTTGAAGATATAAGTTTTTTACATCGAGAAACCAATTTTCCGTGGTTGAGCGCGTAACGTTCTTGGCGTGCATTTCTATATATACACTGTATTCCCCACCAACCAAATTGATCTTCAACTGCCCCTCATGGAAACACGTGCATACTTCTGTTGCGAACCATGCCACTGCTCCTTCATTCCCTTCCTTCATCCATCTGCCATGCTTTACACCAAGGAGATTCTTGGGAAGGTATTTTCGAGAAGCATCTTTATTCTTTTGCACCACGAAGAGGCATCACGCCAGAATTTCAACATAGGCGCCCGGAACCATTATGTTCTGATTGCGATGACTTTATCAAAGCTGCACTAGCTTTGAAAAATACTACCGAAAGACGTGTGGACCACATTTATAAGTCGGGTAGTGAGTGGGATAACTCTGCTGCTGTCGGTTGTCCCTTTTGTAGAAACGTGTTACTGGCGGCTACTCAATACCAACCACGTCTTAGCCCCCTCGGGTGTCACGTATATAGACAGGATACAGGAGAAAAATATATGATTCTATATATTGGGGATAGGCAGGATAATATCGGAATGCTTCGCCTTCATGCTTTAGCCACAGAAGCTATGTTGAGACTGCAAATGAGGTAAGAGTCGGGCTTTGCTGATCTCCTCACAGCAAAGTTCGAGTGGCTTGAGGATACAACTGGATCTCCTAAATCACTGAACTTCGCCGCTTATTCGTTGCAACGATGTTTAGCTGGCCATGAACATTCAAAAAATACCAAGAAAGCAAACCTCCCAATTCCAACACGACTTGTTGAGCTTGGGGAGGACGGATGTCGATTGCGTCTCGGTGCGGAATTGGAAGAGCCCCCTGTCTATGCAACACTAAGCCATTGCTGGGGTGAGCAGCAACCCTCAATATTCGAACTCGAGAAGAGAAATTTAGTATCTCTGTGTCAAGAAATACCTATGGCCAACATCTGCAAGACTTTCAAAGAGGCGATGGAGGTGGCTAGAAGCCTTGGTTATAGGTATTTGTAGATCGACTCCCTTTGCTCATAAGTCGATTGATACCGAACAAAACACCTCGGAAACTTGAGGTTTGGATCTCTGTTTTCTGAGGGGTTCCGTTTTGCGCTACCCACACACCCTCAACTACTAAGAATACTAAAAAAAAAACAAAAAAAAAACAAAAAAACAACAGCAAATTCAAGTTATACCCGTTAATAATGAAATCGATAAGACGTTATGCCCATTTGCAAGTCTTGATACAGGCAGTTCTATATCAGAATGTTGACATAAGCGTTTTCCATTTTCGTCTTGTGACCTGAGTAGTCACTGCTCTAACCTGAGCTCCCTGAGTTAAACCCTGAGCTAAGCCCTGAGACTGAACCCTGGGCACCAGTGGGTGTCAGAATTCTCTGCTCACTAGTCTGCACTAAAAATATCTAGAACCTTAAATATCAAAAGTAAACAAACTACTTTAACACTTACTATAGCTCTATACACTTGTGCTATACCTTTTTGAACGCTATCTCCTGAACCCCTAGCTAATGCTAAAGCTACAACTCAAAGGCGGACTAAGTTCTTTAAAGCATTAGCTGATAATGACGGGTCGCGTTCGCTTAACTCTATTTCAAGGGAATGTAAGATTGAGCTGTCTACTGGCCGCGATTGGAAGGCACAATACATAGATATGGGATCTTTAGCAAAGAGGAAGACTCGGCCAAGAAGTACAGTACTTAGACGTAAGTCAAAAGTCTCTAAGTCTACTTGTAAGATGCTTGTTAATCCATCCTAAAATCTAGTACACAACTAACTCCTCAAAGCCTAGATCAAATACTATAATATACCTGTCCAAAAGCGTCAACTTCAACGAAAGTTAAAAGAGTATACTAATAGTAGCTAATAGTAGAAATACGCCTTTGTCTAGAAGACTACGTCGAAGAAAAACCTTGAGGAACGGATAGTTTACGGCTACACCCATTGCTATAAGCTAATAGAGGATTTTTGGAGTTATATTGTCTTTACCGGCAAGGTATATATTAACCCAACTTCTTAGGCCGTTGGAGATATCTTAAGGGAGTGTGGGAAGTGTTACGACAACGAGAATATTTAAGAACAAGGGGAGAAGAAAGGGGTACGGTTTCACGTTGCAGGATAGGTTACTTGGCTCAACAAATGCGAGAAGTTAGAGTTCTATAACACCGAGAAAGATTAGATAATACAACCTCTGATGCCTCCTAAGCCTCGTCGCTGCCCAAAGACAGAAACTCCCGCAGAATATAACCTCTGCCTTAAAGAATGGGAGGCTCTTAAGCCTCACCTAGCAGAAGTCAAGCTAGCAGAAAACACAATGACACAGAAGTACTACACAGAGCATCTATTGCCTATACACATCAATGCTGTTCAAAAAGCACGTTTACAAGACCCAGGGCCATGGCTTTTACAGGAAGACAGAGACCCTTTATATAGCATGCGAAAAGAAGGTCTTGCGCAACAGTTAAAAGACATAAATTAGATTGAAAACATTACCTACCCTGCACAGTCGCCAGATCAGAACCTAATAGAGGCTTGTTGGAATATTCTAAAGCAACGCTTGTGTCGTAGAATCTTCTATTCCGAGGAGGAGATGAAGGAGGCTTTGCAAGAGGAATAGAGCAAAATAACAATGACAGAGGTTCGCAAACATATAACCTAGATGCCTAGCTGATGTGCCCGGCTTATTAGATTAGGTGGAGTACCTATAAAGACTGTGTTATAGTGATGTCGTTGCAAATAGAGAGAATATAATTGTTGTTAACCCCTCTTGAATTTTGGTGCACAGACTAGTGAGCAGAGAATTCTAACACCCACTGGTGGGGTAAGCATGTTAATTAGTCAACTGGATGATGCTCAGGGATCCTGTTCTGGCCCCCTCGCGAATCGGTTATAGTTACCATGTTGTTCAAATATTCCTTTGTCCTAGGATAAATACTTTCGTACAGGCCCAAATAATCTCAGGTTTGGTATCTGAGCTTCTCAGATCTTTCTTAACTAGATCTAGTAATAATTAGCTGATTCTCAAGAGTTTATTGGCTGGGAATCCTTGTTTTTGTAGAATCTTCGAGAGGTGCACAGACAAAAAACCTTGAATTATTTGGGTGGGCCTGCACGAAAGTATATATATAAATACACATATCTATGTCAATTAGAAGGCCTCAGGATATTGTGACCTAAGCATTTCAGCTTCATGAAACTTCTCCTGTATTTTGAACAGATTCTCCAACGATCCTAATACTGAAACTGTATGCCAGTCATAGCGCCCCCAATGTTCATTTTTCACGCATTTCTCCAACGCTTCGTGCAATAGAACCTCGCCTTCAATATATTCATCCTTCGCTAGTGTTGAGACGAGGTCGGTAATGCAATAAAGATCTGTCTGCGTTGGAAATCGCTCCCCGCTAGCTAGCCTACCGAGACGCAAAGCATCAAGGAAAACTTTCTTGGCCCCAGTAAAGTCCCCCTTTTCCATGAAAATGCGGCCAAGTTGATAGACTTGATACGCGACCTCTTGTCTCCGTATGCACTCGTTTCCGAGTTCCTCGCAATTGGAAATCACCAGGCGCTGTAAGTGCTCCGCGCTAGCAAAATCCCGGTTGGCCAACAACGACCTTACATGATGTGATTTTGCCTCCAAGGTTGCAAAGTCATAAGGCCCAAGGATGCGCTCAAATACAGAACTCATAAGCCGAACGACAATTTCGTAAACGTGAGTTTTTGATTTTATGTGAAGTAAAGCCAAGCAGACTTTTGAAAATGGATCGCTTTCGCCGAGGACTATGGATGCCATTTCTGATATTTGGTTCCAGATCACTCTGTAGAAGTCCGGAGGCAAAAACAATTCCCATATCGAAGCACAATTTAGGAGAGTTCGCAAATTGTATGGATGCTTGCTTGCGAGCATTGGTCTGATCATGTCCATTGCTTCGTATAGCAACCGCCATCCTACCTTTGGCTGACTTGATATCAGTGATGATAAGGCAGCAGTGACCTTAGATGCGAAAGCGCCTGGATTGACTGCTATTTGAGCCTTGATTTCTGCTTGAGACACTAGCGCTGTATTGCCTTTCATCTTCGAGGTAACCATGGATTGAGCGAACGATTCGTAGAAGGCGTTCGTTTGGAATATGACGATCTCAGCATGTTTCAGCTCATCTGGTGGTGATATTTGGCGCAACGGAATCGCAAATAGAGCAGCCATATTTTGTAGATCGTTCGCTGGGATTATTATATCATCCATTGGATATATCTCCTTGCTGTATTCCGCAGTAAGGTCCTCGGGTTGAATCTGTCCAGCATCATTCTCCCAGACGCTAGAGCCGAAAGATCCTGCAGATTCGAAAGGACCAGTGACTGATTGACCTATTTTGCAATGTCTCTGAATCCTATGCATCTTGACAGGCTGGCCGCGGAGTAATATGGTCGGTATGGGATCGCCGTGGTTTTTGTACCGCTCGACTACCCGAGCTACAGCTTCTCTCTCAGCGGCTTTATAGTTTTTCTGGAGCTTCCAGTCGATGACCCTCTTTTTGAACATCCTTGGTCTGAGACTTCTTAGCTGTTGTGTCTGAGGAGCAGAATTTGGAAAACGCGAAGTTATCGTCGAAGATTAGAAAGAAAGCTGGGTGGAAGAAGTGTGTGATTGGAATCTTACGTAGCTTTGAAGTTGTATTGATCTGCCATGATCCTCATTACTTCCTTCAAGGATCTATTCTCGGTACGATATAGTTGTGTGAATATGGTTCGATGAGTTTCCCAGTCTTGACGTGTTAGCGGGTCACTTGGTGGGGGCAGAACTTGAACGGCATCTTGGTCTAGATCAGCGTCCAAGCCCGTATCAGCATGATAGAAGGTAATGCGTGGGTGCATGGAAGGCGTCATGGTGCTAATAACAACTTGAGCCGCAGACATTGATGCTAAGGCTATAATTTGTGGTTTGTATGCTTGAGTCAAGCTGTAGCGGGAAAGCGATGAAAATCCAAGGTTTAGATGATCCAACTGAAACGCAGAGTGGGTATTTTGAAAGAGTAATAAGTTGGAGTGGAAAGAAAGGAAGTTTTGTAGTCGAAATTGAGGCTGTCCATAGTGGTCAAAATGATAAATGATTGGTTGACTACAAAAGGACCTCGCATGTCAGCTGTAGAACTGTTGCCGAGGGTTTGGACCAAAAGTGATTTCAGGGCGCCTTGCGCCTGATGGTGTCTACCTGCAAGCAACGATAGGAGTCACTCGTGGGATAGATCAGAAGAACTTTGATATCCAGATCCGCTCCGAGATGTGGCTCCGACTGTCGTCGAGCATGTTGCACATCCTGCTACTGTCGTACTGTTCGAACCATCAGGCGAACAAAGGCGGTCATAGTTGAGAAGCGCCCTCGGCGTACAGTTGCAATTCTGGCCGTACCGGCCCATTCTGCGCAACATGTATTGCTGTCCGAGTAACAAAGGGCGAGAATGAGTCTTGGCGCCGAGGATCTACCGACGTGACTTGTTGACTTCGCTCGCCAGGGTCTATTGAATCTGCTTGTATCTTGATCGATACCGAACGAAATACCACGGAAACTTGAGGTTTGGGCCTCTGTTTTCTGCGGGGTTTCGTTTTCCGTTAGTCAGATCAATACATTATCCTTGCTTCTTTTGCTAGCCTCACCCTAATCTAAGGTAGTATAATATATATCAGTAAAACATAAAATAAAGCTATCCCAGACTGTATTGTCCAAATCTTTCTATATTGTGATTGTAGCTGTTACAGTAGACTCTATAACACTGAATCTCGCATCAGAATCTCAATCATTTTCTATTTTTATCTTTGGATCTGAGTAGTCGCTGCTCTAACCTGAGCAGAGCCCTGAGCCCTGCGCCTCTATCATGGGTTCCAACCCTTACAGTATGTAACCATGAGAATAATAAATCCGCATAGCGTGGCGCTGGTTTAGTCCCATTCAACCCACAAAGAGCGCTTTGTACCATAGCCCTTGAGACAACCCCTAAGGTTGAAAGGCCAAAAACACCTACCTAATTCAATATCTTCAATCAAGTCTTTATAAATAGTTCACCTCTAGACAATGTAACCTTACAGACAGCAAATAAGCTTCTTAACTTAACTATTAACAGTCGTATAATACCTTTAACACTAGTCTACTAATATATCTAAAAACTAACAACTAGAACTAAGCAACTTCGAGCGCGAAGTATTATCCACTAACACGATGTAAACAACCTGTGATCGATTATAAAGAAGTGTACAACTCGTACAAAAGGAAAGAGGGTTGTTTTAAAGGCTCACTTCTATATTTCTACGCAAGAATTACATGACGTAGTAGTAGAAGCTGAAAATGCTACAAAAAAGCAGGCATGTAAAAAGGCAAAAACGAAGGGCAAGACTAACTTAAATATAGCTAAGAGTGAAGAAGATATTGAAGAAGAAACTGGAGATGAATCTGAAAGCGAAATTGGGGATTGTATTATAGTTGATTGTTGAATAAATTTGGTTTTGGTTAGGTGGTACCCCGCAATTAGACGCATTACGTGATGACTTACGTTATCCGGTGTCACACGTCGATTTTCCGAACGACGTGGACAAGAATATATTGCTGGGCGTTGGTGGGAGGGCATTGAGAGACAACTTCTATGGATGCGTGTCATTTGGTCTGTTCCCCCTGCCCCGGTCCATCACTACTATCCCGATCGTGCTCCATCTTGGTCCTGGGCCGTTATGGACTGGAATGTTGTTAATCTTACATGGCATCGACATCAAGATGAGGTACGTACCAAGATTTTAGCAAAAGCTGTACACTTTTCTTGTACTCCTATCGATCTGGACTCGCTTGGGAAAAATACGAGACGCGGGATTGTAACTCGCGCGTAGCCCTTTGGTTACAGAAGAAGCCGTACATGGGCTTCTTGGAGTAAAGAGGGATCTATATAAGTCACCGGCGGAGATGGGCATGTCTATAGTTTTGATCGGCCGGAATGTTGGTCTGGGTGTGAGGACGTTTATTATTTGTTCATCGAATGTGGGATTTATACTGGACAAAAGAGTTTGTTTTCCCTTCGCCAGCTTTGGAAAAAGGAAACCCGGGTTCTAACACTTTAAATTATACAGAAACGCCAACGCAACATACATTTACCCTAATCGACGAAGACAACACTTCGACGAGAGTGATGTTGGGGTTACTTGTGAAAAAGACGGATGGGAGGAAAGGGGAATTCTCTCGCGTGAGAGCTTTTTCTTATCGTTTCTGTTATGAAGAATACTAGAAGTTGAGGCAGCTTCAAATTGCGGGTTCTGATGGTGTTTGGATGTATCGTTATATGAGGGCGAATGTGGGTCAGAAGATGGGATGATGAGATATCTAATTACGCTTGTATAAGATATAGGTTTGTCACTTGCGTTTCTTGTCTTTCTTTTCTATCAACGTGCCGACTTACTGTCCCGTCTAGACTGCATATTAAGTCACGGAAATTATGGTGATGGTTTTGTAGGCTATTTAGGCGAAACATCGTATGTCGTATATGTCGCCTAGAAGAAACGAGAAAAATACACCAGCGATGGAACATGCACCGGATTTGACATTATGGGTGAATTGGATGGTGATCAATATGACTCAATACATAACTATTTGTATGGCTGACATCTTCTCATTCACCGAGGCTTCACGCGTAGGTTGATAGAGCGGTGCTAGGACTTGGCATGTAGTTAAATATCTAGGATGGTCCCTGGGTCTTTCCCTCCCTTCCTTCTTTACCTCAAGACAACCACTTTACCGCCACTTTACAGCTCCCAATCTTCTATTGACCTCCCGAAAACAACATGTCCAACAACAACAACAACCCTCCTATCACACACACTCAACATCATGTCTGCCAACAGTGTGTATCTGGATGGCGAAATATTAACGTCATCAATGAGTCTCGAAACACTTGACCAAAACACGACCTTTCTCGAAGCTCTTGCCAAGCTAAAGAAGAATGACAAGTACTATTACGAACGCGCTTTGAATCAATACGTCCGATACTTGGAGATCCTCGAATGGGCAACGAGTGAACATAAATCAGCAATTCAAGGAATTATCGAGAATATCGAATTGAGCACCAAGGAGAAGCTAGACAAAATTGACGAGTCTTATTGCAGTTTGGGAGAAACTAATACTTGGATCACTCAACACATGATTGATTTGTGGGACACTGTTTTTCAAATGGACCAGCTGTAAGCTAGGAGACGTGTGTATGAGAATGGATTCATTGTTATGACTATGAGTTTTTGTGGGTTTGTTGTTGGAGTTGCTGCGGATGTTTATATTCGCACCCGATAGTGAGTTTACGTTATCTTGAGATACAGGTATCATGGGCTAATCACATCTTAGTTGAATACAACCCTCTCTCCTTCGGCAAAGCAAATACCGCCAAGCAGCGGTAAACCCCGAGAGGTCTTCTTTATCAAAGTCTCCAACCTCGGGGTATTTTCACAATCAACCAAGAAAACTCTCTTCTACCAATTTCCTTTTGACTCTGCTGAATCATTAGCATATAAAAACCTCCACACTATTCGGTATTCTCTCTCCTATATTACAGAAAAGATTAGAAGATGTTTGCTAACTCGAAGGTCCAGATTCTCAGGCACTCTTTGACATTCTATGCGTGTTTTTTACAACCCTCACGGAACCTCCTTTTATGTTCTTCTTGCCCTCGCCGCGTGCAATTGGATTCGGTAACGAAGGAAGAACTAGACTTCCAAAAGGCATGTAAATTACACTCTTAGGGGAAAGCTCTGTATGCGGGGAGAAGGTTTATACCAGAGGATAATTCAACCTCGGAGAAGGAAACTTGAGGCTTAACTAGTCTTTTTAGAAATTAACGATAAATAAAGCCCTTCTCGTCCGTTTCTATCCCTTATGTATAAGATGACTAGGCTATGAAAATGAACCGGAACTCGAACTTTCCCTTTGTCTACATAGTATTATCTCCCCAAAGAAAATTCACATGTCACCAGGGGTTGCCAGAATTCGTGGCTATAAGCCCCCTCGCGCTTTCCCTTCTACAATTGTCCTAACACTTCTGGGATAATTAAAATATAATTGTTCGAGTTGTTTAGGACAATTAATTGAGTTTTAGTCGAACAATTAATCGGGGATGCAGAGCAGAGGGAGTCCTCTTGGCCAGTTACGAATTCCTGCACCCCCTTCTAGGCTCACTTAAGAAATAGTATGCTTGTTCTTTTGGGAGTAGATGGGGGGCTTGAGTATGCTGGGCTTTTACCATTCTTAAAAGTAAATTTTTACATACCCCAAAGTTTTTGGTTCTAATGATGGAATATACTTGTATAGTGCTATACTCCGGTTTAACGAAGAGAGTTTCAGCTTAGACTGGCTATCAACATTATTATACAGAAAGGAATTCGATCCTTCGCATACTTCGGATGACGAAGGTTACAATATCCTTGTCCATCACACCTTCGATTTTTCTTTTGAAGGCCAATTTGTCCATCTCCTAACTGGGCTGTCTCCTCAGCCAGTATCCATTGTATCAAGCTCCACCACGATCTTGAAATCTTCAGAAACTTGAATCCAATGCCATGGCAAGTCCATCTTCACCCATTTTGCCATAAAAAATAATCATCTGAAGGATGTCCACAAGACATGGGCTTCAGTTCCATAAAATTTTCAACTTTTTCAACCAAGGGAGAATGGCCAAGGAGTGGAAAAGTTGAAGTGGGATCACATAAGGGTGATAAACACAGACGCGCACTTCCATCGCTTGGATGTTATGGAGCTGGCGGGGGTTTATGACATCGAGATATTGCCAAACTTTGTCTCTTTGGAAGTCACCAAAAACAAGTGTTGAGTTTGATAGAGGGAACACCCACTCCCGGTTGTGTCGAGATATGTTTGCCTTGAGACCAAGGAAAGGCGCGCATGCATTGAAGCGGGGCTTGGCCCTGCTACAAAGTTGTCACTAACATCGCTGAATTTGCCGTTGGAAGTCTTGTCGGTCGGATCAAAATTCCTGATCGGTCCATGTTAAACTCCGATGAACGGCAAGCGTACAAAACGTAGGTGTATATTCGTTGGCATAGCTCCAATGGAAGTTTGAAGAAGCCGCAATTCTTTTGAGGCGTAATAGAGAGGGCGCATGCTTGAGACTACACAAAAACACTTTAGCTTTGTTTATTTATCCAGCCGCCAAGGTTTTCTGATATATTGTGATGCAACGACATAGATAAGTACGACATGACTTACGTGAATTCCTGTTTCGGGTCCCTTTACACCCTCCCACATATCGCCATTTGGAAGTTCTTCTTTTACCTATTTATTATCAGTTTCATTTATCGGAAGCGTGGGTAATCCAATCGAAGTCTCCCAAAAAAAAAACTGAGAAAGAAGTGCGAGTGCTTACATAGAAAGGGTCATAAAGAGATTTCTTAGGCGTATTTTTGCATGCTCTGGCTGGCATATTGCGTATGATTCGCCCCTTGATACGGCTTCGTTTTTGCAATGGCTTCTTCATACCACCGGTTCTGTTGTTCGCAGGCGACATGTTGGATAAACTCATGCGTCTGAGACTTGGAGAAATCATGAAGAACTTGCGTTGAAAATCGAAATAGTCTTATAGAAATTGATAAACTTAAAATATGTATGTCATATTTAACTGAGCTTGCTAGCAGCTCGACCACTAGCAGTGCTTAGTAAGTTCCTAGGAGTTTAACTATACTAAGGACTAGCAGAAACGACTAACGTAGCGCATTGCCGCCGCTGATCAGAAACACTACCCTAAGGCCCCGTGGTTCGTGGTGAGTCCATAATCAAATCTGTCTAAAATATACACTGTCATTCATCCAGCTGCAAGCATCATTCTGTACATTTCAAGGGCCCAAAGTGCATCACGCTTTCACCAAATAATTCTATGAACCGATTCTTAAATCGTTCCCACGTATCCCCTTCAACCGAAAGTTCTGCCGGCTCCTCCTCGTTTAGAAAATTGTCACGAACCGCGACCTCAAGCTGGAATTTTTGAACCCCCCGCAAAGCATCACATCCCCAGTCCTGCACTAACCACTCAGCGAAGATATCATTCAAAGGCCTGGGAGCCACGGATGTGAAAGGGTTTATAGTGAGTAACATCTTGAATTTGAGAAGGTGGATTGTATCTGCGTGGAAGGAATAGAGGCAGCCGAAAAATTTCGATGGAAAGGAAAAGGTGGGTGAAGGTATTTCCAAATGAACCTCCATATTCCGGATATTATCAAGATGACCTCGATTGACTATGGCTATGAATGTATCGTAACAGTGCGAACCGTGAAAGAATTTGACAAGCGAATGTCGGTAGAGAAGACTCGAGCCCGTCGTCTCATGGTAGGTTTGTCGACAAATTAAAGACAAAGTCTTGTTTATCAGTCCGGCGCTGAACTTTGGCTCTACTGCAAAATCCGTGAACTTTTGCTTGCCAAAGTAAAAGGGGGAAACAATTAGACTCGGCTCGTCGAGTGTTGTGTTTGTTGAACTTTTGTTGGATAGAACGTGAAGATAAATCTTCAGACGAAGTTCTAAAGGAAGGCAGAGTAATTTGGAATGCTCTTGGGGAACAATTAAGAGGGCCCATTCTCGTGCCTAATGGATAAATCTGTCAATGATTTCTTCTCTTTTCAAACAAAAAGCATCTCCAAGGAAACCAACATACATTAATTCCATCCTTGTTGATGTTGCGCATTGAACAACCATACTGATTAGATGTTAGCGTCTTGTTCATGGCATTGGCGGAATTAACTTTAGGTCAAGTCCACTGAAGAGTACATACATCAGAAATTGGAACAATTCTTGATGCTTTCAAAAAGTTGTCAGAATTGGCGTGGTATCTCGTTAAACTCATGCTGTGAGTGGGTCCGGCTTTTCTCTAGGCACAGGTATTTTTATCGGCCATCTGTTTCGGGTCAAAATTCTTCTAAATTCCTTCGAAAAATGAATTTAATTGTTTTAGAATCTCAGAAGCAATGGAAAGAAGAGGTGTACCCAGAATTAAGCTCGGAATGTATTGCTTATGTTTCTTTTTTGAAAGGGGTAAGTTTGTGATAATTGGAACTTGCGCGTGTCGCAAAATCAAGCTCTCTGCAAGATACTATGAGAATTATCCAAATTTTCAGTCTGTTTATGTCATTGCGAATGTCTAATTTGGTTTATCGACGGATATGGTAAGCAAGCTGTGAGCATGGGCATACACTACCTAAGTGCACCTAGAGCCGCATATTTGCACTAGGAAATGCTAACACAGATTAATTCGCCAAACACCACCAACCATAGATGTGCAGCAATGGTGATTTCAACCTCTCGAATCTGTATTCAGAATTCTCCGTTACCATAAACATTCGGAATTTTCTTTCCAACACAGCTCCTATTGATTCCAGCTTCTTTACTGATCTTCTCAAACAGCTCTTCCAGTTCCTTAGTCACTTCAAATACCCAGCCAGCATAATTCTGCAACCTCAAATTCAGGGTCTCCAAAGGCAACTCCTTGAATGAATTCCATTGATTTTCATGCATGCTGGAGTTGAGCACTGAAGGAAGGAAGAAGATGCGCCCTCGATACCACGGAGATGTTCGAGGGCCAGTCCCCCCATTTTCGCCAACCGAAAGTACCTCTTCACTGCGATGACTTGAGAGTAGACCCCGGGCCGCAAACGCAATATCGAGATGGCGAAGATTTTTCAAAGAGATAAGATCTTCAAATAAAAAAAGAGAGAAGAAGCCCCTCACAATCGAGTTGGGTAAGTTGAGTTGCACTTTCTGGATTGCTTGGGCTTTGTGTGGGTTGATGTATTTAATGTAGGTATTGAGAAATTCTTTACTTGTGAATCGGAAAATAGTGTTTGCGTAGACGACACCAAAAAGTTCGTGATACATTTGGCGGCATACAATAGGAAGATGCAGATACGTCATCGAATTCTTAGGGCTAGTAGCCTTGTTGTATGCGTCTTCCTCACTTTTTAGTGTATATTCTAAACCCGGTCTTGATATCCGTGGACTTGGATAATCGATATTTTCATGGTACCTGGGAGGAGTTCTGTCGATAAATTTCTTGCCATGTTTCCTCGGGGTGACTATATGCGGGGCTAAATAAGAGTAAATTTGTCGTCGAATTTCTAACGGGAGCGACAAGAAATAGCACCTTTGGGGTCTAATGGAAAGCGCCCAAGCTTGCGACTGGTTGAAATGTGTTAGTAAACGCTAGATCTTTTGGAGAATAATTGGTAAGAGAGAAAACATGCATGCACTCCTTCTTCCATAGTTGCAATACCGCCAGTTATAAGCTGCCCATCATTCCCCATTCTCGGCCCCTGTATATCTTTAGTTGTTGTTTAAATACTTTTATTCTTTTCCCTACTCAACTTACGCGATATACATCAACGGGGACTACTTTTCTCTTCTTTGCAATGCACCCTTCAATTGTAATCCCACCTGTGTATCTGTGGGGCCTTTGCCGTGGTTGGTCAGGGTTCAAGCTGATGAATTTCCCACCCCTGTCTCTGGAGACATTTGGAGGGATTCCATGAGACGATCGTCGGAGGCGTCCCATCATGCGAGCCTTACGGGTGACAATGAAAGAATAAATATTCGAGGACAGAGGTTGACGGGAATTAGGCAAGTTCCTTTACATGACTCCGCCACAGAGATGCAGAATATCACCATGGGTTGAAAGCCAATGATCTTAGATAAAGCGGGGCAGAACGCTACTATTTTATCAAAAGGGTTCTTTTTGCTGAAAGTTTCAAGTAGGGAAGTCAAAGAAAGCATATAAAAAATAATTCTTGACTTTCAGAGTGAGAACCATCAATTTTATGACTTGTTATCTCCCATGAGGCCATTCAGCAATACCCAGTCCCTTCGCTTAAAGTCCTTGGAAGAGTAGATAGTCTCAACACTTCCACAGGACACGATGCGCTGCGATGTGATTAACATATAAAGCTATGTTGCTATTCATTTTAAGGTCTTTAAGGTTTCACTGAAATAAAGTAGACAATTAATCGCGGTATCTTTCTTATTTGCGGGAAAGTATAAGCTTTGCGAGCTACAACAACTTGGAGGGACTTTTCCTTTTTATGAGAAACATAGAAGATGTAAGGAAAACAAAAGTCATCACTCGTTATGGAAAAATGCATATAATGTTCCCGGAATTGATTTCAAGTTAGAAATAACGGTAGCAACCCGGGCCAACAAATGACTGAGCGAGAAAACCAACCAGACGAGGGGATTCTCTTCCAGCACTGCCATAAAACAAACTCAAATTCAGCCAAGAAAGCTTTTCTATCTCTCATCTTAACACTAATTTTTCCTTCTTCATATATTCGCATCACATGTAGATCTTGCTAACCAATTTGGGAAGATCACAGGGGCTCAGAGCATCCCTGCACCGGGATAACCAGCTTCCCGAAAAGGAAGCTACGAACCCTCCAGATTGCGATTGTGGTTTCTCAATCAGTCTCCATCTTCTGTCGCTCTTTCCCAATCTCAATCCCATCATGTCATTCAGACGCATTCCCTTCTTTAACGGCTGAAGGGAGGCATTCACGATGTCTCGCGGTTTACTTATCCAGATCGCCTCCATCGCGGTATTACTGTCTTGTACCTTTCTCTTCGGCATTCATTATGGACGAAAAACCAGCCAAACCCCCTCGATGTGGGACGCATTATCACATCTTCCCAGTTCACCAACGGTGACATTGAATGAAAAAGTCTTCACTCCGATCGCGAACGAAGAATCATTCAAATCTGCGAAAGCGGCTGCGAATGACACGAATTGGCAGGAGCTTCTGCCGCTCGGGGAAGGATTTTTGAAAGTCCAAAATGAAAATGGAAGGAATGTCAAAATGGGAGTGTCGATGTACCATCAACTTCATTGCCTGATGATGATTCGAGAGCTTCTTGTGAATCCCACCATGTCACACTCTAGTGAGACTGGGGATTGGCCGGAGGATAACATACATTGGTTACACTGTTTTGATTATCTAGCCCAAGTACGTTATCATACTTGCTCAGAACGCGTGTTTTTGTGATCATTTTGCTTACTCTTTTTGTTTGTAGGGAGTCCTATGTGCAGCAGATGATACATTGGAGAAACCGGGCTTTACCAAGAATACGAAGGGGGAGGTAACTATTGGAATCGATGGAATGAATCAGACGCATCAATGTCGAGATTCTTCGAAGTTATGGGATGTGGTTCTGGATTCTCAACGGGAACCCATAAAATCGGAATTGTTAGGAGAGACTACGGTGTTTCCGTTCCCTTGGAAGAGCAAAGTTCCATGATGGCTCTATTTTTGTACGTGTAGAAAACATTCATTGATTCCAAGTTTCCGACAATTTAGCAACTAAGATCGATGCGTTGCAGGCCAAAAGCTGGTATGGATTTCACAAACTCGTGGCAGGTAGAGTAGCTCCTGGTGGACAATAAAAGCGGCATCAAAGAGGACATTCTCTTTATTCCGACCGTATAGCACACTCCAAAGTATTAATCCAGAAATTTGTGAGAATGAGACTTCATTACTCCAAATCTTTGGGATAATTACCTTGAGTTGTCCTAAAGATTTGGGACGACTAGAAAGGTAGGCAGGTACGAATGGCACATAGACAACAAATGCAGTAATTAGTCAATAGCTCTCGTAGAATAACGACCACTTTTGCTGCCGACCCAATCATGAATGAACGCCACCAATATGCAAAGTCGGCTTTTCATATGCCGTTTGATGCTCATTAGCTGGGAATTATTAGGAGACGACCAAAAGGGGAGTTGTGTAGCATTTAACACGTGACCAATTGCTTTTTCTCCAACTCCTCCAACGCGGTCGCGAAGAACAACGTCACACAATGCATCGCGAACTTCTCACCACCTATTTCGAGCCCATTTCTTATCATGGCGTCTAAATGAGAACAACTTTTATTTATTCTCACAAGCCCAAAACTACTATACAGGGGAAAGGATGAACTTGTGAATCACAAAGTCGATATTGCCTCTAACTTTTTGGGTCTCAAGGGCGACTTGACAAGTTTTGAAAAGCATAATTTTATAGGTTTGTCATCATCTTGCTACTTTAATTCGCTTCAAGAACTTATCTCATGGTTTTTATGTAGTGAGGCAGAAATTCCAACGCAAATATGGTACGCCCACTGGAAAACATGGTAAGTGAGATTCTCCGGGAATATTTCCCTATTATAGTCGTTTCAGAAAACTCTTGGATATTTCTCAAAGGAATAAACTGACTCTAAGGTCCTCGGGTATAGGGTTGTCCGTGGAAGAGTACTGGATCAAGGTGCGGGATCACTTCCTCTCCTTCAACTAGCAGCTGACAGATATAGCCTCAAAAAGAAATTTTTGGGCCCTACCTCAAAAATATGTCCGTCAGTTTTGATCAGGTTTACACAATGTCCAAAAACCTGGTGAGAGATCCTCGCAGATATTTTATCTTCGACGATGCTAGGTGGTTATTCAAGAGCCTCAGAATCCATAGACACAATTACAAAAATCAGTATTGCGATCTCAGCCATTGGGACAGAATTATGGTTGGCCTTTTGGCGGATGAAGGACCTGACGTTGAAATTTTGCAAGCACTGGAAATCTTGTCTCCGGACCAGCCATGGAAACTGCAAACATCTCCTCAACTAGATGTGAACTTTTATGCGGCGATGAGTTCAGCCTCCAGCGGCGCCACCAGAGGCGACCCATTTTATCCTTTTACAGCGATCGAAAAGTCGGTGAAATTTCACTTTGAAGAAACGGGTCGATCCTTAGATATTGCTTTTCTTTTCGTCGCCCGAAGAATTGACGGTCGGTGAGGAGTTTTAGGTGCTCTACAGGCGGGCTGGCATACCGTTCTCCATAGAACAGGTAAATCCTCAACCCCGAAGGACACAGACGTATCGGAGGGCGACGTTGGACCTGCTATTGATTTTGGGCGTAACAGGGCACAAGTTCTAAAACGACAGTATACTTTCTTCCCTGATAGTCTTTTGAACTCGCATGGCTATCGTGTAAAACGAGTCAATACTGATTTTGATTTACCAAGTTTTGTCACTTGGGAAGGGTTGAAGTCATGGCAACCTTTTCACTCGGACGATGTCGTTTGGAACGCGGTAAATCTCGTAGAACGCCCCATGCGTACAATTTTTAAAGGAAAGGTAAGTCTCCTATAGCAACCAGCCACTTTTCCTACTAATATCATACCAGGCATTGCAATATCTTTAGAAGAAATACGATAGCAGCGAAACTATGGAAATTACCGTATTAAATCCATCCAAGAGATCAACACCAGAAAAACCTGACTCGATCACATCTCCAGTTCAGCAAAGCCAGCCGCAAGTTATCTCGGAACGGTTGCCGGTACAGCCTACTCCACGCACAGAGGACAATATAACTACATCCCCCAAGTCCGAGCACGTCCCACCAACTCCATCCTTCAATGAGAGTCCTCCAACATTTCCAGTATCCCAAGTAAGTCTCCGGTGGCAAAGAACCTCAAAATATTTCCTGCCTGACCCTTTACAGCCCAAGCCAAAAGTGTTTTCTGTCCTCATACCGAGACGTCTATGGCACAAAATAAAATCTGATGTTCTAACACCAAATTTCGAAGTTTTCAAGCGACTAGGACTGAAAGACGAAAGGGGTGATTTCGCGGTTCATGCCCAACGAGGTAAATTATGACATATATTCCTCTCAATTGAAATTATAGCTACTAATATCAGCTAGTCAAGTAAGAATTTAATTTTGAATATGGCACGGACGGGAGAAGATTGGGACTTATAAATGACCAGTATTATGCTGCCGTAGGCCTTCTGCCCTTACATTTCACACAAAATCGCTAATAATCCAAGCTTCAAAAACTCATATTTAAATCCTATATCCAGGATTATATCCAGAATGAATCAGTTATTCTTGAGAAAATCAAGAAATTAACTGCAGCAGTGGCGATAGATCCTGGTCGTTATGAACTCAACCGCGACACAGAATGGTTAATAGGACAATTGAGAAATCATGAAAAGTCAAACGATTTGTTCAAATGCAGTTGGGATCAGGTTCTTCATGGCTTCGTAGCAAGCCGTCTTCGAAGTCGTAACATCCTCCAAGGATTGGGAGTGAGGTTACCCGAGAAAGACCTACAACTCGACACTTCGAAGTCATTAGTTATAAATTATTATGAGGATGCTAGGGCTCAAGCGGATACCTCCGGTGACTATTATTCAACAATCAAGGCTCGCATTACTAATTCTCTCGAGAGTATATGTCCCGATATAGACATCACCTTTATGTACCTCAATGCGAAGATTGAAGGACGATCAGGTGTGGCAGCAGCAATGAATGCTAGCTTTCATCCCGTCTTTTACAGGATAGGGGAGACCATAGCAAAAGAGCAGAAAATATATATAGAAGAGAAGGGACCCCCAATCTTTCCTCATCGTGACAGAACACGGGTGCTGAAACGAGAGTACACCTTCATTCCCTGGTCTGTTGGTGGTGTGCGGGTCAATAAAGTATATTCGCTACCTACTTCCATCAGCTGGCACGCTTTGATGGCTTGGAAACCATTAGATTCAGATAATATACGATGGGACGTAGATAACCTAGACTCGACTGAAAAGAGCTTTTTGGAATATTCCCTCGATACTGACCGACGCCGAAAGGTAAGCATTTCTCAAATCCATTTTCAATTTGACTCCGTTAACGACCAAATCAGGCCTAGGGGGAATACGAGAACGATGATAAGGAAAAGTAGAAAATGTTCACGGTGCCTTTTAGAGGAGTTTCCCTTGGTCAAAGAGGATGGCGTCTTCGATCTCGGAAAACAGAACGAGGTTACTTGAATATAGAGGACAGCAGGGAGTTTTTTGAAATTGTTGGGGTTAGGGTGCTGGAGCTTTGTGTGTATTCTAAAATACAATTGGCAATCACATTAGCCCTGATGTCTATGAACCTTGTCTGTACTTTAAACCCATTTCCCGTCTTTCTTTACTCATACCAAAACATTATTTGAATACAGCATATCTATAGTTGACTTCCGGTCATCATTTTACACCTCCTGGAACGCAGCGGATAGTAATAATTGCTCTCCTATTCTGAATTTAGTTTTATTCTAGATATCTAGGATAATCCATCTAGATTAAGTTATCCATAAGTCTTTTGAATGTGTATTTAAGATAACGGAAGAATTATATCCTGCCGGCTTTATTATTTATTATAGCACTTTGCTTCATTTGAGTAAGAAAAACAGTACAGCTATATTACATATCCCTTGCAATCACTCAGAATCATCACACAGTGTGTTACAATATTAATTTATTGATTGGTATTGTTGCTAATCGAGGTAAATAAATTGATGAAGAACGAACTCATTTTCAACGCAAAAGTCACAGTAAAAAATGTATGTTAGAAGCAGAACTCCGAATTTCGCTGCTTTAAACTCAAAGCTCCCTCCAAATTAAAGCAAAAATTAAGCGCATAGACCAGTCCCACGGTAAATGCGTCCCACGGTAATTCCAATCCTCCAGAACTTTCTAACGTAGACGAAGCACCAGGCCCAGTCTAATTGAGACATCAATCCCAGCGCCGTGAAACATCCAAAAACTAAAACCGGCAAAGGGAATATCCAGAAATTATGGTGTAAACGGTTGGGGAAGCCGTGTATTGCGATAGTGTTTTGTTTTGGCGACAAGTCTGTGGTTCACTCTACCAGAGAATGAAATGGCCATGTGAGAATCCAGTAAGCAGTCTAACTAATACCGAAGAGGCAACGCCTATCACTAAGCAGGGGCTCTTAACTCAACAATGATATCCGGGATGTCAGTGACCTTTGTTTGAGGATCAGGACTATTAACATAAGCTCCCGGGCATGAGAAGTGTTCGCAGCCCGAAATTTTCGAAGTATCGTGATCATAGAGTGGGTACATAAAGTGAACTCCCTCCTGAGCGTTGTTATTGACGACGACGGAAACGTCGAAATACGTCTTGCCAAATTCAGCGCGGAAAGCAATCTCACCCCAAACAAGGTTAGGATTGAATCGATCTCCGCCAGGCAAATGAGATCGAAAATTTCCTTACCATCCTCTGCCACGGTCACCAACGGGGCCTTTGCCGTAAAGATCAATGTTCTTGTGCTAGCCATTTGCGATGGGTTGGTCGTCAACGCCATCCCAGCCGGAATTGGGGGTGAAGTTAATCCAGCGGTCTCGACCAGAGTTGTTGATGAAGTAAAGGACTGTTTCCCATATCTCAGGGTCGGTTTACGTTGATTTAAGAACGTTATTCCATTCCTCTCGATGGATAAAGCCGCAGTAAACAGCTTTTCTTATTCTAAACATTTTAAAGTATTAACCTAGATGTTCTCGGGTAATTAAACTGTACCCGAAGAGGTCTCGGTTGATATTCAGGGTAATTACTTATATTTCCCTATAATGTTGGAATAGCGAGAGCTAGGTAATCAGGCACCAACCAAGGATATCTACTGCACGGGCAATCTTGATATATTTAGGATAAGAAATACCCTGAGAAGGTGACTTACTGTCAGCATTGACAACTGAAAAGAGAGTAAAAGCTACCAGAGCAGAAGCGATAATGTTGGTTAAGAAAACCATTTTGAGGCTTGGTGATGTGTAGGAATGGGATTGAAGGATTAAACTGATAAGTGTAGGTTAGATTATGTGTTTTAAACAAATGGTTCAAGTATATATTTGCTTGATTTAAATACTTAGGGCCAGAAAGTGTTTTGAGATTGGAGAGAGAAGAGAGTAGTACCCAAGGAAAGAGATATTTATGTTTCAGCCAGAAGAGCAAGAATATTAAGCGAGTCCACTAAATCGTTACAGCGTCATACTCAGGAGAGTAGCCAATGGCTTTCAAGGGAGCTGTGGGATATCTTCAACCGACAATGTTGTAATACGGTCAGGTGGTTTAGTTATGATGAAGTTAGCCAAGTAGCGCCTGGGCAAAAGATCACGAACCACGAAGAAAGTTGCTCAATAATTGTGGTGAATTCTAAGTGTTTAACTTCCAAGTCCCAAGCCCGTTCATCCAAAAGAAACTCCAATCCAGTTGAAGAACCAAAAGAACCAAAGTTGACCAAGACGAATAGGTATGGTGTAATGTTGTAAATGCAATGTGGTGTAATAATTTTTGTTGAATAAGAAAGTGATGGCTCTAATTGGTGCGAATCTATGTCTAAATGATTTAGAACAGGTCGAGTCTAGAGCGAAGGCGATGTCGTTTAACTGTTTCGAATTTCGACGATGATGTCGTTAGATGTGGTAGTTCTAGTCTCCCAATCGTCATGCTCATGAACATAGCAAGTGGGACAAGGGAAGTGGTCACAGCCGGAAACGCCAGCACCTGGATCATTCGCTGGATACCTACAGGTTCTCGAATCAGCATAATTCCTGGAGAATATTTGAGGGGTAGAACGGGTGAACTCACACCCAGTGGATTCCTTCTTGTTGATTACCGTCACCGTGGACGACAGAGACATCGAACGTGGTAAACTGGGGGTTTGAATCGTCACAGTGGAAGCCTATTTGATCTCAGAGTTAGTTTACTCTAGGATATTGGGGGTTTGAGGCAAGTGTTAGGAGTACAAGGAGAATTTGACTTACAAACTTCTCCCCAAACACTATGATCGGGATCATGAACGCCTGCCTGTTGTGCACGGAAGTTTCCGCGCCATCCCTAATTCCCAAGAGTCAGTTTAATTCATTCTCAGAACCGCGCGAAATGAACTAGAACAATTGGAAGTTCACCGGAGAAGGTTTAGGAGAGTTGGAACATCTAGTCTCCAGTCCGCGTAAATCTTCTCGAGTAGTGAGTAAAGTTGTTAGAAGAGGCTCTGACTTACCCGATTTCGGTTCCACTCAGGGCCATATCCGTCCATGGGGAACTGATATTTTGTATGAGGATCAACTCGCACATCTCCAATTCCATTGGTGCCATCTTCATTGGGAGTAAAGTCGATCCAGTAGACCCGGTCGGATCTATTGTCAAAAATGAGCGAGTCACCTAGGATGGTTGAGACAAGGGCAAGAGCCACCAAAGCGAGGGCAATGATGTTAATGATGGAAGGCATTTTGTATGAAGTGCTTGTGTGTGGTAAGATGTGAGGTGGGCTATATGAAGTAAAGTTTTGAGTTGAATGAAGTGATATTGGGGTAAGGGTAGAGAGCGATTTGAATGACTTCTTTGAGGTTGGAAAGAAGAGAGACCTCAAGGGAAGGAAGAAGTATATTTATACTTTAGCGAGGAGCATCTCCAGCAGCAAGGTACCCACTGGCTCCAGCTTCCCAACAGGGATAGAGAGAGTAATTGAGTTATTCAACTGAAGGGTTACAGGGGTAAGGATGGTTATTTATCTATCCTAGTGAGGTTGTCAGGGGTTTGTTGATATCAACCCTCGCTCAAGTATTAAGCGAGGTGTAGCTCGTGAATCAATTTTTTTTAGGGGTGTTTGAAAGCACTTCACTAATATTGGTTTGGCAATGCTCAGGATCACAAAGAACTAGAACCCAAATCCGGAGATAAGAAAATGAGAATTGGTAGGACTTGAGCAACAATATACTCTTAAAGAAGTTCCAATGGTTCTAGAATTGACGAAACGAAAGCATACGTGACCACCAAAACCTTTCTTCCAAGCTAACCCCAAACCCCCAAGCAATACTTTCCAGTCCCTTCACCAACAAACAAACAGAAAAGTCAGAATGTAAACAAACACTACGAGGGGCTTCATTCTACTTTGCATTTCCAACCCGTGCCTACTGCGTGGTCTCCGGAAGATGATTCAAAAGAGAAGCTCAACAAGAAAATTAACTCACTCTGCCAAGAGATAAGAATTGCAGCGAATCGCAAGGAAGTACTATCTTATAATAGCAGGGGTAGAAGTAAGAATATTGTTGAGAGGAGATGACCAAGGGGGCCGGGCCGGGGTAGCTCAGAATCTCTACCTTTTACCCCGTACCCCACTTGCTGCTAGCACGCGTACTCCAGAGTGCAAGACTTGGAGTATTTGAAAATCAAAGAGCGAAGGGTGAATTCCCAACTCCAGCTTTGAAAAATTGGAGTTACCTCATGACTGAACCTCGACCATAATAATTTGAGAGCAAGCAAAGAATATGGCAAAAGAAAGACATCAACTTCAGTATCTCTCTCTCACCCAACCCCCAATCTTCCAATCCGGGTACGAAGTTCAAAAGGGAGAGGGGCAAAACTTCTTCAACCCATCTTCCTTCTCCATGTGGCAAAACGACACCCGCTAAGCAGATTCCAAACCCATCTCTCGCCAATTTCACACTTGGCCTCGATATGAGAAACAAAAAAGACATGAAAATGATTTGAGCAAGTGTAACTTTGGCCCCCTCTCATCCATGCTACGTGCCCGCCTGTATTTCTGCTCCTAGGATTCCAAAGTAGCTCTTCCATCTTCAAAGAGCTACTACACCCTTTCCAAACGCAACAAAAATGAACAAAGTGACAAGGAAAAAAATAATGAGCCATTTCATAATAGATAGCAAATAAAGATCTTATTGAAGAGCTGCTCACCTCCAGATACAACCCTTGCCTTACCACCAGGCCTACCACCCATGAGCGCAAGCAAATATTAACTATCGTTTCCCAAACGCCCCGCTATAAATGTAGCAATGCCATGCATCATGCTTGCATATATCCCATGCCCCAGCCCATCCATCCCTCGCTCAAATAATGTAGCAAAATCACAAGTTCCCCCCATATCAAAGCACCATCAGCAACCATTATAAAATTACAATCCCCCTTTCCTTCCACCACTCCGCTTCAACTTTTAATTCTCACTCATTTGAATTCATCCTTCAACACCCACTTCCCCCTCATCCTCGAATTCCCCCCCTTCTCTAAACGCGCAATCTCCCCCAGCATATGCTTAAACTCAGCCGACTGCCGCTCATTTCGACACATGCGATTAAAATGCGTTACCAACATCTGACTTGGCACGCTTCCCCCATGGGTGCGAATGAAATCCCGAATCAACTTCATGAAATCCTTTCCCTTCGGTTGGCCCTCCCCACCACCAGGGGTATTAGATCTCGAAGAACTCCCACTCGCTGGAGTAGCAAGACCCTGTCGATTCGCAAGTCCCGAGAGGATGGATTGAGAACTCGGTCCATTCGCACGACTCCGGATATTAACAGGTCGACCCGCGGATCCGACTTCGCCTGTCCAAGTCACGGTTCCAGGGACGATGCGGGAAGCTGCTTGTCCGGCTCTACGAAGTTCAGCAGCTGCTTCGGCGGCGACGCGCTTAGCCTCTCGTTCTAGCATTCCGCGGTCGGGGGTGATGACTTGTTTGCCATTAATGATTTGGTCGTGTTCGAGGGCACTGTGGACACCCGAGTTGGCGAAGATGCCTTCCATGAGTCGGGCTTCGTTGTCGGAGGGTTTGTCTTCTGAGGGGTCACCACGAAAGGTTTCGAGGCGGCCGACGCCATCTAGATTCTCGATGTTGTGGTCTGTTCCGCTGCCGGCTGTGTCTGTGTTGGCACTTGCCTCCTGGGCACCAGAGGGTGCTTGTGTTGAAGGACCTGCAGGGGCATCTTGAGCCGGAGCACCTTCAATGGCAGGCTGGCCATTATTCTTGTTCAAATCAATCTCGGTGCCCTTGAACATCTCACCAGTTTCGGTAGTACCATCTTCAGTGCTTCCAAGACTGAACAAGTCATAGAGATCCTTCATTTGGAAAGTTTGGCGTTGCTTGGGATCCTTGAGAATTTTGTTGGTCAGGAACTGCTTGAAAATTTGTCGTTGATAGATCTTCTCTTCAATCGTGCCAGCCGTCATCAATCGATAGATGGTGACCTCCTTCTTTTGTCCCAAACGCCAGGCTCGCTCCCGAGCTTGAACGTCAGTAGAAGGATTCCAATCTGGATCAAAAATGATAACCCGATTTGCGCCAGTGAGATTGACACCTAGTCCTCCTACCTTTGTCGTGAGGAGAAATACATGCATATCAGAATCATTGTTGAATTGATCAACAAGGGTTTGTCTGTCTTTGATATTGGTACTACCATCCATTCGTAGATAGCGGAATCCGTTCAAACTTTTGATGAACTCCTCGAGAATATTCAACATCAGCACACCTTGACTAAACAATAAAGTCTTGTGGCCCATGCCCTTCCAAACTTCCATCAACCCCTTCACGACTTGCATCTTTCCAGATTTATTTGGATTGCCCCATCGGTAGCCAGGCTTGCCTTTTAGTCGAGGGTCCAACAAATCAGGATGGTTGCAAATCTTGCGTAATATATCAATACCGAACAAGGATTGGCGTTTATGATTGAGAATTGAATTCATCTCTTCAGAGGAAAGGAACATTTCGTAAGCTTCCCGTTGAGGTTTCGTGAGCTTACAAAAGATCACTTGCTCGCTCTTCTTGGGCAAATCTGAGGCAACATCAACCTTAAGGCGTTGCAAAAGATAAGGGCTGATGGTTGCTTTCAATGTCTCTGCGCACTTGGTTGCAGTGAGCACTTGTAGGTTTGTAGCATTGGCATATCCACCCAATTTGATAGGTACTTCGAACGCTTGCCGAAAATTGACAAGAGTGCCAAGTCGCATTGGGAAGACAAAATCAAATAAGGACCAGAGCTCAACTAAATTGTTTTGCATCGGTGTACCGGACAGGATGACTCGATTCCCAGTCCTGAGTTCTTTGCAATTGATGGTGATAGCAGTATTTGGGTTTCGAATCTTGTGACCCTCATCCAGAACGGCATAATCCCAATCTACAGGAACCAGTTGATCTGAGTACGATTGAAGACCAGCGTAAGTAGTGACAAGAACATGGCCATGCTGAACAACTCTGTCCACAATCTTCTTCACAGCTCTAGCTGATTTGGATGATTGTTTCTTGTGGCGACCGTATATCTCTTCTTCAATCTCCTCAAGACGATCCTCGTTGCCTACATTGAGCATTCCACTGCCAGAACTATGAAGAATCGAAACTCGCAAAGGTGGCCACCATCGATGAAATTCGTTAACCCACTGTCGAAGTACTGTGGCTGGGGCAACAACAATGATTGGTTTCGTCAATTTCTTGCTGTAATGCAAGCCAGCTAGGAAAGATATAATCTGGATAGTCTTCCCTAACCCCATCTCATCGCCGATAATGCCTCCAACGGATTGATTATACAACTCGCCAAGCCATTGTACACCCGTCTTCTGGTAATCAAAAAGGGCAGGGTAGATATCGCCGGGTAGCTTTAAACCATTATCAAAGTGGTGATCTGGAGCATCAGGGCATGGCTTGAACCATTCCTCCTCGTCTTCTGCTACTTCGGATTGAATTTCTTCACCATTGACCTGGTCGTGTTCTAATTTATGACGTCTTGCTGCGCTTCTCTTTTCGACCCATCCCTTGAGCCTCGCCTGGTACATCTTTTCGTTTCCATCATCGATGCCGGCGATATCTACTTGCTCCTCGGATTTCTTGGTCTTCGATTTGGCCTTTCTTTTACCCGCAGTTCGAGAAGTCATGAGCGTATCCTCTTCATCATCTTCGGCAAACTCGACCAGCACATCTTCATCTGAACTGCCAGGAGTAAATGCATCGGTTTCTTCGTCTTGTTGGGCTCGAGGGACTGATATACCACTGTCGACCTTTCTTTTCTTTCTAGGGCGTAAGGAGAATTCGCTTGAAGGAGTACTAGTACCACTCTCAGAAGCCTCAGCAAAACCGGGTAGTCGTAGATTTTGATGGGATCTGGGTTCCGCAGCCGCTGCATTGATCGCAGCTATCTCTTCATCCACTTCTTCCTCTGCATCCAACAAAACTTCCATAAGATCCCCATTTAAACCCTCCGGGTCTCTTGCTGGCATTCGCGAAAATGGTGTAATTTTTCCAGTACGTATCAGGAAGTCTCGTTGGCTTTCATTTGGCATCCGCTTATTACCACTAATGGCATCTGCCGGTGCTCCATCTGTCCCATCATACTGGTGTCTCTCTTCCATGCGCGTCTGTATATCCTCGATATCATTCTTCAGTCCCTTGATCTCCATATCCAGCCGTGTGATTTCTTCCGCGCATCGTTTTCGCATGAGTGGGTTATTCGTGAGGGTAGTTAATCGTCGCTTTTGCGTGTTCTTCTGGACTTCGAGTTTGTCGATGTTGGAGTTGACCTTGTCAATACGCTTCCGATCTCTCTCATCCTCCTGCTCGATCATCACCAAGTTCGCCTGGTTTGTGATATCCCGCTCGAGGTCATCTTGATCCCGTACATTTTCCGTGAGGCCCTTGAGCACACTGGCTTCGTCTGTGGCGGTTGGTAGTGCTTCATCGAGTCCCAACTCTTCCGAGGGCGTTCCATCTTCGAGGACAGCATCTGCAGCGACTGCAACAGCTTCAGCGATAGTGTCCGTCCCTTCTCTTTGTAGCTTGAGATGAGGGGCAGAAGATGAGCCAGCCTCTTCCAGCTCGCGGTAGAGTTTGGGCTCGCTATGAGCTTCCATATTGGTGACGGGTTCGCGCTTTGAGGGAAAAGGGTGCGATGTTCAAGAAATCAGCTGGGGCATCTGAAGCTGATTAGGCAGGTAACCGACTGAAAGAAAAGAAATGCGCGCTGGTGATTAGACCAAGAGATTCAAATTATATTGTAGAAAGAGAAAAAGAGAGATTCATTCACCACCTGAAGGTGAAAGACAAAGTTATACTCCGTATGCGCCACCAAACTTGAAAGCTCAAGAAGTTGAGGATGGCGAAGTGAGTTCACCGGCAATGCGTCATCTGGTGAGGCACATAAAAGCAGCACTTGAGAAGCTCTCCCTTGGCATTGGATTGTAAACCACAATTGTTCTCTATTTCGGATAGTCTGAGTTGAACTTGATTCATATCACAGTTTTGTAGGGAATTTCCTTTGCTCATGTTCAATTTTGCTATATACCCTTATTTGTCTCCCAAAAAAGGCATGCAGTGCCGCTTTTCTTCGCTATCGCGCGATCATGTGAATTCGTGAACTGATTTTTATACTGAATTCAAGTTTAGAGACTCGCCTTGTTCCAAAACTTATTGAATTTAAATTACATGGGGTGATTCAAGTGTTTGGGAGTCACAAATTCAACTCAAGGAAGAAATGCAGCCATCATGGCCGGTGAGTGGACTTCATTCACACTCGTTATAGGTATGCACCTTACAAAGGGAGTATAAATGTTGGGCTGCACTTTCCCTTCTGATAATTGTATGTACAAAACTGAACAATTGGGGAACAGAGCTGGAGTGGACAAGAAGGGAAGGCGTGACTCTAACTGTCTTCACTTTTAGCCCCAGCCTGTCAAGAATTTCTGCTTTCAACTAGCTGTCAATGTATAATCACTTGCTCCGAAGCTCCAAGCATAAGTATCTAGTCCTAGGTGAAGGAAAGTATTTGATTATTGAATCGATATCAGATTCCGGATTAGGTAGAACCAATTCGGCAAGATAGAGGCACGGTACGGGTGGGGTTGAAGAGATGGAGAAGTTTGTACGAGTTCACATGCAGAAGTGAGACTCGATCGATCCCTTGCAGCTGCCAAATCTTGCTGCTGTTCTACCTTGAAAGGTTAATTTAAAACCAATAGTGATCCCAATCAGAACGAGAGTTATTAACAGCCGTTTTATTGACAACCCCATGTCAATTCCCCGGAAACTTGAAGCTCTTAAGGATTCATAAATAGCATAACTTGTAACTGCTCCGCCTTTTTGCCCCGCGAATAGAGGGTCCGCAGTCTGCAAAAGGAACAAACAACCTAATTGCTCAACTGGAAAGAAAGAAATAGACCAACTCGAGGGTTCGAAACAACCTGGACGACACGAGAAATGCGTTGGATCGAGGAACTGTTCAGATCTGATCTGAGGCTTTCTTCTACAATTCATGTGCGGGTATCCAGCCAGTTCCATGGATTTCCCTTCTTGGACGCCGAATAAGTTTCAGCTTACTCGTGCTATTTCATTTGTTGCTTCGTACCACACAAAAAGCAATCTTACAGGTCTTGCATATGGGATACCCGGAAATAAAGAAAGGCCGTTGAAGGAAAATTAGTCGGTAAGACTCTTAAGGGTCGTTCTACATACACCCATTGGAAGAGTCCTATTGTACCAGAAGTAAACTTGATTGTTTCAGAAGATTTGGGACCAAAGAAGATCAATTACCCTAAAGCGCTCGCATAATGGCATTTTACGGAGGCGGTTAGGGATCTAGAAGGAACGATGACTGACCGAGACTCTTACAAGACCAACTCACAGCCAACTTCGCCAGCGTATTGCTGTAACCACAACCAAGTTGACGCCTTCTATGACGAACATTCCTTTGACGGTGAAGCAAGTCCCATCCCAAACCAACTTCAAGTCCCGTCATATACTTTATAGAAATCTAATTGCGGGAGTTTTCTCACCCCGTGGTGGTGGTGTATTGTATTGGTTCAACTCGCTTGGCAGTGATCCATTCACTCCCTGCTGTGCGCTAAATCTGGGCTGGGCTGCCTCTCATAACGGTCAACCCTCCAGAGGTCCTTTCCTCTTGGTCAAGATTCCTCCCCTCCTCCTCTGCCTCTCTACCGCAATGCATCGTTGATAACCATTGGGATTTTGAAAGGCCGTTTCTGCCTCGTTGGGGCTTCGACTTCGACTCTTCCCCTGCGACGCGTTTCCGCCTGACTGGAAAGGTTAGCTTCGGTGCTTCGTTCGTGGCCAGCCCAACACGCTTTCTTGCTCGCTCTTTGGCCCTTTCAGACGCCGCCAGCAACAAGAGCCCTCTCCCCCGCCGAACCCAGTCGCTCTCTGCGCTGACTCAACGATGGATCAGTGGCAGCAGTTTCCCGAATCGGGAGCATCGTCGAGAAGGTATACTGGCAATACTGGAAACCCCCCACCAAACCAAGGCCAGCAGCAGCAGCCGCCCATGTCGTCGCGAGATTACAACAACTCCCAAGCCTACAACGGAAACAGCAATCCCCAAACCCAACCTCCCGCCGGCTTCGCATACGAGCAATATCAAGGCGCCCTGAGCGCACATTCTCAATCTCACTCTCACACAGCTTCTCCCGCTGCGACAACTCCGCAGATGAGAGATCCCAACGGCGACGTAGCAATGCAAGACGCGGGTGATCCATACAGCGGCATGAAATATCCCATGCGACCGCACCATCAACAACATTTGTCTGGGAGTCGGATAGGAACGCATCATGGTTCTCAAGAGCCTTCAGCTGCTGCTCAGAGATACTCTCCCATGGAGACACTATCTCCAAGCTCGCCATACGGGGCGCCCCCACAGGGTCAATATGCGTCTCCAGCCCAACGACAATCCCCCACCCGGGCTGGGAATTTCTCTTCACCGACAAATTACTACGCAAACCGGCAACAGTCTCAACAGTTACCTCTAATTACCCCATATTCTTCGAACAATGACGGCTATTCGCCATCCGCGACTGCGCAGCTAAATGCGGTGTTTGGAAATGACCCAAAATCCCCCCGTCGGCCTGTTCCACAGCAACAAGGACCTCCAGGAAGAGGGCCAGTTCCGGAATTCACAAAGATTCGAGCCATGACCGACCTGCAACCAAAGGTCAATTCGCAGCCTGCGTTTAGAAGAGCAAATCCTGAAGGAGGCTTTATTAGTGTCAGTAATGCCCAGTCTTGGACGGAAATATGTAAACTGACTCTGAATTGTAGCCGCTTCAAGCCCTCACAAGTCATCTACCATCCACTTATCGAATTTGTAACCCCAGCTTCAAATACGAATCCTCTCGAAATCCTCGCCGAGTCTTGACCAAGCCAAGCAAGGGAACGAAGAATGACGGGTTCGATAATGAAGACAGTGATTATATACTTTATGTGAATGACATTCTCGGGTCGGAGGAGACTGGTCATAAGTATGTCCCGAGGTTAACAATTCTGGGTTCTTAGTGGTGGAGTATGCTAACAATTAGTAGAAATCGCTATCTCATCCTCGACGTGCTCGGACAAGGTACCTTTGGTCAGGTTGTCAAATGTCAAAATTTGAAGACGCAGGAAGTAGTGGCCGTAAAGGTTGTCAAGAATAGAACCGCTTATTTCAATCAAAGTATGATGGAAGTTTCGGTACTTGATTTGGTAAGAATGCACATAGTCCAATGGCTTGTGGCATGCTAATACTTTATAGCTTAACACGAAACTTGACAAGAATGACGATCATCATTTGCTTCGACTCAAGGATACGTTTATCCATCGACAGCATCTATGTTTGGTTTTTGAGCTACTGAGTGTCAATTTGTACGAACTCATCAAACAGAATCAATTTAGGGGATTGAGCACAACTCTTGTACGGGTATTTGCACAACAACTTCTGAATGGGCTGAGTCTGCTGAACAAGGCCCGTTTAATTCATTGCGATTTGAAGCCGGAAAACATCTTGCTGAAGAATCTGGAAAGTCCGATTATCAAAATTATCGATTTTGGGTCAGCATGTGACGAACGTCAAACGGTATACACGTACATCCAGTCTCGATTTTACAGATCTCCCGAGGTGTTACTGGGGTTGCCATATTCGTCCGCAATCGATATGTGGTCTTTGGGGTGCATTGTTGTGGAGCTCTTCCTTGGACTTCCGCTCTTCCCTGGTTCGTCCGAGTACAATCAGGTGTCTAGAATTGTGGAAATGCTTGGAAATCCGCCCAATTGGATGCTCGAAATGGGGAAACAATCTGGAGAATTCTTCGAAAAGAGAACCGATGTGGATGATTATGGGAGACGAACATACCATTTGAAGAGTATGGATCAGTACTCCCGTGAGCATGGAACCAAAGAGCAACCAAGCAAAAAGTATTTCCAAGCCACAACGCTGCCGGAAATCATTCGTTCTTACGCAATGCCACGGAAAAACATGAAGCAGAGCGAAATCGATCGAGGTATGTTTAGAGAATATCTTCCTCTTATCCCGTCACTAATAAATTATAGAAATGAACAATCGTGTTGCATTTATTGACTTTGTTCGTGGATTGCTCAACATTAACCCCCTGGAACGATGGTCACCCCAACAGGCTAAGCTCCATCCGTTCATCACGCAACAAAAGTATACTGGACCTTTCGTGCCACCCATGAACCTCAAATCCAGTTCTGTCAATAGGTCACCTGCTCCTGGAACCCAGCAACAACAACAAGCTGAGGCTCTGAGCAAGCAACGAGCCCAAGCAGCAGCTCAGGCTGCTTCAGCCCAAGCTCACTCTGCTGCGGCTCAATCGCACCAATCGCAATATGGTTCTGGCGTTCCGATAGGTCAATATCCACCCCAACAGCAGCCACCACCCCAACAACAAGGTGCTCCAGTTTACAATAACATGTACTCACCAGCCACCAATCACCAAGGACCTCCCCCTCCTTATCCCTCGCAGCAACAGCCAGGACCATACAACCAGATGCCTATGATGCCTCAAGCTCATACCCAAATGCCGTCGCAGTATGGGCCCGGTCCAGCTACACAGCAAAGTTTGTACCAACAAGCCAACATTCGAGCAGCAGCCGGTCGTCAAAGAGCATCGACTATGGAAGTTCAGCAAGGTGGGATTCCCGTCACTATTCAACGAGTGGCTAGTCACCTTGATCCAAATGCTCCTATTCGTCTTCAACCTAGCCCTGCATACTATCCGCCTCCGCCAGATGGAGCTCCAGATGGAAACCCTGGAAGTGCTAGACGAAGAGGCAGTAGAGCGGCACAGGGTGGTCAGCAGCAAGGTGGTGCCAGAAGCAATCGGGACTTTATCCGAAATTTGGAGGACCGTACGCTTGAGGAAGGTTTTATGGGACAAAGCCAATGGCATTGAGCCTTGTTATCACTCAATATGCCTGTGGAACCAGGCATTACCGTCAGCGCCATCTCATTTTCTTACCAAGCTTTCCGCTATATCATATCAGGCGTCACCTGCATTTGGTTACTGCGTTGTACCGCCTTGGTACAATGAATCTAGCTCCGGTGCAGAATAAAGTTTTGGTGTGTTTCGACGAAGGATCGCTTTTTTTGATCAATGATACCCACGAAAGTCACTTGGGCGGATGGCAAAATTACCAAGCCAGAAAGAAAGTACGATTTTCATAACCGAAGCGTTTGTACGCTACAGCTCATGATCTACATGGGCAAGGGGGGTAGGGGGAGGTTGCATGGTGATGGGATGGGACTGGACTTCTTCTGGTCATAACGCTGCGTGGTTGATGGGGGTGGATATTGCTGGTGAGGGAGTTACAGAATCATTCTATGTAATTTAGCTGAGTCGAGACATTGCATGGAGATCATTGAGCCCAATAAGCCGAGTTTTTGGACTAGGCATTATTTCTTTTCTTCTCTTAATTTCTTCTTCTAACCATGTGTCTTGTAACTAAATGTGACTAGAGTGCTAATGATTTTAATGATAAGAGGGGCTTCGTTGCTAGTAAGTGCCACTTTCCACGTTTTATATCTTATTCACCGATAAGCTGTGACCAGGAGATGCAAAAGCCGCTCGCTCCTACAAAGAGCGACGTCGAAACTATCTGACAATTCCGTCATGACATTTAAGTTTCTAAGACATATCATGTCTATTTTACCCACCGTCTCTTAAGTAGTGAGTGACACTACTTTTTAAGTAGGCCCCTTATTACGCCTTGCTCACCTTTCTTTCTCTTTCCCTCCCGAAGAACACAAACCCCCAAACTCCATACTACTCAGAAAACATACCCAGACCTCAACCAAACCCTAAATTCACACAACAAAAATAACTTAAATGAAACACAGCTTTCCTCCTCCCTCTCCTTCCATTCTCCACCCTCCTCGTCTCCGCAGCCACAAATCCTAAAAGAATCAAATTCGCACACAATGCAACGCATATCAAAATGGCAATCTCTGAACAGGAAATGATAATCACATTGGAGATGAATGAGGGTTCTTTGAGTGGGGATGTTACGAGGATGAGGATTGATAGGAAGGGGCTGTTGTTATTACGCCTGTTAAGAAAGGGGACCTCGAGGGGAGTGCTTGAGAGAGAGGTTGGAAAGTAAAATGGTGTGGATTTGAGAGGAAGGGGGTTGGTTGTTGTGGATTTTGGGATGGGAGACGCGGAGAGATTTGAAGATGTTGTTTTAAGATTAATTAAGAAATATTGGAAAATGATATCCTGTTTAATGGGAACAAAAACAAAACTGCAACGGGAGTAAATGTCTCCACCATGGGTATGCCATAGACTCTCAACGCCCGTAAGGAGGTTCTTGTCCGAACCAAACGAACGATTGTTCGGGTCCATCTCGATTAAACCTTCATCTAGCTTAATCGTTTAACTAGATAGATCTAAAATTTAGAACTAGAACAGGCGAACAACTTTTGCTGCCCCCTTTACACTCTCGATAAGCCCTTCGCTTGCAATCCTCCCATAGTGATCAAAATGAGAGACGTAAAAAATAGGACCATTGTTATTGAAGAGGGTAGTAGGTAGTTTTTTTCATTTCGTCATATTAATTATTTTCAAGTCTATTTTATTTAGCGTCACTTAGTAAAATGTACTACTTTAAAATAACTACTAATGTAGTGCACCCCTTAAACACCCTTCCCTTCTCTTCTTCCTTCCTTCCTTCCCAAAAACCCATTCATAAAAACCATCATCCGCCCACCTACACACAAAAATGAAACTCACCAACCCGGGTCTCTCCATTCTCCTCTTCGGCCTGGGGGCTTCAGCATCAACAAACCCAAGCCTCGAATTCGCACACAACAAAACGCACATCAAAGTCTCCGGACTCAACTGGATTGGGAGACACGAAGATACGTATAGAAATGGATAACGGGAATGGGATTGCGGCAACGAGTACTAAGTGGATTCATGAGGCTAATGTTGTTGTTGGGGGGATGAATGGTCTTGGGTTCAGACGAGTACGCAGACGAGTACTCAGACAGAAGTGACATATACTTAGATGAGTTCATAAACGAGTGTTGGGGGTTTTTGGAGGCGCGGGAGGTGTTGGAGGTGTAGGGGTTTTGGGGTTGAAGGATAAAGTATATGTGGGGAGAGAAAATTATGTTGTATCCAAAAATTACCAGAGAGTGAGAACGTTGTATTTAAAACAACCTGGAATATTCTTGAAGCCGTGTAATAACAAATTATTCAATTAGTCAAGGTTACCCTGAGTAACTCTGAATAGAGTAGAGTAGAGTATGAGTAACAGGTTCTTTGGATAGAATAGAGTAATTACACCATTACTCTAAATAATTACTCAGAGTAATAGAGACGTGATATTTATCTATAATTTATACTAAGAAAAGCTATATCTATATAGCAAAGAACCTAATATTAAAAATAGTTACTATTTCTTCTTCCTTCTTAAAAATACTTATATTTATTTAAAAATTTTATTTAAGAGGTATAGTCAAGTGACTTATATAAGTACTCCTAAACTCTCCTAGTACCCGGTCCGAGCTCCGATAGTCGGCCCGACGTTACTTAGAGTTACTCTGAATTATTCAGAGTAGAATAGATTAGAGTAAGAGTAACGTTAAATCGGTTGAATAGAATAGAGTAACGCCCTATTATTCTATTCTATTCTATTCTATTCAATCATTGCACTGTCTCGAAGTAATTACTAAAATCAAAAGAGAGTTAACTGCTGGTGGTACGACCCAACGGTGTATAGTAAGTTATCTGTGATTTACCTGGGAACAGCTGTTGAAGCAAATTGGCTACTTATAGGTTACCTGGAAATAGCTCGGTAATTTTATAGGTTCTAAGAATTACTTTCGCAAAATTCGAGCTATTCGTAAGTTACTTATGAATTGCACTACAATAATCATTCCAGCTATTTGTAGGTCACCTACCAATAACCGCATCTTGCGAAAATATCTTGTAGAAAAGGCCGAGCAATCTATAGGTTACCTACTGATAGTCTGAAATATCTTGTAAATACGCCGAGCTATTCTTACAAGCCTAACCTCATAGGTCTGTGCACACAAGGCATTTTCACACCCTAATTTTCCTCACCCCTTCTAAACTACTACCTTTTACTATAGCACCTACAACGCCACCACCACTTGATTTCAAGCATATCAAAGAAAAGGAAATTGCAACAAGACACAAGGAGGCTATACACCAATTGCACTAGTTTAGAAAAGTGCCTGTTTGCACACTAATAGTACGTTATAAGCTTGGAAAGACCACAATTAGGAAGATCCTTGGCTATACAACCTCTGAACAACGTTGTCTAAATTAAACTAGCCCTGCCTTCCTCTTATCAAATGCAAAAGTAGACGAAATTATATTATATTATGCTAAGTTGTAGGAGTATTACATTCTACAATAGCCAAAGCTATAAGAGAAGCTTCATCTTAAATACTCAGTTTAAACCCTTGAGCAAAGGCTCTACTAACAAGGCTATTAGCAGTGCGTAGCTTGTTAAAAGCTCTTCTTGACTCTGGCACAAGCTACAGCGCAATTCCTTTAGGTCGTGGCATATATATTCTAGACAGTAGAGTAGCTAAAGGTGCTTTGGTCAGACGAGGTTACTTTCTTAGTAGGAGGGAGATCTACTAAGGTTAGAGTTATAAGGAGGAGTAAGTACGAGAGGTACTGCTTGAATTGTATTCAACACTAGTTCCACACATACAACGCCTGTGAACGCGTGGGGAGCAATTAGTTATAAGTATAAGAGTTCTCTTATTTTCGTTGACAGTATAGGCAAGAGAGGAGCTTTTAAACAAGTCAATTACCTTACGCAAATACTCAAACCACATATATAAGCTATCCTAGAGGCCTTTGCTCTCGTTACACACACACTTCACCCTTTTGTAGAGCTATTATTTATAAAGGACGGTAACGCAGCCCACAGACACAAGTCAGTGAACAACTATTATACTCGATATTATACAAAGTATAGCATTATCCTCATGCCTTATCTTTCAACCTCTCCCGATATAAATCCTATTAAAAAGTGCTGGAGATATGTTAAACAAGCTCTTCATAGGCGTGAGCAGCAACCTACTACTAAGGCAGAGATACAATAGGCAGTAACAGAAGAGTAGGAAGCGATACCACAGGAATAGATAAACAAGCTCACTTTAAAGCAAGAGCATTAGGTTACGGTTCTAATGCAGCGCCATGGCTGGTCTACTCCTAATTAAATACTACTTTTTGCCCTAAATTTGATGATTTTGATATGAAATGCACTGTGTGTACAGACCCGCGAGGTTGGGCTCGTTAGGCCACCTACCAATAGAATACCTCATATAAATATCATGTAGAAAACTTCGGGCAATTTGTAGGTCACCTACTGATAGCAACATCTTGTGAGAATATCTTGTAGAAACTCTGCATTTTCCACCTTTTTTCCTCATTTCAAAAAAATTATACTAGATATAGTCTATATCCTCACTTCAACTTCAATTCCCCATTCTGTTCCTTCTCACAATATACAAACAAAAGTAAAATTTTATATACTTTTCATTTAATTTTCATTTTATTCGTACAATTAATGGCTCATCTCCCCTTTTTCTAAAGGCGCATCAGTATGCAATCAGATCTCTCCGACCAGAAAGTAAGATTCCCGGAACTTTCTGTCATGTGATGCCCCATACCGTTTCATCAAATTTCGAAGATCAACAAGGTGCGAGAGCCTTTGGGTATATTGGTGTCATTGTAGACTTCAAAGATAATTCGAGTCCTCTTTGCTTCATCTGTTGTTGTATCCGCGACCTCCATTATTACCACGTCCTCGGTCCCTGCTATCGCCACGTCCACGATCTCGTCCTCGGCCTCCTACCATGCTGTCGCTGTATAGTCCACCTCGACGTCCGTCTGAGTAGTTGTTGTCATCCGTATCCATTGCTTCGAATCCGTATGAGCCATCTACAATATCCTCACGATCTCCTCGTCGGTCTTTTGGGGTGTATCGTTCGGATGTTGTATAACCGGATCGAGTGTCGTCGGAGTATCTCTCAGTGTCTGCTCGTGGACCTAATGGAGCTCCAGTGTTATTTCTGGCAGGTCTGGAGGCTGGAGCGCCAACTTTGTGGTAAACTGAAAGGATATTGCCGTCGGCCTGTGGAGAGAGAAGGTTAGCTTACAATTAATGATTTCAAGAAGAGGGGAACCTTACGTTTTGGTTGTTGAGGGTGTCCACGACATTATCAGCACCTTCCTTGGTCTCAAACTCAATCTCCGCAATAACTTTTGGCTTCTCAGCGATAAGAATGCATTCCATAACCTTGCCACCAATTGGAAGCATTGCGCTCTCGATATCTGCAACCGTAGTTCCCGGCGCAAGATTCTTTGCGACAACAACATACGGTCCTGCCACTCCTCGAATAGAAATTCCTGGCTTCGAGCTACCGATAATGTTGAATTGGCTATTCAGCGCGGGCGAGGAAGCTGAGCCATTGAGCGCATGATGGAGCTGTTGCTGGCGGTTACCACGCTGGAGACGCGCTGCTCTTGGGCCTCGAGGGACGGCAGAATCGGGACTGTTGAGGTTATGGAGATCGTGTGTCCAGTCGGCATTGACATCTCCAGCAGGCTTCGGGGCCACTGGTCGTGGCACTGGTCTGGCAGGCTTCTGTATTCTCGACGAGGAGGCTGAGGAAACGGATCTCGATGGCTGCGAAGTATTAGAGACTGCCTCCAAAGGACCGAGAATACCCATATTGTACCTTTGCGACACCAATTCTGCTTGCGAGCGATGGTACGGTGTTTCCAGCTGGCTTGCGACTGCCAAAGCCAGCTCCCGGCGCGGAGGCTCTGCGATTCTTTCCAAAGACTTCGGCGGCCAAAGCCTCATTCTTACGGCGTTGTCGATCTGTTAAGTAAAGTATCAGCGTCTGCGACTGTGTTTCCGGCCTTGATGCACCATCAGTGGTGGTGTTCACCTTTATTGAGCATCGTGTTTAAGTCCACGGCGACTGCCCCCTGTTTTCCTGGCGCCATCGTGTGTGCTGCGGGTTAGTGTACAAAGGTTAGTAGACCAAGAAACGAATAAAGGATGTTCGCTCTTGTATCAGAGCAAACGAATATGTCGAGTATGGGGTCGGAGAAGGAAGGATGATGATTGAGGAGGTGTTAGTGGTAAACGGAGAGGGCAGAAATACAGTGAGAGCGCCTTCGCGCGAACCTTGGTGACACGCGAGGCTAGGCCAGGCTCGCGACGGCCAAGAAAAAGCGGCACCCACACCCAAGGATTATAATTATACGTGGAAGTGCCGTCGCATCACAACACTTTTATTTCGATTCTTCCAAACCCTTCCGTCATTTATTTCAGGATACAAGCGCTATTTTTGTTTTATAGAGGCAAAATGATTGGTTTAACTGAAGTGATCCTTCAAGGCCATTCATGTCGAGGCAGGACCGCATCGATTGTGTCTGCCGAATTTCTACCGGCTTTCCTCTGCCCCTTTTTCAGACGAGGGCAGGAGCGATGCTCTCGCTTGCGTGCAGGGGGAAGTGAGTGAGTACCTTCTCTGTATCTTGATTTCTTCACAACAATCCAGCCAGATTCATTTCAACCACTTTCAATCCTAGCATGTTGCAATTTTGGGTATAGCAACCGTTCCTGTTGACTGCATTCGTCAGTTATTGTCTATCAAATCCTTTTGGACAAGTAAGTTGTAGTTTTCCTTTCCAATTCGCTGCTCTCAATTTGAGTTTCTGCTGATTATGGTGTTAGATAGATTTCCAAAAAAAGTCATTATGGCTACATCAAAAGCAGCAAACATCGAGTTCAGTCCCTTTCCTCGTACTCCTAAGACTCACCCGACTCTCACCTGCAACACCTACAATCCATCTCAAGATGGCGAGATAAATGTCCCTTCGTCCAAGAAAGGAAGGCTGCTTGGTTCGATAAAAGCCCTTTCGTTGCGTCGAAGATCACGAGCTGGTTCCGAGAGCAGCACTCCGAAAACCCTCACAAGAACCCTTAGTAAGAGAAAATCTGCATGGGACCTCTTCTCTCGACGGCAGAGACCTTCGGCTTCCAGTTCCGGTAGTGAAGAACAAATCCCCCAAGTGAACTCTCCTCGGCCTGTGAGTGCTTCAGCCTCAAAGACTGTGGAAGAAGCAGGTAGGATCTCAGCTTTGTTTACATGTGTTTTATGCTCATCAACTATAGTAAACGACAAACCACCAACCACACCACGAAGACGACAAAGTTTGAGCGACATATTCGGTCGAGTCACCAACAAAGTCTCAGCCAGATACAGCACTCTTTCTCGCAGCACAAGCCAACGCGAGTTCTTGTCCTCATTGGCAGATCCCTTCCTGCCTTGGTCCAACAATGACAGCAAAATCAAATCGCCACCGAAGAATGACCTCCCCGCAACCCCTCAAAACTACAAAACAGTGCTCTCATTGCATCTTCCAGGTGCCAGTATTGATGGAATGTCCTTTACGGAACGTGTGGAGGGTATGGTAGAGGGTAAGAGCTCTAAAGTAAGACTTTGGTGAAAGGAACTGATTTTCTCCCCAAGATGCTAGGATAAAACAAGCGGAAGAATTATTGGCATCGAGCAATACCGCTACCCAAACACCAAAGACAACCCAGTCCACAACAAAGGGTAAAGAGAGAAGCACTGGTACCCCAACAATTGTCAAAAGTCGTGGGGATGCTTCAACTGCGTCAACCGATTCAACGGCGGTTGAATCAATTAAATCATGGGTCACGGAAGATAGGGCCAAGACTCCTGACGATTACCTTTGTGCACTCATAGAAGCACATTGCGATCGTTCCGATGCCGGATGCTCCAATATTGCAGATCTCTCAGCATGTCCTTCCCCAGAGAAGTACCAACCGACGAAGGCAGTCGATTTTCTCGGAGACGATTGCTTGGATCCCACAAGTAGGAGAGCGTCACAGCTGTATACTTGCGGAGAAGGAGAGATTTTTGAGCCGTCAAATTTCCGGGACCAAAGACCAACTATTCAGGTTCGTGAAGTAGATCCCAGCTTCGACAGTCAGAATTTTGACCCAGATTTCTATAACAAGATCGAAGGAAAAGAGCTCTCGCATGCGGATACGGGGTCAACCTCTTCCTTGGAAGCATTGATCGAAAATGATATCGCAAAGCAAAACCTTCGACTGACCTTAGCCAAGGTTACAAAGAACTTTCATGTTAGTACTAGCGAAGATACGAGCTTGGAGCAGGATGACTCGGATGTATGGAATACTATCACTGCTGGAAACAAGATCTTGCGCGAGGTAAGATCTCTTCCAATCACCCCTTGGATGAACTGAAGCTAATACTCTTCAACAGGTCACTCCCTACAAGAGACGGCAGAGAATCTCATCTTGCGAGGAAAGAGTTGAAACAGGGTGCTTCGCGAACAAAGTGCTCGAGGAATCAATCCACTTTCGTACACCACCAGAGCCATTTCGATTCAACAAGTTTTCACCCAAGTCGCTGACGCCACGTCATGTTACATTAGACCTTACCGAGACAAACAAAAAGAAGTCTTCTGAATGTCTCTCGTCTCCAATAAGAAAGCGCCGGATGACCTCTCCCGGAAAGCCATTTGCTTTCAAATCAGATATCAAGCAACCCGTTCTGGAGAATACCCCATCAACTCTCTCAGTGCCAACATATGTTGATTTCCCCAAAACAAGATATTCCGCCGGCCATATTGTTGAGTACAGCAGCAAAACGGAAGCTATTGCCAAATTACACGAGCAACCGCGTCGAGGTTACTCTAACTTTTTCACTTATGATCCTAAAAGCTGCTTCATCAAGTTGTATCCAAATTGGGCACCAATTCCGGGTTTGAAAGAACTGGAAGAGAGTGGACATGAGATTTTGTGGTTGCCAACCCAACGAAATTCGTCCTCACTCAACCACCCAAGTGTGGAAGTTTCTTCCAGCGTAACCTCTGTCAATGAAAATCCTGTTTTGATGGGATACAATCGTGTGGATGATAACAACCTTGGATTATTGGAGGTGCCCCAAATTGATCAATTGTGGTCTGCTATGGAAAACTCGGGACGCGCCCAGTTGCCACCTGAAGCCGTGGCACCCAAAACGCGAAGCACATCCTTCGACGAAGGTCTCGCCTCATTTGACGAAGGTGCTGTGTTCTTCGACCGATTGGCTTCCGGGCTAAATGCTGAGACTCCCATGAGTGCATACGACCTACAAACGGAATTTCTCGATCAATTGACATTTGAAAGAGAACCCGCCTGCTCAAGCCTGAACTACGACGAGCCACCAATGGTGACAGTTGAGCGAGAGGAGCACGAGGAGCAAGGAAAAATCCTAGAAGAAGAGATGTGCCCTTTCGAAACAGAGGTCAAGAGCGATTTTGCACGAAGCTTCCTAGGCAGCCAATTCTCTGAGTCCTCGAGCGAATCGATGGCCAAGGAGGAGACGATGCGTATGCTCCGAGATATCATGGGTGACGAGGAGCGTGAGCTTTTCTTGGAGTCTGAGGACCCAGAATCAAAGAAAACTTGGTTTGATCTTGCGAAGGAGTATAAAGAAATACATCCCACCAGTAGGGATTCTAGTGGCCATTATGTGCCTGGGTCCATCCAGGTGTCGGAGTCGTTCAAGACTTGGTTTGATCTTGCTATGGAATTCAAAGATAAGGGCTCACCTAGTCGCAGGAGAGTTTCTACTGAGTATAGTGGGAGTCGTGGATCGCCTACTGGGTTTGTGGATGGAAATCTTGCGAATGACAAAGTGCTTGATGAGGAGCCACCTTCAGTTTCAACCAATTCTGAGAGGCAAGTTATTGATGCGTTTCCCAGAGCACAACACAACAGCGAAGAGGCGTCATTCGAACACATTGAAGGCGTAATCCAAGAACAAATATCAGATGCCAATTTCAATTCCGAAAAGCACGATGAGGACCAACCTACTGAACAGGAAACAGCTCCTTCGGCTGTCGAAATTACCAAAGAGAGCACTTCACCACTGAAACTTCGCCAACCCGTATTCGGAGAAGCTGAAACAGTCCTTCCCCTTCGACTCAAAGGCGAACAGCCCGGTTGTAGAAACCAGCCCCAAAGACTTAGCAGCAGGATCGACGAGATGATCAACACCCTCCAAGCCAAAGAGACCAAGGAACCCATGAGAGCCACATCAGGCGTCTCCTACGCATCGGGACTCACGTATGCTTCCGGATTCAAGTTCTCCACGTTCGGAGAGCAATTGGGAGGGACTGGGAACACGGAGAGCGAGAGTAGTAATAATACTGGTGATGAGAATTCCGGCCCGGAGAATATTCGTCTGAGGTTTGGTGCTGGTGAGCCTGTGAGGGTGAGAGAGAAGGGGCTTTGGGAGGTTACAGGGAAGGAACTCAATTCTGGGAAAGTGGGAGGTGCGAGACAGAGACAACGGTCTAGGGATGACCAAACGAAAGCGAATAAAGTCGGGGCTCTTGTTGATGCGTTCCAAGCCTACGCCCACAAGCCGTCTAGCCAAAAGTCAAGCAAGCCGACGAGTCCAACACTTGCGAGGAGTCAAAGTGTTGTGCGACGCAAGGCTTCGGAAAGCTTTACGCGCAATTCGTCGAGAGAGTTGGCTGAGGTTGGAAATGGACAGCGAAGGGTCTCGAGACCGGGAAAGTTGAGTATGAGGGCTGTGAGTAGTTTTTTGGGGAGCGAGAGTGAGGTTGTTACTGCGGCTGGGAGTGAGGCAGATACGGAGAGGAGTGAGGGGTTTGGGGAGGGGTTGAGGAGGTTTACGGTTGAGAATAGACGGGGTGGGGGAAGGGATGGGACGGAGGGGACGGAGCAGTCGTTGGATGAGAGGGGGTTGAGGGATTTGGGGCTTTATGGTTGAGGGAGGTGTTATCGTTGAATTATTGTTGAAGGGAAATTTTCCATGGGCTAAGAGGGAGATGAAAATATTGTTATGGGCACTTTATGGATGGTGGGATGAAGAGGGGGGATATGATGTTGTTGAAACATCAGTACTGTATCGATTCTTCATTGTTATTACTACAAAGGAGTAGCTCTAGATACAAATGGCAATACAATACAATACACCAGTGAAAGCAGTAGTTCGTGGCGGCTGTATTTTGAAGAAAATCAATTGATCTAAATGAATTCGGTTATTGAGCGAGTCAAGATCCTCGTTCTTCGAGACAGACTGTGTCGACGATTAATCCCGAATGCTCCTTAGAGATCAAATAGGTCAATTTCTAGATCTAAATAGTCATAGACCTAGATGAATTGGAACGATGGACAATCCTAAATGCTGATTATTTGATATCTGTTACACTATTTACGTCCGGCACGAACGCCAACATTGACTGGTGAGTGATGGTATTTCTTTTTCATCTCAGGAGGTGAGATTTGGAACTCGTATGATACATTTGGTTGATGGTACAAAGAGGAACCACCTCCGCTATCTTTTGTTTTTTGTACAGATCTTTATACATGGTTTGGGAAGAAGTTTTCCCTACGCCCTTCTAGGTTGTACAACAGCTCCAGTGTTGTAGGATATTTTTGGTACATTTACTGAGCAGCTCTAAAGCTCTCAGATAATTTCTCAGCGGCTATGCGCTCCTCCTCGGCAATCTTCTCAGTGTCACTCTCAGAGACACTGGTCTTGGTAGAGTGTGTACTCTCCACATTCTTCGAACTTCCATTATCGTGTAAAGCATTCAAAAGTTTATATTCATTCTCCACCTCACCCACGAATTTCTCCCACATCTTATCGCTCTTTTGCGCCATCACCATGGATCTGGAAAGTCCATGTGTATCCACGTAACGCATGAGGTGAGCGGGGAGAGTACGGATCTCAGTTGGTGGTTCAATAGTTGGAGAAACATCCTTGATAACGTTGTGATTTTTATAACGTGTTACGTAGGCAGACAATTTTGCGCGTTGAGCGGAGAGTTCTCCGTATTTTGAACGATCGACTAGAGCTTTGTCCATGCATATATCGTAGGCTGCAATCATACGACGGACAAGGAGGAAAACGGTCTCTTGAAATTCTTGGAGTTCAACCTTGGTCATTGGGACTTCGGCGTCGCCGTAGATGAGGAGAGATTTGATGTTCAACATTGAGGGTCCTAGACGGTCGAGAGCTCTTAGGATTCGCTTCCCATGGTCAAGACGGCTGATGTTCTCGCTGGAGGAGACAGCGATTTCGAGGTAGCGTGTTAGGACCGGGATGTCCGGGACGCGGAGGGAGTCCGTCATTAGGTCGAGGAGTTTTCCAGCGTTGGCGAAGGCGTTGGGGTTGTTTTTGTCACGTTCGCAGGCTGCGATTGCGATGCGGAAGGTGGCATTTCGCATCTCGGTTAGATTCATGGTTTGGAGAAGTTCGATGGTATCGGAACTGGCACGAGCTTTTCGTAGAATTCGAAGGTAGGCGTGGAAGTTTTCGGGGTCTGGCTTGACTCCAATTTCCTTTACCATGACGTTCCAGTATTTGTAGGCGACCTCTTTCAAGTTCAGTTTCTCTACAGCCGCGAGGACGAGAGATAATAAATTTCGTCCGGGTTTGGCATAGGCATCGCCAACGCTCTTTGGGGGAGTAGGTAGAGAAACAGGCTTGAAGTTGTCTATGGCTACTGGAGGTGATTGTGCTTCAATTTCAGGTGAGCCTCCAGGAGAATGATTAGAAGAGCCCTCAAGAAGATGCTCAGAAGATTCTTCAGGGACAACATTAGCCGAAGAAATGGATTCTTCCACTTCTTCCCTACTTCCCACTTCTGTCATGCGTCCTTGACTGGCAGGGTGGACGATAGTACGTTCCTCGGTCCCAAATTTGGGGATTTGGCGAGGGATGTTGAAAGCTTGCTCGATCAAAGAAAGAATATCGTCCCAGTCTCGCTCACCACCCAAGAGCATTAATCGACCCATTGAACATGCTAGTTCCTCGTCGATCCATATATCTCCATGTCTCCATCTCTTTGTAATGTCCATCCAAATATGTCGACCCTTTTCGATGGCGTCTTGAGTATTTTGCCTTTGCTGCATTGGTGTGAGGTTACTTCTCGAATCAACGAATGTGTCTATGCGAAGAGCGTTGAGAATAGTTGTGAATGTGAGATTGTTTGGTGCGGTTACGCCCCTATAGGGCATTGAAGCAACGACCCCAAACATGGCATCCATATCCTTCGCTCTTGCGCACATCTTCAGGATGGCATTCAAATGTATCGTGTTCGGCTTGACGGGAGATTTGTCTATCAACATTGAATGGTATATTGCCATGACCTTTCCCAGCGCTGCCTTTAAATCCCTATGTTCGGTGCAGCCCCTGATGATGATGGAGAAGGTATGTGAGTCGGGAGCTTGTCCTCTTTTTTTCATCTAAGGAGAAGTCAATTATTGTACAGGCTAAGATTATAGAGTTACTGCATACTTCATTATACGTTTTCAGCGCAGCATTCATTTTGCCCTTGCTCATCTGCCAATCAATTAAATGATTCCAGCTAACCGTACAAGAAAGCCCCTTGCTCGCGGCTCGAACTACGGCAAGAGCAGTCTCGAAATCATCTCCTTTCAGCGCTTTCCGTATGTATTCTGCCAACTTCACGGGATCGCTCCCGTAGACCGGATGTTTTGACAAAACACCATGCATAGTCTTCTCAAGCTTGTAATCCTTCCGGCGCAACTGGAAGCCCCCTGGCTTGGAATCTGGGGCCCTTCGTTCTGAATTCGGTCTTGTTTCATATCGCGGTTGGCTGTAATGACTGCTGGAGTCGTACTGCTTTGGAGGGCGACTGCTGGCAGAAGAGGAGGAGTTTGAATAGTTGCGGGAAAGATCTCTTCCCAAGGCCGTGGCCGTTACAACTGAAGCTCGAATAGAGGGTGTTGAGATGGAAGCATTTCCAATGAGACCATGGAGACAGCGCTCCATGCAGGCGCTACAATTGAACATGATGGCGCAAGAAATGGTTGTTTTATTGTTGAGTCTTTGTTGTCTCAATATTTCTAGAAACTTTTCTAGAACCCTGAAGTCCACTTCAGCCTCGGGCACTCGCCACAATTTCAGCCACACCTGGAATCCTGTACGATAAAAGCGGCAGTTGATCGTGATATTCCCAATTTCGAGTCCAGTTCAGGTATTTTACCTTAGATATTTCCTGGTACTCAGTATAAGTGTCCCCGTACATTCATACAATCGGCTTCATAATGGTCAATCTTAGAAAAGCCAAATGCTTTTGATTGTACTTGGAGCGTAGAGTATTGGAAGTTATCAAAGTTACTTTATTGTCCATCGCGAGACAGGGGTACGAAGTCGCGTCGTCGCGAGTCTTTCACGCGTAGCACTTTAACTCCTTTTCAAGTACTGGTACTCAACAATCAACCCACCACCCAACAACTTTCTGCCACCACCACCCAACACACCCAACAGTCTCTTGGCTATGTACTGTTGAGGGCAAAAAACATACTTTACAATGTCGAAAGCCGCAATAGCACGGGCAAAATTGGCCGAGTTGCGTGCACTCAAAGAATCCGGCCAGAAACGCAACTACGTGATTCAAGAGGCAGACGATTTATACGAGGAAGTCGATGAGGATGGATACAAGAAAGTTGTTCGGGATCGACTGAACCAGGACGACTTCGTTATTGATGACAATGGCGAAGGCTACGCTGACGATGGGCGTGAGGAGTGGGACCGACAGCCTGGATATGGGTCAGAAAGCGAGGAAGATTTGCCAGTGAAGGGGAAATCTGGCAAGGCCGGTAAGTCACGGAAGCTCCAGTTATTGTTCCAGTGCTCATATACATAGCCAAACGGAAACGAGAAGAAGAGAAGGCCAAGAAGGAGAACACCGATAGAGGCATTAACAATTACTTCACCAAAGGTCCAGTAGTTGCCCAACCAAAAGCAAAGGTACAAATTCCCTGTCTGCCACCCGAAACTCCCCGCTAATTATTTGAGTAGCCTGTCGAGACGAAGGAGGACCACGACTTTCTGGTTGATCTATTTGATGAAATAGACGACAACGATCCACGACCTACAACACATTCGAGTCGAGCGAAAAAAGTGCAGGACAAGCGAAGAGCTCGAGCACTTTCCCCCTCCGTTGACGTTCAACGTGTATCGAAAAAGAGAAAGTCGTTTGATAGTAGAGCACCAAGTTCTCCGGTGCAACAAGACCAAGGAAACGATGGGGATTTTATGATGAATATGGACGACGACGATATGCCTCTAGACGACCCTCCACCATCGTCGCCAGTCGTAAAAGCGGTTGAACGAAAACAAGTAGCTGTCAAGGCAGAAGACGAGGACGATGATGATATGATGGAGGTTGCCCAGGCCGATGGAATTGTCACAGCGAGTGTCAACGTGTCTGGAAAACGCCCAGTACCAAAGATTCTAAAAACTGAGGCATACCCCATACCTGCCAGTTCATCACCAGTTCGAGATTCCGTTGATTCCTCTGCCTGGACTGGTGTCACGTCAAAATTGAATATTGTCAACAGCAGCCAGTCGGAAAATACGAGCTTCGGAAAATTGGATTATACTGACGCCATTGAGGAAGATGGTAGTCTCAAATTTTTTTGGACTGATTACACAGAAATCAATGGTAATTTGTGTCTGTTTGGAAAGGTTCAAAACAAGAAAACGAGGGCTTATGTCAGTTGCTTTGTGAAAATCGACAACATTCTACGAAAGCTCTTTTTCTTACCTCGGGAGTACCGGCACAAGAACAAACAGGATACCACCGAGGAAGTCGACATGAAAGACGTTTACGAGGAAGTGGATGAAATGATGGGCAGAATGAGGGTTGGTATGCACAAGATTAAACCTTGTTCCAGAAAGTATGCTTTTGAGCTTCCTGATGTGCCTAAGGAAGGCGATTACCTAAAACTTCTTTACCCATATAACAGTAAGACAACTTTATATCTTCTTTCCCCAGCCTGCTAACAAATCTAGAACCACAACTTCAACCCGAGGAACTTTCTGGACAGACCTTTTCGCGTGTATTTGGACATAACACGCCCCTTTTCGAGCAATTCGTTCTGTGGAAGAACATTATGGGGCCTTGCTGGCTACGAATCGAAGATGCAGATTTTGGCGTTCTGAACAACGCCTCATGGTGCAAATTGGAAGTTCAAGTCACCAAACCGAATCTTATTACACCCCTGACTGAGGAGGAAGCGCCACTACTAACTCTCATGAGTATTGCTCTGAGAACTACACTTAATGTCAAAGAGAACAAGCAAGAAATTCTCGCTATTAGTACCCGGATTTATCACAACATTTCACTCACCGATACAACATCCCCAGAGAAGCTCCCTTGCCAATCCTTTACAATTTTGCGACCCGTGGGTTCGCACTTCCCCATTGGATTCGAAGCCGAAGTCAAGAAGCGAATAACCAGTGGACCTGTAAAACTTGTCAAGAGTGAACAAGAGATTCTGAGCTTTTTCCTGGGCAAACTTCAAGTAATTGACCCGGATGTTCTTGTCGGTCATCAGATCGAAGGTGTTGATTTTAGCATTCTATTGAACCGCCTTCAAGCCAGGAAAACGCCTCAGTGGTCACGCATAGGTCGAATGAGACGTACTATATGGCCAAACTTAAAAACGGGGGGGAATTTCTTCGCCGAGCGAGCACTGCTTTCTGGGCGCCTTATGTGTGACCTGGCCAACGATTTAGGGAAATCTATGATGACAAAATGCACCTCGTGGAGTCTTACAGAAATGTGTGGTATTTATCTTCCTGGGACACAACGCCGCGAAATCGATAACGAGGCAGCACTAAAGTCATGGGCAACGACTGCAGACGGCTTGATGGCATATGTGAGCCATTGCGAAGCCGACACATTTTACATTGCTGCATTGGCTCTGAAGGTTCAGCTCTTGCCTCTCACAAAGGTTTTGACCAACTTGGCTGGAAATTCATGGGCACGCACACTCGCTGGTACCCGAGCGGAGCGTAATGAGTACATTCTTCTGCACGAGTTTCACCGCAATAAATACATCTGTCCCGACAAAGCTGTATTCAAGGGTCGCCAGCAAATTGATGAGGAAAATGCCGAGGAGGAAACAGGTGATGTCAAAAAGAAGGACAAGTACAAAGGTGGTCTTGTTTTCGAGCCAGAGAAGGGACTATACGACAAGTTTGTTCTGGTCATGGATTTCAACTCCCTGTACCCAAGTATCATCCAAGAGTATAACATCTGTTTCACAACAGTGGACCGAACAAAGCTCGTAAGTCAATATCCCCATATTAAAAGAGGAAGAAGACTAACTAATGAACTTCTAGTCTGATGACGAAGAACGAGTACCCGAAGTACCAGAAGATCAAGATCTCGGAGTCTTGCCTAAACTCATTGCTACCCTTGTCAACCGAAGAAAGGAAGTCAAGAAATTGATGAAGGCAAAGAATGCGACCACCGAGCAATTGGCAACCTGGGATATCAAGCAACTCGCTCTCAAGCTCACTGCCAATTCCATGTACGGTTGTCTTGGATATACCAAGTCCAGATTTTACGCTAGACCTCTGGCTGTTCTCACGACATACAAGGGCCGTGAGATTCTGAGGAGTACGAAAGAGCTGGCCGAAAACAATTCGCTCCAAGTCATTTATGGAGATACCGATTCCGTCATGATTAACGCGAATGTTGACAGTGTTGAGGGTGCACTAAAAGTTGGAAACGAATTCAAGAGGGCTGTCAACGACCGATACAAACTCCTCGAAATCGACATCGACAATGTCTTCCGAAGAATCTTACTTCAAGCCAAGAAAAAGTACGCGGCAATAAACCTCGTTCAAATCGATGGCAAATTCGTTGAAAAAATGGAAGTCAAGGGTTTGGATATGAAACGTCGAGAATACTGCAACTTGTCCAAAGAAGTGTCTGGCAAGCTTCTGGATGAGATTCTTTCAGGCGACGAGTCGGATGTTGTTATCACACGTATTCACGATTACCTGCGAGAGATCGCGACGAAAATGCGCGACGAAGAAATCCCAATCCATAAATACACCATCTACACTAAGCTTGGAAAGGCACCCAAAGACTATCCCAATGCCGACAGTATGCCTCAAGTTCAAGTCGCTTTACGAGAAGAGTCTAGAGGAAAGAATGTCCGTAAGGATGACGTGATAGCATATGTCGTTACAGGCGATGGAAAGTCTTCCACTGAACATCCTGCAAAACGCTCCTACACACCACAGGATGTTATGAAGAAGGATTCTGGTTTGAAACCAGACGTGGAGTTCTATCTGTACAAACAGATATTTCCTCCAGTTGAGCGTCTGTGCGCAAATATTTCCGGCACCGACACTGTCCGACTGGCTGATTGCCTTGGGCTTGATGTGCGGAAGTATAGTATTTCCAACAACGCTTCTGGTGGTAGCAACGAGACAGAAATCCATTCTCTGGAAAGTCAAATTGATGATTCGGTACGATTCATGGATGCTGCGAGACTCGAGCTTCGCTGCAGATCCTGCAAGCGAAATTTCGACTTTGAGGGTTTGGTTGAATCTCCTGATTTATGTACGCAGGCTGGTATCACTTGTCGATGTGGGCACACCATGAACAACATATCTGTTGTCGCGCAGCTTGAGCATAGAATTCGAAAAGAGACTAGTAGATACTATGAGGGTTGGCTGGTCTGCGACGATCAAGCTTGTGGAAATCGCACTAGGCAGATGAGTGTTTATGGACATCGATGCTTGGGTTCAAAGGGTCTCAGTCATGGTTGTTATGGCAAGATGCGATATGAGTACAGTGAGCGGATGATGTACAATCAGCTTTTGTACTTTTCATCCCTCTTTGATGTTGAGAAGGCTAAGACGTCTGCTAAGGGCAATGATAAGGGTAAGCATCAACTCACTTTTTTACTTGGACATAAATGCTAACAAAACTTAGAGCGAGTACTGGCACTGGCTGAACACAATCGTGTGAGATTCGGCACTTTAAAAGGTGTAGTTGAGAAGTACTTGGACAAGTGTGGGAGACAGTGGGTTGCGATGGACGAACTGTTCCGGAAAATTGGGCTTGCTGCTCCGGTTACGACCCAGTTTTCTGCTCAGGTTTGAGTTGTTAATATTTTTGGCGTTTTGGTATCGATGGTCTGGAGTTTGTAGGATATTAGTGAATGGGTGAAGGAGGGGTTATGTAAATGTCTTAATGAGGTTTAGCGCGGGGCACCATTTCGCCGCTTGTTGCCCCACATCAAAAACCCATCCAGCAGTCTTGAAATTTGATATGACAAGACATTCGTGATATTTTTCTCTGGAATACGTCAGGCCGTGAGTGCTAAATAATCGCCAAGATGGTGAACATTACCGAGAAGATCAAGGAGTGAGTGTATTCAAAACGGAAAGTGCGCGCCAACATAAATTGACAATGACGCAGGATCGAGGATGAGATGCGCAGGACCCAAAGTGAGTTTGATGAGCCAACAAGGCGACCCCAAGATTCCACATCAGAAAGACTCATTATACTGACTTTAATTAGAAAACAAGGCTACCGGTATGCAAAATATAGCCATCATTTCTAGCACGTGATCACAGCTGACTTTCCCCAAGAATATCATCTTGGTCTCCTCAAAGGGTGAGTATCAACCTCTCATTTTCTGACCAGGAAACTCACTCTCTCCCCCCAGAAAACTCGCCCGCTACAGAGCTCAGCTTCTCGAGCCCGGTCCAGGAGCAGGTTCCAGCGGCGGCGCCGGCTTCGACGTCTCCAAATCGGGCGACGCCCGCATCGCCCTCGTCGGCTTCCCCTCCGTCGGGAAATCGACCTTCCTGTCTAAAATCACCAAGACGAAATCCGAGGTTGCGGCCTACTCCTTCACGACGTTGACTGCCATCCCTGGAGTTCTCGAGTATGGAGGAGCAGAGATCCAGATCCTCGATTTGCCGGGTATTATTGAGGGAGCCAGTGAGGGGAAGGGGAGAGGACGACAGGTTATTAGTGCGGCTAAGACTAGTGATATGATTTGTATGATTTTGGATGCTACTAAGAAGGCGGAGCAGAGGACGCTTTTGGAGGCGGAGTTGGAAGCTGTGGGGATTAGGTTGAATAGGGAGCCGCCGTTAGTATCTTTCTTTTCTTTTCTTCTTCTTGTTGTTGCCTTCTTGTGTACCCTCGGTTCTTGTTGCCTCGACTTTTCTAGGAAAATGAGAAATCGGATTTCTTGCTTCTCCAAACCTCCTCGAACAGTTTTAAATTATCCTAGGATTTCTAGAATCGTAAAGGGGAGGAGCGTTCGGGGAGGAAAGCCCAGAATTCTCTTCCTTCCAACTTGATAACTCGAAACGATAAGACAACAGCTAACAAGTAAAACAGGAACATCTACCTCAAACCCAAAACCGCCGGCGGAATGAAAATCACCTTCCAAACACCCCCCAAAAACCTCGATCAAAAAATGGTCTACAACATCCTCCGCGACTACAAGATCCTAAACTGCGAAGTCCTCGTCCGCGACGAGAACGTAACAGTCGACGATTTCATAGACGTAATCATGAAAGACCACAGAAAGTACATCCGCTGTCTCTACATCTACAACAAAATCGATTCCGTATCCCTCGATTTCCTCGACAAGCTCGCTCGTGAACCCCACACGGTCGTCATGTCTTGCGAATTGGATTTGGGGATTAAAGATGTTGTTGAGCGGTGTTGGCAGGAGTTAAGGTTGATTAGGATTTATACCAAGAGGAAGGGGGTCGATCCTGATTTTGGAGAGGCGTTGATTGTGAGGAGTAAGAGTACTATTGAGGATGTTTGTGATCAGATTCATCGTACTTTGAAGGATACTTTTAAGTATGCGCTTGTTTGGGGGGCTAGTGCTAGGCATGTGCCGCAGAGGGTGGGGTTAGGACATATGGTTGCTGATGAGGATGTGGTTAGTATTATTAGCAATTGGCGAGCTTAGAGCTTAGAGAGCTTGGGGGAGGGGTGTTCTGAGCTGTGAGCTTGTTGCTGAATACTAAATGCGAAAAATATGTCTTCTTTGGTTTCGTGTTTCCCTTTTTCTTTTCACTGCTACTCGTCACGGCTTCTCCTTGCAAATAACTTGCTGATTCTCAAGTGAGGAAGTCGGTGAGCGTTTATTTACCTGAGCAGACGGGGAAGTTACCCCAGAACAATAGAGAAGTGACGAAGTTTCCAAAGTCGCTCGGATAATTTTTTCGGCTTTCTCGTGACTCCATTTTTGCCCCCAAATCGTTTGAAAGCCTACCTCTTTTCTTAACAGCTTACCCCCTTTTTAATAGCTTACGCCTTTTTTGGACAGCTTACCCACAACCATCTTTTTGGTCCCCAAATCTTTGGCAGCTTACCTGCAATTTGTCTAACATGCTCGTCACTTTTGACAGTTTACTCGACAACTGTTGGTTTACCAGTCACTTTATGGCCCCCAAATTCCAACTTGGGTTACTCCTTATTTGATAACTTACTTAACTGTTGCTGGATTACTAAATTGTTGCTCGCTACTCTCATTTGGCCCCCAAACTTCTTGTATTTTAGTTATCATTCTGGTGGCTTACCCGACGTGAAGTTTGGGGGCCAAATCATGATGGCTTAGTCAGTGGCTTACTGGTAGGTTACTGTTAGCTTACTCGCTACTTTTTTCGCCCCCCAAACTTCTTGTAGCTTACTCGTGGGTTACTTATAACTTACTAGCGAGTGACTCGTGGGTCACTGCTAGATTACTCGACAAAATATTTGGGGGCAAAAAAGGCGAGGTTACACAGAAATTCATACGGAGGGCGCTATCAAAAGTATGGAGACTACTACGCTGTGCTGTAATGCCCTGTAATGGTATCTTGAAGGAATAATCTGGCGAGAGCGCTGTATGTTAGTGGATCTTCTTGTAGATTAGGGCTTCGATGCTCTCATGATAGGGTTGCTTACCCCAATAGCTTCAGGGTATCGACGCCTTTTACGGCGAGGTTCGCGAAGCACTTCAGGGTTGTTTACAGCGCGTGACTGTAGTCTCTATACTGTTGATAGCGTCTTCCCTACATCGAAAAGAACTTCAGAAGTACCTAGAGTGTGGATTGGGGTTTACGCGTATTTCCTAGTCTTTGTTTTCGTGTTTCTCTAACTTGTGATGAAAGACAACTGGGCACGCTTTCCTTCAAATTGCAATACAGACCTCTAATTGTAGGTAAACTGATAGCCTGTTTTATATCAAGATATCGATATATCAACTAGCAGTAAACTTTTGAGAACGGCAAGGGCTCTTATGCCGAGATGTTGTGGTGGTATAGGTTTGTTGATGGTGGTTTGACAAGGAAAGTTCCATTATTGCGACGATGTTTTGGGATTTGAGATGGCATGCCCTCTGGGTCAAGCCACCTGCACCTACAAGCTTAGGCGAAGGCTTGATGGCGAGTCCTTTGGCCACTGTCGAGAGATGATGAACAGTAGTACGCCCGTACCTCTCAAAATTGGTGTTATTTATGGATAAGGGATTGCTGTACTTTCGACTTTTCGAGACTAGTGCTTTTGGTAGGTGACCTACAACTGTCTCTCAATGTAAAAAAAGTTTATAGTAGTATGTGTTAATTTCAGAGGGTAGAGAAGCTTTCGGCTTACCTCTGAAGAATCTCTATCAAGGGTTGTGCCTGCAATTCTAGGATAGTCGAGCTTTTTCAAGAGGGGTAAAGAGGGATAGTCAGGGCCCTACCCAAGTCGTGCGCGAGGAACTATGACGGGACCTCTTGCAAAGATGGAGGGCCAAAATATTTGCGAAGAACATGATGATTGCCCATGGGTATTCGCATTGAGGTGGCTTTCTATGTGGAAATAACGTGGCGGTACTCTGCGAATGCTTCTTGGAATATTTACATGACAGCTGGGAAAACATCACTTTGGAGGAACAAAATTAAGGTCATAATTGTTCATCAATTCCCTGGTCATGTCCAAGTAAAAGGGACCCAAGTGATAGAATACCTATCAAAAACAAGAACCACAGAAAGCAAAGACTACCGAAAGAACTCCATGCCCAATGCCAGTCATAACAAGAATTCCCACAGCCTCGCAAAGCAACCCTCCGTGCGTAGCCAAGTTTCCATTAATCAAACCGATCCCTAGTTGATATGCCCTGCCATGTGTTGTGTTGTGAAGAAGTATTTGTTTTGAAAAGGTTTGTTGGTCGTTGAGAAGAAGAAAGGGTCGTGACGATGATATTGATCAAGTTTGAAGTTCGCAGACTGGAAAAAACACATCGGAAGGTCATTATAATGTTGGTACAAAGGTCGTCTTATACACACAAAGCGAAGGCGGACGAGAGAGGTCATTGGCTGTCAAGTGTCTTCTCTTCGGTCGAACTTGGGATTTGCTTGCCGAACAGGCTAGAGCTGCCACCTTGAAGGTTCTTTGCGGAGGTCTTTGCGAAGAGGGATTTTGGCTTGGCCCTGGGTTGCATGTTAGAGCCGATCTTGGGAAGAGAGATGGAGGGTGTGCTGCTTACTTTCCAACTTGCTTGTTGCGGTATGCGCTGAGCTTGGCCGTGCAAGGACTCATGATGGTATCGGAGGGAGAGATGTACGACTGTTTGCCTCTGTGGAAAGAGGATATTAGCAAGAGCAACAATTGGAGAGGGGTCTTGATGGGTGGAGTGGGGCGCATACTGTTGTTGATCAAGCTTGCTCTGGAGAACCTGGCGATGGTAGTCCATGCTGTTGACGTCGACCTTTCCACCAGTGTTTGTCGCAGCACCTGTAGCGGAGGCATTGATGTCCTTATCGGCGAGAACGTTGGAAGACATATCAGATTGAGTGTTTGGGAAGAAGTGATTGATTTGTTTTTGTGATTTGGGGATTGAAGTTTATCAATTGTGTCTTGAAAAGTGCAAATGATTGATCAAGTTGTTGGTGTGGAGTGGTTCGGAGAGCAAGTCAGTTGGGTGGTGGATGGTTTTGTTGAAAAAGTGACGGTGGTAAACAAGGAAAGTGCGACCCTAGCAACCAAGGGGCAACGTGGACATGCCAACTGAAAAGCCCCACTATGACTCGACTTTTGGATCTGGATATCTTCGACCATAGAAAGAGGCATCAACGACTCAATCTCGAAACATCCAATTCGAAATTAATTGGGACTCTCCACATCATTGCAGGAGGTGATTGTCAATGCGAAGAAATAGAATTGATTAAATTGACCGTAGGTTGGCATAAAGCCTGCATAAGTAATGCGCACCACCAACGTCCACAAGCATAATTTGATACGGTCGCCAGCACAACTTACGGTCAATAAGTGGTGCACACCAAAATTGGACTTGCATTTATCATGGGGGTAGTATGCGACTTAATTTTATTGTAACTATTGCAAACCACAACACTTTTTAATTTTTAAAGAAGTTATACTATTCTAATATATAGTGTTTAAAAATGCAATATATTGAATAATAAGTACTAATAAATGTTACGTTAAAAAGTTGCAAATACACCCCGCATTGAGTTGTGGCTGCACACTTGGTCCAAGCCTGTAAGCGAAACTTGCCGTAAACCGCCCCATTTTACGCATGCCTCCACCAATCAGAAAGTACGGCCAATTTAATCGATTCCGAAGAAATGGCTTCTCAAGCGAGAGACCACGAGGCATTATCGCTACATTAAGAGATAGCCAAGCGGCGAGAGTATTTTCAACATGGAAGAATTGGAACTGTTCAAGTTAAAGCAAACTCGAAGTTCTTCTAAGTTGTACGGAGTGATAGGATTAATAGTAATAGAAAAAACTCTACCAGCCTATCCATTTCCGGACCAAATCATGTGCTCACTTGTTTTCGGGGGTGAGACCCTGACAGGTCCTTGGCTTTCTATCCAACAAACAACTCAATTAAAGGTAAGTAACAGCGAGTTCTGTATCAATCCAGCAACATAATAACAAGTGATTTGGGTTTGAACCCACTACTGGCTTCAGCGTCCCTCCAAGCCAATTTATTGCGTTCGCTCTCCATCGATACCCAGTACCTCACAAACGATGGCTTCCGCAGCAACTTCATTCCCTCGATTCTTCTCCCTTCCATCAGAGATTCGACATATGATATGGAAAGCTGCAGTTTTTACCGCGCGTGGTCTACCTGGAACAAGTTGTCCATAGTCATAAATGCTCGAGGGTATGGTCGGAAACGCCTAGCGATGGCCTACACAGTATGGGATTCTTTGATATGAATAGCCAATCTAGAGAGATGCAACGTCTCCATGAATTAGAGGCCTACTGTAGCTATCAATCTAGAAGCGCACCGCCCCTATTTCTGATATGTAAAGAATCACATTTGGTCGCAAAGAATATATACACGAAGTCGTTTGGTAGTGATTACGTCCCTCCACGCACCTAGTTTAATTTTGAATTGGACACCCTGTACTTGGATTGGGATTATATCGTCGATGACCGGGACGAACGCTACACAACCGTCGTCTTCTACTTTGGTCCGGAACACCTCGGGGAAGATATCAAAAAAGTACAAAACCTTGTAATCTACGATGGAAGAACCCCACCGGCATGTTCGATCCTTCATATATTAACAATGTCTTGCGCGAGTTCGGCAATGTTTGAAACCTTACATTTGTCCCTCCGATCGATAAGGATCCTTATGATGATTACACCAACCTTGATTTTCTGGAAGAATGGGATGTAAGCGAAAGCTTAGCCTGGGCAGGGAATAGCAAATCTAGGTTGCCATCTGTGCAACCAATCTTCATTCAGGCCTTTCCTGAATTCAAGGACGAGAAGTACCTGTTCTGGGACTCTGAGTTGCTCTGGTGGCACGATCCTTGCGAGGGTTCTGCCAACATAAACGATTCAGCTAAATGTACAGCGCAAACCAATCGTCACACTCCAGCAGAAGATCTACTTCCTCCAGCGCAGGCAACAGTACGATACAATAAGAGACACCCAAGCGAAAGTGACCATGTCTACAGAAGGCTCCAGAACTCTCGAGCTCACCGTCCCATGGCTAACTTCTATGAGGGAAATAGCCTCCATGTTTTGTCAAGCCAGAAACCTCGAGTACAAGAAGGACAATATACAAGTGTGGGGACATAACGGACGGGGCTGGCTTGATGAACTATATTTTTGGAATCTAAAGCGTTTGATGTGGAGAAATATCGAGATACTGATGTCGCAGTGCACCTAGATTTTGAGGATGTTCACAGGTCCAGATGTAATTGTGATGATTATATCTGCCACCATGTTGAAAAGTCAGCAAACAGTCTGGATGGAGCATGAAGTTTGGGATCTAAATAATTTGTTTGGGGATATGTCCGTATAGATTAGCAAGAGGCGACTGCAGGCAATACTGAGAATTCTGTAAAGTCGTGGGGCGGAAATATCGTGCTTCTCTTTCTAGATTACCAAGATGTCACCGATCGTACCTGTATTTTTATGATGACACAAGGTTTTTCGATTGAGGTCGAGATACGCTCAATTTGTGAATCATTCTCAATATCCATTTCAGTACTTGTGTGGGACTTCAAGCACCCCTTTCGCCTGCCAGCTTTATGTGTTATGGACCTCTATGATGATTTCATTTTCAATTTATTAGTGTTTCCGTTTCCTTGTCATAATTAAGAGTCGTCAAAACTAGCTTAGAAAATATGTCAGATTTTTACCAATCCGGTCTACTTTAGACTAGCACCGTTCACTTTCAACTCCCTTAGAGGTATTCCGATGTCAGATTCTAAAAGCTCACTAAGAGTTAGCAGTATCAATATATTAAAAACCCAAACTCCCAAATGATTTCCTCTCTCCATCCTTTACTTACTTCCAAACTTTCCATCAAGATTTCATCTATCACTTTCGAACAATCTCAAAACAAAAATGAATCTTCCAAAGTTCCTCGTCCTCGCTTTCGCCTCTTTGGCTTCCGCCAGAGCAGTAGTAGGCGGTACCGAACAAGTGGAAAAGGTGGTCGCCCCCTTGACCCTCAATGACACTTGTGTCCCCTGGGCAGTCATTGGGGGCCATACCATTGGGTGCCACAACTTCAACCGCGATTGGGCAACCAAACCCAAGTTCCCAAAGACCACTGCCCTCACCCCAAGAGACACTGCCAGACCAGCCCAAGTCGACGATCACCTCCCAATCCACGTCCCCATTCAGAATAGAACCGATAACTCCACTGTCATCTGGGGAAATGTCCAAAAGGAGATGAACGTAACTCTCACGGTTACAAATGCCATCGCAGGAGCCTTCGCAAAGCTTCTTGACCCACTCGAAAGGAATGAGACTCCCCCTCTTGACCTTCTTTCCCAACTTTCTAAGGGGAATGAGACTGCTGCAATTCAGAATCGGGATCTCGCTAATGCTACTTCTTCTGCTACCCAAGAAGTAGCTTTGAAAGCAACTATCGCATCCGCCCTTTCAGATTCCCTCGAAACGATGAAGAAGTCCTTGAAAGGAATCTTGGGCCCTCTTACCCAATTTGGCAAGGGGGATGAAACTGCTGCGGATAATTCTACTTCTCTTGAGAAGAGAGATATGTTCGGTTCTGGAAGTGGGGGACATCAGATTATGTATTGTCCTGGATGGCCTACCGCTGTGAGACACAATTTGACTCATGTAAGTAACCCTCTTTTTTGTTAGTTTTGGTGAGATGGAGAGCTAATATTGAAATAGTATAAGATCTGGCATTTGAGATGCTTCTGTACTCGATACCATCTTATCGAGAGACAGGATTGTTCTTATGGATGGGTCAATAGCCAGGGTCCTAATTTTTAAAGGATGATGGTTTATTTTACTTTTTCATATGGGATTCATGGCCGGGCTATCGGGTTGTATGGTTTGAATTAATTACAGGATGGCCATTCTGTTGAGGGTGGAGTAATAATGATAAATGAAATTGATCTAATTTGACAACCCTGCTTGCAAAAAGAGTGTGATTGTGCCAGAATGTTTTGTCCAAGACTCGTTCAAACAATTAGAAAACCCCACTAGTTCCCTGTCATCTCTTAAGTATTTCACTGACTGGAAGTAAGGAACAATGACATATCGCTTAAATTGCTTCTTTTTTCTTGAAACCCAAGTACTGCTTACTCCAAATGCTATCTACAATTTCGCCTTTCGTGGCCCAGGTTGTAACTGCTCGACCTTATATTGAGCAAACATCTGCTTCGAAGTTTCCTCTTGCATCTTAATAACCTTAGTCACCTCCGCACCCCTTCTGTTCTCATTTCGCCCCATTTGCTGCAAGTGAACTTGGTCCGGACCATCGACAATTCTAAGAGTTCTAGTGTTGGCCCACATAGCCGCCAATGGAGTATCTTGAGAAACACCGGCGCCACCGAAAGCTTGAACGGCTCGGTCGATAATGTCTAGCGCGATTGTTGGTACAAAAACCTTTGCCTCGGCGATTTCTGTTAGTGCTCCTTTTGGTCCGAATTCGTCCATCTTGATAGCGGCGTTTAGGACGACGAGACGGGCAGCATCAATTTCGATACGGGATTTAGCTACCCATTCGAGAATAACACCGTGAGAACTAAGTTGTTTTCCAAATGGTGTCTTTCGTGGATCATTGATGCGCATTAGCATCCAATCGATTGCTCGCTCAGCCTGTGAATGATCAGTAATTTTTCAAGATACAATTTCACGAGAATACTAACGGAACCGATGGCACGCATAGCATGGTGGATACGTCCAGGGCCGAGACGACCTTGGATGATTTCGAAACCACGACCCTCGCCGAGTACCATGTTACTTGCTGGTACTCTAACGTTTTTGAAGGTAATATGACCATGTCCGTGAGGAGCATCATCAAATCCGTAAACTGAAAGCATTCTTTCCACGGTAACACCCTTTGTTCCAGCTGGGACCAAAATAACCGATTGTTGTTTATAAGCATCCTTGTTGTTTGGAGAGCTCTTTCCCATAACGATATAGATCTTGCATCTTGGGTCACCAGCGCCACTAGACCACCATTTCTACCAAGTATTAGCATTATCCCTGACCCCAGAAAGGGAGATATACAGATCCATTCAAGACCCATTCATTTCCATCCCTCACCATACTCAATTGAATATTCTTCGCATCCGAAGAAGCAACCTCTGGCTCTGTCATCAAGAACGCAGAACGGATCTTCCCTTCCATCAGTGGAACCAACCATTCTTTCTTTTGTGCCTCATTTCCATATTTTGCCAACACCTCCATATTTCCCGTATCCGGAGCAGCACAATTGCAAGCCTCAGAAGCAACTCTCGATTTCCCCAATTGCTCTGCCATCAACCCATATTCGAGATTCGAGAAGCCCGGGGATTCTTTGTAATGGCCCTTTGGCAGAAACATGTTCCATAATCCGAGTTTTTGTGCTTCAATCTTGAGGTCGTCGACGATTGCTGGATGGTGATCCCACCTGTCGGTGCCCTCTCCAATTTGAGTCGAGAATATGGGATCTGCTCTGGGGATTGTTAGTTTGAGATTGGGATTCTGGGGGGATATAAGGGAGGGACCTACGGTATACATCTTTCCTCGACAAACTTCTTTACGATATCGAGGGTTTTCTTTGCTTTATCGCTGACTCTGTTCGCAGCCTTGAAGTTGCAGTTAGCAATTGTGGAGGCGGGGAACGAGAGTGGAGGTCGAGTAACTTACGATAATGGGGATCTTGTCTGACATGGCTGCTGTTTGCTTTCAGCTTGTTGAATTGTTGAAATAAGGGATTGCTATTGTTTTGCAAACGACGAAGACGAAGCAAGATACTGAGAATGGGATGTATTGTGAGATAGAGAGAGGAGTTATTCGTTGTAAGATAACAGAGAGTGGGTAGCTGTTGTCTCTTAGCTCCCCAGCTTCTCCACGATTGTTTCGGCAGACAGGGGTCTAAGCCGAGGTTGGCGTTTTGGAGGCAACGGGACTCGGCTGCTTCAAAACCCCAAAACCAAAACAACGTACGAGATTCATATATCTTTTGCTGTAGACACCCCTCTTTCTTCTGAAGCTTGTTTGAATCCTATTTCAATCACCGAGGTAGGTTTTCTTGAGGTGAGCGCTCGCTCAGATACCCATCGCCACCCTCACATCTACAAACCATTTCTTGGAGGTAGTACACCCACTTTGTTGATTGTGTTGTGTTAGACGGCCTAGGACGATCGTAAATATTGTGTGAGAGGATGACAAGAATCTAGAATTGTATCTCCTGGTTCTCCTATTCTTCTCAAACAATTGTTACTTCTCTTCCCAAGTTTTTAAATCCTCAGCATCTCGGAAGAAAGTCCTTCAAAATCCAAGATGGATAAATAGAGCTCTTGTTTAACCACACTTCGCTACCATTTCATATCAAACGATAGAAGGTCAGCTCATTTTGCTCTTACCGAAGAGCTGCATGCTGACATATTCCATCAAAATCCCTGGGCATGTATGACATTACATAGTTAATGGTGTACAGCAGTCTATCCAAATTGTTGGAAGAATATAACTTGCTCTTTGATTTCAGCCGATACCAGAAGTTTGGGTTGTGCTGTTGAAAATGAGCTGTTTTTGGTTTCTGCTGTTATTTTGTTCTTCGCCAGATTATCCTCGATGGGCTTGTGTTTCTTGCGAATTGTGTCGAGTCGAGATAGCATCTAGGCCTCAGGATTCGAAAGACGTTGCCCGAGAAATAGAACGACAGCAGGAATTTAGCTATACATCTTCTTGTATCATCAGTTAGTTAATTTGATTACTCATATTTTATTTAAACAGTTCTGCGTTCGACATGAGATCAGACGAATTTTACCTTCAGGTTATAATGGTAATCACATGTATGAAGCCTTCTAGTTTGTAATTTTTACTTGTTTCGTACCAAGGGCATCCCGATATCAAAGCTACAAAAGTATCTATGCCTTCAAAAACTCCTCCCAAATATCAACTGGCCCAGCTCAAAAATTAAACTCCATCGATGTACCCTCAAGGCACTCGAAACCCAATCCAACTCCCTCTCTCCTTTCCCACTCCTCTCCATTCCTTCAAATTCCTCTCCAGATCTAAATATCACAAGTAAAATTACAAGCATAAGAGTGAAATCCGGGCGTAGTCCAACTCCCCAGCCTAACAACACACGGACTCCCCGCCGAGTAACTATCCCAAGTCTGCTTTCCCCAAGAGAAACTCAACTTCCCGGGATCATTCGGGTCATCATTCACAGGATTTGCGACATTGGTGATTTGAAGTGTCTGTGATCCCACTGGATGAGTATCGACAGTAGCAGGTGCAGCGGTATCTGGCACTTCCTGGTTGTAGAAGTTGAATTGGTTGTTTACTCCTCCGTCTGGGAAAAGCCCTGCTGAGTAGTAGGCTACGTCGAAGGAGTTGGAATGCCATCGTTGGATGTAGATGGAGCAGGGGTGGGAGGACCGTGGTGTGAGTTTTTCTGTAGAGGTGGGGTATGCGAGAACGGAGGAGATGGAGAGGGTGGCTGCGAGGAGCAGGGAGGAGAATGGTATTGAGGTATACATTTTGTGGATATGTTTTGAGTTTGAAATGTATAAAAAGATTTCGAAGAATCAGAAAGTAGACCTCTTATTCTTCTTGAAAGTCTTGGAGGATGATGACACGAGAATGCAATACTCAGGCTATTACTCAACATGAGGGAGGGATATCAACACCTTCTTATAAATTCCAAAGTGTGCAGCAGGGCAGGTGGATGATGGGGACATCTCACCCCCACCAAGGCAATCACAAGTGGCTCAATCTTTTGGACCCCTCCATTGTGTCCACGTCGTCTTATTGTTGGATGAATGGCTGTGTGTTGTGATTCTGACAGAAATTCGTATCTGAATGAAAAAGCCTCTTCGGTGATGGGCAGGGATAAAGTACCGAACGCACTGTGATGTGATCTTCGGGGGCCCTGCGGCGCAGGATGCATTGGACATCGGATTCCAGGAACGGGCAGGAGCAACATGTAATTTGTACCCCTCAGCTTGCGGTGAAGCCAAAAACTCATCACGAGTTCAGAGATGTGCCCCTCGTTGAAGGAGTTGAAGGAGTTTCAAAAATGGGGACGTCTCGACTTCCCCAATCATTGCGTCGAACTACGCCAAGATATGTTAGGGCCAAAAAGCCAAAAAAGGGGGAGGGGCCAAACAAGAAGCGAATGACGGCCCGTTCAAACATCACATCACACTCAAGGAACCAATGAGCAAATTTGTAGAGTGACATTCACAGTTAATCAACCAATCATGGTTATCCCGATGTGAAATCACAGACCGTTAAATTGCAGAGACCCGAACATCGTAGCCTTATGCATACCATTTACCAACCAACAACGCCCTCTGAAAAAGCCAGCCCCTGCCTGCAATCCGTCACGACATGCAAATGCCCCCATCGCATAGCCGCCCAACATTTTTTTCTGCCACCAACATCATCCAACTACGACGCAGCTTTCCTTAATCTGCGAAGTAATCTGCTCTCCGCTTCCCGTTGCCCTTCGATCCCCCCTTGAAGTGCTTCTTACTCGTCAACATCTTCACATCGTTAGGATCGACGTCCTTTTCCAGCGCTAACATCGTCTTTTGCTTGCGGCCTGACAATTGTTTTCCACTTGCCGTGCCTTGTTCGGTGTACTTGTGAGCAAAAGGCATCTTGAGATGTCCCCTGGTACCCTGTCCAGGACCAAAGAATGCACCATCGAGTTTTCTTGTCTTCGGGCCTTCCGGAAGAGAAACTACATCCGACTCGGCAATAGACATACCATCGTTGTCCATGGCTTCCATAGCTGCTAACTTGAGACGTCTCTTTTCTGGCAAATGACCTTCATCATAAAGCTCCTGATTGAACTCCAGAGGGTCGTAATCGCCAGGAGGTGGTGCACAGAACAAAAGCTTGCCGTTGACGTAATCTTTCAAGATATATCTTGCGGCTCTGGACTCATCAGGTTGACCTTGACCAGTTCTCTTGAAACCCCTTGCTTTGGCATATGCCATGAGAATTTCCTCAGCTGTTGCAACACCAGTACCACCTTCTTCCAACGGCCTTGTGTAAATTTTAATTCCATAAATGGCTTCTAAGAAAGCCTGAGGAATTCGCTTTGCTACCAACCCAGCTGGTCCGGTGAACTCTCTCAGCTGGTCGATAGGAAGAATTCCGTTACAAACCAACTCAGCTTTCGTCGTGGCGAAGTTCGGGAATACGAGACCCGGGCAATCGCATAACAACACTTTGTCGCTGAGATGAATTGTCTGGAAATGCTTCGTCTTACCTGGAGTTGATGACACGGAAACCTTTTTGGCACCAATTAAGGCGTTGATGGTGGAAGATTTTCCAACATTGGGATATCCAACAAGACCAATCTGTGTTTTTCGCGGAGTTTCCGAGTTTGCATCTGTCAAGTATTAGCGGATGTGACATGGCATAATGTTGGTGGGATTGGGTGAAAATACCTTCTGTTTCTGGTGCATGTAGTAAGAAAAGTGCTTCAAGTTCATCGACAGTCAATATACGTGTGCTGTCGTCCTCAGCTTCTTCCTCTTCCTCATCTCTACTCTTCTCTTCTGCTTTGTCCTCAAGGTTCAACTTTTCAGTCCCATTTGTCACTGAGGACGACGCCTCTGCTTGCTCCTCCTCCTCCTCAGATCCTTCCTCCTCAGCGTCGTCTCGAGCATCATTCATCTCCTTAGCAAGACTTGCAGAGAAGAAGATATATGCGATCTTGGCTTCTTTGAAGTATGTTGCCCACGCCTGACGTTGCTCCCTAGTCAGCATATCTGCTTTGTTCACTAGCAACAAATTTTCCTTTCGTGAATCAACTGCCTTAACATATCTCTCCAGATCATCGGATCGAAATAGTAAGGGATTTCGGGCGTCGACAATTTGTACGACCAAATCGGACCTCTCGATAACTCTCCACAGTTGTCTCCAGACTTCCAAATTTCTCTCGAAGGGAGTCATAAGTAAATCGTTGTTTTCTTGCAACTCGGCCAGACCTCTTCTCCACTCCAACAAACTATCTCTCTCCATACGATCCAGTTGTTCCGGTGTTGTTGTCGAATCCCATTTTGGTCTTCTAGGTACCGTTAACCTATCCCTATGATCTCTCTGCTTTCCTACTGCCGCTCTCTCTTCTGCGGCCGATAACAAGTATGGGTTCTTTTGATCGGTGTGGATAATTTTGACGTTGTTCATCTTCTCTGCCGTGAAATCGGTGCCAGCCAACTCTGCCGTAGACAGAAATTCGTCGAGGGCTGCTTGCTCTGTGACCGATCGCATTTTGACCCAACTGGCCTCCTTTTTCTCGTTTGTAACATACTATTTCTCGTTAGCATTCAGCGTGGTGTACGGATTGTAGATGGCGCACTAACCGTTTCTCCTGTAGCATGATTGATTCTGTGAATTCCTGCGGATGTAACCTTCTTACGGTCTGCTCCTTTTCCCTTTCCAAATCGATCGTTCATCAAACTATGCCTTGTGAGTATGCTGACAAAAACCCCAATAATTATGCCTTCCTACCTGTTTCCCAGTCCAACGGCATTTTTTGACTTTGCGAGAACCATCTTGGCGGTGGTGGCCGGGTTATTTCGTAGATGAAGATTTTCCAGTAACGATAAAGTGTTCCTGGAGCCAGTCTCGTTTTGTAGATGTTGTTGTTTGGTGTGAGGAGGCGAAGGTTGATAATCGCAAGTGCATGGAGGGGTGGTGACGAACTTTGCAGGGCTTTCATCGAACCCCGCTACCCGCCACCGGAACTTTTTAAATTTCACACTTGCCGCGTTCTTCCACCATCGACTTTTAATCACCACCATTTTCCTATCCTTCCAAATACCGCAATCATGGCGCGCAAGAAGTGGATTGATAAGAAAACTGCGACGCATTTTACACTCGTCCATCGCCCGCAAAACGATCCCTTAATCCACGATGAGTCTGTATCTTCTATGGTCCTAAACCCCACATCTCTTCCAAATGGCAGCAAAGTCAAGCAACTCGACGATCTCGCATCCGAACTCGGCGACGATGTCTACCAAATTCGAGACAATGAAGGAGAGGCGGCGAATCATGGCGTATACTACGATGATACAGAATATGATTATATGCAGCACATGCGAGATTTGGGTGCTGGATCAGGAGGAGAAGCATATTTTGTCGAGGCACCCGCACCAAAAAATAAGGGAAAGGGAAAGCAAAGCTTGGAGGATGCGCTCAGAGATGCCAGCTTGGAGGAGAAGAATGGCACAGTCTTGGATGAAGAAATATTGCCATCGAAGAATCTGCGAAAGGTTACCTACCAGGCTCAGCAAGACGTGCCAGATGCGCTGGCTGGTTTTCAACCAGATATGGATCCTAGACTACGAGAGGTCTTGGAGGCTTTGGAGGACGAGGCTTATGTCGAAGATGACGACGAAATATTTGGTCAGTTAGCGAAGGATGGAGAGGAAATCGAAGAAGAGGAATTTGAGCAAGGTGCCTGGGACGAAGAGGACGAGGGTTGGGAATCAGACGACACAGCAAAACCCTCCAAGGAATACAAAAATGGCCCAATACCCACCGATGACCTTTTGAACGATGAGCGCGAGGATCATGGAGATGGTGACTGGATGGCAAACTTCAGCAAATTCAAAAAAGATCAGAAGGCCAAGGCACCAGTTGCTCCTTCACAATCGGACCTTCAATCTTCAATGATGACGACGACCACAAATGGTGGCAGAAAGAAGAAGAGGAAGGGCGCCATGACGAACCCATCTACATATTCCATGACCTCGTCTTCGATGTTTCGAACTGAGGGTATGACCACGTTGGACGCTCGGTTTGAGAAGCTCGAAGAACGGTACAACGAGGACATGGATGATATGAACGATGATGGTTCTGTCTCAGCAGCAACCTCCACGGCGTCGAGTGTAACAGGGCCCGTTAGAGGTGATTTCGATAGCATCATGGATGATTTCTTGGGTAACTATACTATGAGTGGGAAGAAGCACGTCAAAAAAGGAAAATATCAAAGTGGCATGGAGCAGCTTGATGAGGTACGGAGGGGATTGGGCCCAGCTATAATACGTACTCGGAATGTTTAGAATTTCCTCGTATTTAGCAATAGTTTTCTGGGGAATTTTGGCGTTGGGTGGAACTGGTACTCGAGTAGACAAAATGGATGTCTGAGATGGCGCAAATTTGCTGGAGTATTTGGTATGTAATTCATTTCCATATGAATGCTTATGGCGGAAAGAACGAGTTGATTCTAGAGTTTTTATAATAAATGAGAATTGTATCTCCTAAACCCTAATTATGAGGGATACAAGACAACAATGAGAGACGATAGACAATAAAGTCAGCGGCCGTAAATAGCTGGAAGTATTGATTTTTCTTCTTGACCAAAATATTTTAGACAATTTAGTAATTACTCTAAATAATGAGAACAACCTCCAATATTAACCTAGAGCGTTGGACTTCAATGTCTTGATAAGTCAGAACAACCATAAGATACTTAGTGCCGCTTTTATTGCTGGTCCAAAGAGATTTAAACTTGAAGAGAATGGACTATGAAAACGACAGTTAATAACTCTGACAATTCTACTGTGATATTATCACTTATAACTTTAGCAATTCATTATGACAATACCTAGGGACAATTAAGGTTCAGAACAATCAAAAACAATGCCAATATATTGAGCTAGTCACTGCCGCTTTTACTTATTGTTTTGTGAAGACCAATCGGCTGACAGCATACTGCCATAACCAGCCAAAACCGGTTAGTTCCCCCTTGCCGCTCGCAGAAGAGGTATTGAAGTTGAAGCAACAAAGAGGTGAATGGGTATATTACAATACGCTAGCTGCTGCGGTGCTTTTTCGATTTAAATCTTATCCCAACTGACTCCTCTCTTTGGTTCCTGCAAACTTTTTCCTCATGAACAACCAGACCGATGGCGGACGCCGGTAGTGTTCGCGGCAACGCGCGAGGCCAACCACAAAACCGTTCAAGAGGAAAAGGTCGCGGATCCACAAGGCGAGGAGCTCCAAGCTCCAGTAAGTTCAACAATGATTCTCAACCCCCCAAGAGCCGTGGCAAGTGGCAATTGGACCTCGCTGCCCCCAACTCCAATTCACTCCTAGTCAGAGAACCAAGCGGTAAATTCAGAGGCAGCAGAGGCCGAGGCAGAGGCCGAAGCGGCCCTCGTTCTCGTCCCAATACTCATAACAAATTCTCAAGCAATTCAACAGGCAAGCCATCGCCCACGATCGACCGTACGATCGACCTCACCATCGAACCCACGAACTCTTTCGAGAGCGATCGACTTGCGAACGCCGCAAAACGCGCGCAACGAGAAAATTCGTCGCTATCCAGAGGGCGAGGCGGTGGTAGTTTGAGAGGGCGCGGGAAAGCTCATACCAATACCAAGCAGGTTCGATTTGCAGATTCTCCCACCGAACCTCCCACCGATTCTCCCACCGAGGAGGAAATGAATCCCTTCGCCAGCGCGCCGTCGACGGCTCCAAGGAATCCATTCGACACGGCGAAGAAGCCATCGTCCGTCTTTGGTGCTCCCGCTGCCCCTGCCGTCAACCCTTTTGCTCCCAAGCAAGATGCGACAACCAAACCCAATCCATTCGGAGCTCCCTCACAAGCTACAATAACCCCCAACTCGAGCATATTTGGCGCGCCTTCAACTACACCTAATGGAACCCCTCCTCGTAACCCATTTGGTGCTGTGTCGCAACCGTCCTCTACTACACCAGCTACGAGCGTATTCGGAAAGCCATCGAGCGCGTCGAATGGAGGAACACCGAATGGAACACCACCACCAACATTTGAGAAACCTAGTGTATTTGGCGCTCCTTCTGCGACACCTGCCAACAATCCTTTCAAAAAACCAGCGGCGGGCATATTTGGGTCAACCCCAGCAACGTCCTCACCTTTTGGCGTCAAGAGCAATGGTCTCGCAACCGCGGAAACCAAGCCAACTCCAAAGCCAGCCCACAATCCCTTTGCGACAGCATTTAAGCCTCTCCCCGCTTCATCTCAGACGGGACTCGGTACATCGAATGGTTTTGGGTCCTCGAAGCCATCAAGCCTTTCATCGTCCTCGAGCACACCAAATAATGCTTTCAATAAGTCCTCGACTACCGGAGCGGCTCCAAAGGCTCTATTTTCGAATTCACCATCTCAGGCGACATCTACCAACACGAATATTGATAGTAGTGCTTTGGCAAAGGAAATTCATCAGACAATTCGCAGGGATCGCATCACACCGCCAACGTGGCCCAAGCCTAGTCCTGATGATCCAAAGTTTAAACCAGCAATTGAGGCATATTGGAAAGCATCGAAAGTGTATCGAAGCGACGTTCGCGCAAGTCTGATTCGGGCGAATCTACTGGACGACCCAGATAAGCCCAAGAAGCTCAGCGAAGCAATCGATTTCAAGGGGATTTGCGAAGAGATGTGCCCAGACTTCGAAAAGGCAACTAGAATTTATGAGCGCGATTACAAACAGGAGGAAACGGAGAATGGCGTCGTGGCTCCCCATAAAATGATCAAGGCGTTGGCGAGATCAGCGGCAGGGCAAGATGCGCCTCTACCAATGGATGTGAGAGCACCTGGAGCGTTGGTCAGAACTTTGGATTACCTGTTCAATTCTGTTTTGGGTAACGATGAGGATAATCTTCCCAATGTTCACCACTTTCTATGGGATCGTACACGAGCAATCCGTCGGGATTTTGTTTTTCAGTCCTCGACGATGAATTCCAAGGAAATGCTTGATCAAGTGTATTGTCTGGAACGTATCGTTCGATTCCATGTCATATCGCTTCATCAAATGTCGAAAGAAGGAGTGGCGCCTGCGGAAGAGTTCTCCGAGCAGCAAGAGGTGGAACAACTATCAAAAGCTCTGCTTTCTCTGAAACACTCTTATGATGATTGCGGCGTTCAGAACATCACTTGTGAGAATGAGAGTGAGTTCAGAGCTTACTATGCCCTTTTCAACGCTCGAGCTCCAGGGATGCTCCAAACTGTGCAGGACTGGGGCTACCTAAAGTTCAGAGACTCGGATGAGATACAGACTGCAATCAGTCTGGTTGAAACACTGCAAAATATCTGGGATCCACGAGGTCCTCTTACGCCTCAATCAGCGACCGATATAGCCCAGAATTCGTACGCAAAGTTCTTCACCATTCTGGAAGACAAGCAAGTTTCATACACAATGGCTTGCTTTGCGGAGATTCATTTCAACTATGTGCGAAAGTCGATTTTGAAAACGATACTCACTTCATATCGTAAGCAGCGAGATCAGACCAAGGACTGGACATTATCAAAATTAAACGCATTCTTGAGATTTGATGACGAGAACGACATCATTGCCTTTGGTGAACAATACGGCTTGAGATTCGATGAAGCTGATGGAGAGGATATCTTGTCTTTTGAGTCAGACGAAGGAATAAAGGATCCTCATCCACCTGCGAAGCAGGCTCATTCATATAATCTTGTCGAACACAAGCGTGGGGACCACTCCTTACCAGAAGCAATCGACACGAATATATTTGATGAAACTCCAGATGACGAAGCTAGCGAGGAAGAAGAAGAAGGCTTATTCGTGACTGACGAAAAGACTCAACCAAAGGCGTCAGTGCTTCCCAAGATCGCAGACGCCCCGACTACGACAGCACCAAAGTTTCCAAGCTTTTCTCCATCTACGAGCTCGCAAACTCAAACTACAAAGGTGGATGCTGCTACTCCTCTAGCATCTATCTTGAAGAACGGAATGTCGTCCCCAAAGCACTTTGGAGCAGATCTATTCTCGCAGAAGTCCTCCGCGTCTCCTGTTGAAACTGTGTCAGAGGCACCATCAACCACCGCTTCCAAGCCCTCGACATTTTTTCCAAAGCCGCTGGAATCACCAGGTACCAATGCAAATAAGCAGTCTGAGTTAACACCATCGGTCTCGGTCTTTAATATCAAATCGGATAATTCTGCCAAGGAATCTCCCAAGCCAACTGCCTCTACCAATCCTTCTGTGTTTAGTTTTAAGGCACCCACGACGGCACTCACGACGGCTCCAACGACAACTACACCTTCGGCTGGAAATGTACCAACTCCTCCAACCTTTGGTTCAACTCCGACCAGTGCTCCACAGACCGAGAGCCCCAAGGCACCGTCGTTCTTCCCAGGTCCTCCAAAACCCACAACACCCTCGGCTACTGGACCGGGCAACTCATCTCAAGTCAGCGGACAAAAGTTGTTTCCACCACTTGGCCAGGCACAAGCTTTCACGCCAAAGGTCTCATCCCCTCTTTCATTGCCTGCACAGGTACCACCAACAGAAGCTCCTTCGACACTCTTTCAACCAAGTGTGGCCAGCAAGCCAAATGCTCCTCCAACCTTTGGACTTGGAACTCAAAAAGCCTCGCCGTCTAATGCCTTGAGTGTGGTAAAGAAGCCTCACCCATACGACCGAGAAGCACAACTCACTGGACTTACAAATTGGATGGCCCTTGGGGAGGATGGACTTATTGATCAATTTGTATCGTACAACGTTGAGAATATACTGATGAAAGCTGTTGGGCTATGGCAAAAGGAAGAGGCTGAGCGAATGGAGTTGGAAAAGGATAATTCGGACAGAGTGGAGGCAGATGCTTTCAGATATCGCTTCATTGCCACCAAATACTTGAACTACTGGCGAACTGCAGCCCGTAATCTGTTGTTGAAGCGAAGAGGAAGGGAAGCCCGTCAAGCTCGACGTGAGTTGGCTCAAAGTTTACGAGCATCAAAAGCAGCACTGTCCGCGAATCTTGTGGAGGATTTCAAGGCAGCGGCTATTAGGACCGGGGCGGCTCGTCGACGAGAGAGTCTGGAGAGTCTTCTGGGTGCTACGGGTGTCTTGGATGGCGTTCATGATCAGAACGAACAGCTCCATGCAATTGTGCGGGAGGAGCCCGGGGCAAATGGAAGAAAGCGACGACAGCGACCCGATAAAGTCTCGAAGCCAGGCTCAAGCGCGACTTCGCATAAAAGAGTGAAATCAGATGATCCGTTACGCCGTACGATTTTGTCTGATCCTTCATACTTGGCTGGCGGTTCTAGAATACTTCTGATGGACAAGTATGATCCTTGGAAGGATGCGGACCGACCACAAGTTAGTGGTGTGCAAACAGATTACTTCCGATTGAAAGCTAGAGGAATCTCGACACCTCCCGGTAGAACTCCATTGGCGTCTTCTGTGGCCAACAACACACTGAAGCAAAAACGTTCATACGATGAACTTGTCCGACAACAAACACCGAAGACACCACCTCGCACGAGATGCTCATCAATCGCACGAAGCGTCCCATCCAAGACTCATGTTGAGCCAGACTTCCGGTTGAGCATCGATGGAGATGAACATATCCAAGCTTTGAAGAAGAGGGCGCAGGCTGTGATGGATGCCGACTCGCAATCACGACGCAAGAGATCTTTCACAGATGATGACGATGAGGCTCTTTTCGAGCGAGCGAAGAAAGTTAGGGAGCAAATGAATGAGGGAATGAAGTGGTACAGAGAGGAGAGAAGAAGAGCTTCTGGAAGCAGGAGTGTATCTGGTCAGTGAAAACGAAAGGAAGCATATGCATTGTGTTTGGCGTTTGTTTGGTCGGGGGAAAAATTACTATTGAAGTCAGGGCGCGAAGATGATTTGTTCTCATTAGAGTTTTCTACTTTTTTTGATTGCAGGGCGTTTTGGGCGAGACATTGGAGGGGGCTTTGTTTAGTGTTTGTTTGTATATTGTACGTCTCGAGATACCCGCGGTTTGGGCTAGACATGTTCCTTTAGCGGAGCGCATGAGCGAGCTCGCTTTTGTGTGGTTTGGTTTGAGCATGAAGATGGATGGAGATGAAGATGAGTGGAACCAAATGTCAAATCAAACCAGATCAGATGCAATAGAATGAAATCATTGAAACTATTTTCGCATGTCTAGAATCGTGTGTACTGGATGTTTCCGGGGTTTCAGGGATTGGGTGACTCGTGGTTGCGGCCAGTTCAAGGCCATCTTGATCGATCGGTGGTACTAGAATCTAGAATCTAAACCAGTCCCGGACTCCTACAACCTCCTCGTGGATATTCCCTGTGTAGTCCCGTTACGTGATACAGCGACACATAATCTGTACAGTCACCACTCACCACCAAACTGCGCCACTCGGTCAAGACCGGCTACGTGTCAGATTTCTCCGGGTATTTGGATGAGACAGTGCGGTAAATATCTCTCAGCTCTCTGTCTGGAGAATGTCGGTGAAGAAAACGAGGGGGAATACGAATTTCCAATCGATCGAGAGTGAGAGAAGGATTGGGGAGAGGGATAGAGAAGGATTGGGAACGAAAGACGTTACATCTGATCTACGCTGACATCTCTGGGCGAACTGCTAAGCTTTTTCTTTCCATGCTGCCAAGGTAAGGGCAGGGCCGGAGATTGATTTGCATCCAGTCAGCGTGGCAGGATTGAGGGTGCCAAGGGGGGCCAAGAGGCCAAGATTCGGGAATCTTTGGGGATGGAAAGCTTGGATTTTGGGTTGGAGGCGGTGATGTTGTGGGATACTGTATTGTTTATCGCTTGAGATGAAGAATTGAGGGGACTTGGAGAGACATTCAACGATTTATTGAAGCTAGCTACGACGTAAAACCACGCACCCTCCATCATCACCTCCGCACAGAAAAAGCAAAAAAAACGAGTCGTGATTCTTATCTTCCGTCCCGATTCCCCGTCCAGCATATCGTCGTTCATCCCATGTTCATGTATCCATCAATTGTTCGTGTGGGGAGGTTCGAGTCGATAGTGAGGATTGAGGGTGTTTCGGACTCGAAGGAGATAGATGTTTAACAGCAAGACTCTTCGCAACCGCAGCAGCAGCAGTCGCATCCAGCTTCTTCTCCTCCGCGCATGCCGACGTTGCTGGTCATTTCCGGGGCGGAGGTCTGGTGGTGAGGATGTTAGATTAGATATTGTTTGATGGAGGAGTGAGAGAAGGAGGGGAGGGACGTACTGGTTGGGCTGTCTCGATGTTGCTGGTTTCAACAGTCATTTGTTCGGAGACTTGGGCTGGTTGTTCGTTGATGGAAGGCATTTTGAAGGTTGGTGTGGGGTTTGAAGTTGGGCTTTGAGAGGAGGATATTAGTTTTCTGTTTCCTAGATATATATGATTGTAGTGTGGAGGTTGATATACCTTTGATTTGAGAAATTTGTAGGAGAAAATCGGCAGATCGAGAGAGTTGGTTGTTGGTGAGTTGGGTCTTTTGTCTCAAGATATATGGGGAGGAAGGAGGGAGGGAAGAGTGAGTGGTTCGCGCTTACCCTGTGGAGTGTGTTCATTCTTAATTTAGCTATCTCATGCACAGCACAGCCGTTTTATGCAGAGCTCCAATTAAAGTGCTGGGAAAATCACTCAGGTCTCACTAATCTCCCATTGGGGTGTTTGACTAACTTACCCTAGCAACCTGTATGTTTTGTGTACTTCTTTACATAGCTGGTTTATATGGTAATTACGTGGAGGAGTTTTTTGTATTTCCCGGGGATCGAGATCTTGTTCTTTTGGTGTTTATTCTAATCTCATTTAAGATGGGGAAGGGAGTGGGTCACGTGGTCAAATCGTAAAATGTTTACTGTTAGAGTTCATAGTCTAGTCTAACTAAAGACATGCAAAGCTCTCTTTTTGCACAGAATGTATTTGCTAATAGATGGAATTGGTCCTTTCAATTAACATTGGTCAATACACGTGACCCAAACATCGCACTCTGACCGAAGTGCGGTGGGTCCCTCAACTTCTTCAACAAAGTATATCTCAACACAACGCCATGGGAAAAATATACAAAAACTACTGATTTCAGCAGAAATATCTGCTTATCAATTCTGTGCTCGCGGATCGTTGTTTGAATGCGTTGTCGTTAAGATACCTATATATAAGGTTGGTGGTAATGTTTTTGCGACAGCGCGCCGATAAGTGCGATGTGCAACAAAAGGAAAGTCTGAAAGGGGTTAGCGCAGGATGCTTGTGGACGCTACGCACTGTTGAACTCCACTCTCTCCAGCTCAGTGGAGGTCTTGCGATATCACGAAGTCTCGTCACCCAACATATGCTCGCTCTTCGATTCTTCCAATTGGGGTCTGCTGGAGAATGAACGAATTTCTACGTATAGATTGCAAGTGTATCTTATACTTCAGGAATACACTTGAGCTTTTGTTAATCTTACGGAGTATATCTATTTGGTGTCACCATGCAGGTCTACAGCCTCATTCGTTCATCGCCCAATTTCGGTGTGCCCCGCGGAGAGCCTTACTTCCAGAGCCGCGCACCTAGGTCAAACTTGAGGTAGTTCTAGGTAAAGATTGCAAGTGCATTTACTCTTTTACAACTTTCACTTATCGCAGAAGGCTTCTTGTCTTGATAGACTCAAGATTGAGTTGAAGTCGTCACAAGCTCATTTATCTTTCGATATGAGCCTGGCGAAAAGCCCGCTGCGCGTTGTCGGCTAGTGGTTACACAATACAACACAGCCCCGCTCTCAACTTTTTATCTCATCATCTTCCCATTTCTGGCTTCAAACCCGCAACATACTTTTCAATGAGCAAATTCAAGAGCTAGCCAAAATGCCTATCGGTGTCTGCTCCATTGGTGATATTATAAGCATTTGTCTTTTGGCCAAAGACCTGGTCGAAGCTCTGAACAGCAGCAGGGGAGCTTCTTCAGAGTACCAAGAAATTATAAGGGAACTTTGGGGACTTGAGCGGGCTCTCTTGCAGATTGATTTGCTCTCCAGAACCCGCGATGATACACCGGAGCTAAATGCTTTACATGAGACTGCTCGTCGCAGCGCAGAAGATTGCCGAGGCTGCATTGCAGGTTTTCTTGAAAAGGTCAGGAAGTATGCACCAAGTCTCAGTAAAGCTGGCTCCGGCAATATCATTCGTGATGCTTCTCGGAAGATCCAATGGCAAGTGATGCAAAGCAGTGACGTTTCGAAATTCAGGGCAGAGATCAACGCTCATAGTCATTCAATGAATATGCTGCTTGCAACATGGAATGTGTAAGTTTTAGACTACCGATAGATTGTCCGGAGTTTATTCATTAACTTTTTCCCACAGGAAAGAAATGATAAGCAATGACAAGAAACTCAACTCCCGCCTCAGTGACTCAGAAAGGAAAGCCGAAACCGAGATGCAGAAGCAAACCAGCCTTATTAAGGATGTACGGGAGCGTTTAAAGGAGAACAACAAGCTGATATCCACCGTTACCATGAAGGTTACGAATGGCCTACCGCTTCAATGGTTCCGTCAGCTCGGATTAGAAATGAAAAATATGATGAATAAGATATTCCGGACCAATGTTGCGACTTACGAAGCGGTCCTTGCAATACAACGTGTCCTTCCTAGCCCTTCGGAAAGGGACCCTTTTGTTTTAGAAGATGCCATTGGAAGGATATCACCAGTGCACATGGACTTTATTAACTCATGGGATGCGTTTGACGCTATACTTCGAATACGGTTCCAAAATGTTCAAGGATACGACAAGGTTCAGAACAATGAATATATATTTCAAGAATGTGCAACACGGAGAGAAATAACACGCAGCCGTCCATGGGAATGCGCCTTTCTACCAGGTCAACGAATTGATATGAGCTTCGTCTTCACAAACAAAGCGGAACAGGCTGAGGAGACTAGGTCAAACTCATGCCCAAGCTGTCATGAGGTATCAAATCAATCTCAAAATTTCGACTCGCAATGGTTCGTAACTCTTCTTTTGATTTATACCCCCTAAGCTAATTGCCCTATTCTTTTAGTGCTAGATGTGGTATTTGGTATCAGCGTATAACAGAAATTATAGACGTGGATACACCTCCCATTGTCTCTCCAGCACCAGAAAATATAAAATTCGGCAAACACGCATTCCAAGAGCAAACCTTTGGACCGAAACGACCAAGCAAATTTCCCTCTATATCTCTCAAACGAAAACTTGACTCTACCAAACTTTCCGAAGACGACATTGCGCTATTCAAACGTGTTCGGCTTATAACTTCGAAGGAACGCATTCGACCACCACACAATCCTTTCGAACACGTCCAGATCTCTGACGCAGACTTATCTCTGCTCGCAATGGCACGACATAAAGCAGAGGAGGAGAAGGCTTGGGAAGGGTTCCGCGAAAAGGAGAAAATTCTTGGTTCAATACATCCAGACACACTCGCCAGTCTCAGAAATCTAATACGAACGCTTCGCAATGCTGGGAAGTGCCCAGTTGTGGAAGATATCCTAAAGCCTTTTCTAGAAACGAAAGAGTTGATGTTGATAGGCAAAAATCCTGAAATTCTCAGACTGCTCATGAGCGATCTTATGATTGCATTTGTCGGGCAGAAAAAGCTGGATAGTGCAGAGGCACTTTGGTCTAGAGGAACTGCGCTTTTTGCCCTAAAGGCATCTAGAGATGAAAATCAAGCCTTGATAAGGGATTTTGAAACTTCTTATTTATTTCGTAAATCACGAAAGACTGCCGTTTTGGAACAGGTCACAAAGACTAGCATTGAGAAGAAAAGTAGTTCCTTTGATGAAGTAATCGAGCATGAATATCTCAGGGCACGAAAGACAGCTGTTTTAGAACAGGTTCCGAAGACTAGCATTGAGGAGGAAAGTAGTTTCTTTGAGGAAGCAAGCGAGCATGAAGATCCCAGTCCTCGAAATCCCTCCTTCGAAGAAATGACCTCCAGATTGATGCAGGATTTGGCAGGCAAAGAGTCAGAAAACAAACTGGCTGCGGTGAAGATGTTTGAGGCCATAGACGGCTTCACTCCTCCAAGGGCAGGGTCAGGAAAATTTGTAAGTAGTGAGGCGTGCGATGGTGAATGGAGAGGGAGAAAAAGAAAACGTATCTCATAGTTCGTTTTTCTACTAATAAGACGCAAAGCGCTTCTAAATCCACAAATGCAAAGGTCATGAGCCTCACGGTTTCCCTCTGTGCATTTAAAGATTAATCTTTTTTTCATTACTCAATTCAGTTTCGCTAGGATTCACCCTTTGAGAAGCTGATTTTGGTGTCACCATGCTCATTCGTTCATCGCCTGATGCCGTGTGCCCTGCAGAAAGCCTTGCTCCTACAACCTCCTACCTAGGTCGTTTCTTACATTCCATTTTTCACCAAGAAATTCTGACCCGTCCAAACATTATTGCCTTGTGTTTTCAACACGGATCCTTCCGTTGCTAACCTTGCTCCTTCCATCTTCCAATGCCTCCAACCCCGTCGCATGACCAAGAAGAAGGGATCGAACTGTGTCCTTTGAAATTCCCATCAATACTATAACCTCGGATCTTAGCAGACCTGTGGGGGTTTATTGATGAGGAGAACTCAGTGGATTGGCAGGGCGCATTGTCTGGGTACGAACCGCCAGCAGTGACTCCACCCAGCGAACTCAGTGGGACATTACGGCAGGATCTGGGAGATGCACCGACACGTAATCCGGTGCAAGACGAGGAAGAGCAATTGATACGTTGGCAGCGGTTGAAAAAGTACTTATGGAAGTCCAAAAAGCTATCTTTCCCCGCTCTTCTAATCTACATTCTTGGATTTGTGATCAATGTTACCTTGGTCGACCCAGCTTTTAAAAGCGCCGAAATTTCTAAGCTGGCGACTAGTTTTGCAGCTTGGGAAGCAGCACAGGATTTCCGTCAGAGCCGTCAGGCGTGTTTTAGCCTTGCTTCGTACCTTTCAAATGTTGTATCATAATCATAATCACTACAAAACGGAACTCGCTGGGAGCAGCAGACTTTTTTCCTGTACTTCTTATTGTTTATTTTTGTGCAAGAATTGCGAATATATCTTAGAGCCACGCACGATTTTGTACTTTTCATGTTTGAGTAGATGGTGGTTGACCTCATTGCAGGCGATGGGAACAACGCCAAAATGCCAAGAGGTTTTTCATATGCTATTGCATCCTCCTCTTTTATTTGAAAATATTGAAGAAGGTTTTTGCTCAGTCTATTATTTCTTTGTAGACCGTAACTTTTCAGAGTGGAATAAGGTTTAGGAAAATCAACAAATACATCATATAAGTATATATGTTAGACGTCAAAATCAGTTGGAAAGGCTTTAAAGTTTCCTTTCAGACTTTTGCAAAGTTTATATCAGCATCTTCATGCCCAGCGTGAGAATAAATTACACAATTACTCTGAGTAACTCTAAGCAATTCAGAGTAGAGTAGAGTAAAGTGAGGGTAACAGGTCGGCTGAGTAAATAGGAGTAACACCTGTTACTCTACTCTGAGTTACTTAGAGTAATATACTATAAATGGAAAGCATTTATAAGCATGTAAATAAAGTCTTATTAGCTAACTGAATACTTATAGCTATCTATATAATTAAAAATATATTTAAAAACGTTATTATTATAATCTGAAAAGGTTGCTAAGAGATTTGTTTAAGTGCTCTAATACTTCTCCTACACTTAGTCCGTTCTCCGACACTACTCCTTTACTCGGTCTGTACACCGACAATCGGCCCGACGTTACTATAAGTAACTCTGAGTAAATCAGAGTAAGTACTCTAGAGTAAGAATAACGTCCCATTACTCTAGATTAAATAAGAGTAACGTCTTAAACTCTACTCTACTCTAATCTTTTCTCACGCTGGTCATGCTCAAAATGCGAGCACTCAATTGTGAATATGTCTTCAACTATGGAAAAGCTTAATTAGGTACAAATGCCCTAAAGTTTTCGGGAATTGAAGTTAGAACACTGAGTATTTACTGCCACTTTTGATGTCAACCGCGAGATCGGCTTCATATCGTGGCACAAAATAACTCTCGATATTCCGCTGTGTATACTTCGCAAAGGAGTTAGCGTTCGATTGCACTAGACACGATACCGAAACGCTACAAGAGTTTTTTAGTGCTTCGAGTTATGGGTATTTTTGATTCTCTTGTCGGGGTCAATGATAGGAAAACAACATAATATGTCGTAGTCTGGGGGCTCCCTTGCTAGTGATATCGCTTTAGTTCATGCGACAAAAAACCTGATGTCTTGACTTCAGACCTAAATGTGCATTTTGCATCCCACTACCAGGTGCTCATCGGGTGTGAAAAGGGGTTGGTCATGTGACGCGCCCAAGTAGTTAACTGCGGGAATTTCCCGTTTTTTCCAAGGACAATCAACACTATAAGAGCCGAAAGAACATTTCCGCAGAATTGTAGAGTCAACGAAGATCTTAGTGGTGGGTCTAGCTGGTAGAGTATAAGCGTGGAGAAGTGGAACCTAGGTCTTGGACTCGTGGCTTCAATTGAGGGGTCGAGTTCGAGCGAACGACTTGGTCTCGAACCTCGACAGGACCGGACGTGTTGTTCGACGTCAAGTCAAGCGATCACAATGAGGGATGAGGTCGCTCCTTCTCTCCTCGTCGCGGACGAGCTCTTCTGGTCGAGAATGGAAGGCACGACCCTGTCCACCTCCAGAGTATAAACCCCCCCCCCCTCCCCATCCCCCCCATATGCACACTTTTTCATGGTACGTAGAAAGCCTCCTGTGCCTTGCTCACGCATCAGCGCGAAACACACCCCTCCAACCTATGTCTTCAGAAAGTGTTTCCACAGCTCAAAAATCACAAGGCTAGAGAATAGATTCATTTTTTCTATTCTCAACATTGATCTTTCTGGAATTGCTCTTATTGTCCCACCCTTCCAATCGCCTCAACCAGATTGCCAGGATCGTGACAGAGCTACGCATTCCCCAAATGACGCCGACTCTTTCTGCCATGAAAGACACTGAAACTGGTGCAGAGACTCATGGCGATCAATACTCATGTAGAGCTTGGCTCAAGAAAACTCGACCTGCGAGCGACAACACGTCGATACAACTGAGCGAGACCGGAAGATCTTTTCACGAAGAAAATATACTATGCGTTCATCCAGCTAAAAATTTGGAAACGGAGGCCAAAGTTTTGGATGGACTTCGTGTTATGTGTCGCTGGATGCTTGACAATTTACGCTTCATCTTCGACCATTTTCTAGCGATGATGTGGGTGAGTCTTCTGCAGTGGGAATTCGACTTTGGAGCACCGAATTACTGCTAGCCCAAGCCTCATATGAAGGTTGTAGGTTGTGCGAGAGAACTCTATTGGAATAGCATAAGAGTAAGTCAGATAATGGGCAAGACTGGCCTATAGGTACCTTGATTGATTTCACGTTCCAAGACCCTTTTTTTTGTGCGCACTATACAACGGAGACAACCCGGCCAGAAGAATCTTGTCAAGTCAGCTTTAAAGTTGTATCCCGCCGGTATGTGTAATTTTCCCCCAATATTGAATTTCGAGTATTGGCTGAGATGGAAAGCTCCATACGACCAAGAGGCTTTACCAGATTTGCCCCTAGAGCAAGCACTACATTGGCTCCAGAAGTGCGATAGAGAGCATAGATGCATAAAGCCTAGCGATAACTTCAAACTACCAACAAGATTATTGATATTCGACCTGAGAGTCTAAGACTTTGTAGATCCGATAATCTTCCATCAACTACCCAATATGCCACTTTGAGCCATTCCTGGGGCCCAAAAGGGAGGGACTTCAAGCTCACAGGATGTTTAAAAGACAGCTTTCAATAATGTATCCAAGAAGAACTACTCCGAAGACTTTTCGGGGTGCTATCCTCATTTCAAGACATCTCGGGATACAGTACCTTTGGATCGATTCTTTATGCATCGTCTAAGACGACCCCGTTGATTGGAGAAAAGTATCTCTCACAATGAGCGAAGTTTACGGGAATTCCTAACCATAGATGCATCTTCAGCAAAAGATGGGAGTGAAGGCTCCTTTCCTTCCTATAGAAGAGTAAGGAGACTCTAAGTCCAAGCCAAAGCGCGGCAAGACAAAAAACTACATCATCAGGCATTCGAAGTCGTGCCGGGTAATATGTTTTTCAATTCAACAGGAGGGAGTATACTGGCACGACGTAGGTGGGTGCTTCAAGAACGACTGCTCTCTGCTCGCACTTTGCACTTCTCAAATGCGCAGTTGTTTTGGGAATGAGACACACACATCAGTTGCGAAAGTTTTCCCAACGTCCTTCCTGACACAGAGACTGGCCTAGATACTCACATCAATAAGGGAGATCTGTCTCGCCACTGGAATACTATTATTTCCCTCTACACTTCTTGCGAATTGACTTATCGCAAGGATATTCTTGTAGCGTTATCTGGAATCATCAGGAAGCTAGAAGGAGAAAGTCAAGATGCTTGCGTCGCGGGAATTTGGCGACGGAATCCTGAATCCCAGCTTCTTTGGGTGCGTGGAATGAAGAACGCAGAAGTAAGGGGTGAAGAAATTTACACAGCTCCAAGTTGGTCTTGGGCTTCATCTTTCGCGGGTTATCAACGGGTTTTGTTCGCCTTCCATAATACAGGCAGTCAAATGGTCGGTGGAAGTTCTGGATATGCATATTGTGCCCATTGGGGAAGATCGCATAGGTCAAATTATCGGATGCTCACTATAGTTGGCATGCAGAAACCTTGTACAAGCAAGTTTGTTGTTTCGAAAAGGACCTGGCCTCGAACTTCCTACCTATGGAGTGCAGAAATACTGCGAAGTATTTTTAGACAAGTGAGACGACAAAGGAGACTACCATGACCCCAGTGTCTTTCTACTACCATTCTGCCACCCTTCTGCTCAAGATGGTACTGTTCTCGACAGGCCGACTGGTCTTCTTGTTGTTCCCACAGGAAATACGAGAGGCTAGTATAAGAGGGTTGGCCTTCACTGAAGAAAATGAAAGGCCGGAGTACTTGGGATTAGAGTAATTTTCTTCTTACCTTCGAAATTCTTCTTGCTACCAAAAACTAAAACTACTTTTGTAAGTAATCCCTAAGTGAAATTTATATAACAAGGTCCAACTTTACTTTTCGTGATCCGTCTATAAACGAAACTACTACGAACTCATAATCCCGAGAATTTAGCTTGAGTGATCTTGAAAGATCCAAAAATCGTAGGGGTATATTTTAATATCTACTATCTTATCTTGGTCTCCGGTACTTCTCTTCGTCATCATCTCTTCAATTGTTCCTCAGTTATTCAAGAAAGGGTTGTGCCTCTTGAATTAATTTTTTGGGGGTAATTCGAAACACTCATCTCAACAGAAACCAACCAATCAAAAAACCTTCCCTTGAACCCTCATCTGTTCTCCACTAAAACAGTACAAATCACGTTGTGGCGGCGCCGCACGGTATACATAATATGCAAGCCATCGGAGGGTAACTGACCACTGTTATTTTTAGACACCTCCACCTCGCATTTGATACGTTATCAATGATCTGATTGCACAGAAAGGATTCATCTGACATGCAATATTTCGGAAGTATTGGTGGGGTGTTTTATTGTGAGTCAGATTGTTTGAGTGGTTGGGCGTGCGAGGGCTGGAGGGATTGAGGAAAAGAAGAAGTGGGAAACATTGGGACAGGCTCATAAGTGCGATCGAGGTAATACATTAAAGATTCGAAAGCAAATAGGGTATATCCATCCCTCCAACCGAAAGCATTAATTCGTTGGGACACTAGAACAATTTCCCAAGTAACACCCCATCGCTCCCTGTTTAGACTCCTTGTACATCCCATTACCCAACCTCGCAAAGCACAGTAAAAGCGATAGCAAACACATCGAGTTCGTACCTGCCCACTTTTCTCATTGTTCCAACCTTTTAGAGCAATCCAGGGGAATTATCTCAAACACATGAGATAACTGGAAATATTAACCTATATCATTTCAAATAATGAAATCGATTGTCTGAGAATAACTCGGTTAATACCTTCCTTCGTCGTTTTACGCTTTTATTGAGGGGCTTGCTGAACTGGTGTTGGCGTTGGAGCTGTGTACACAGGGTACTGTTGCTGCGGAGCGTACGTTTGTTGTGGAACTTGTGGTTGTTGATACTGCTGTTGTGGTGGTGGAGCGCCTGCCTCCATCTCGACATCCTTTCTCTCATGGTATTGGGGAGGAATTGGACCACCAGTCGCAACTGCCTCGCCTGCTGGAACATTGGGACCGGGAGCAGCAGTCCCAGCTCGCTGTGGCATGGCATGTCCTCCAGCGGCTCTATGCTTGTGCAGGAATAACCCGGTAAAGACAAGAGTGATGATGAAGAGAATTCTGTTTGGGTTAGTAGGTGTTCTCAACTGTGCCACAGACAATAATTCCAACATTAGAGTGATAGGGAACTTACACTTCGAGGCCAGCCAATCCTGCAATGGCTTTCATGGCATTGAGGTAGTTGTCTGTTGCGTACACAGTACGAGGAAGAATATCCCGCTTGAAGCAATATCCATAATAACAGCTGGTGTAATTGTAGTATATGTCGTGAAAAGCAGAAACCCATGATGCCATCAGACCCATCGAGGTGATCCAAAATATAATGGCAAAAATATCGAGACCGAGAGAAGCCCACTGTCACAAGTATTAGAAAAGGTGCCCGTATCATTGATTTATGGATTCAAGCTTCCGGTGAGGGCAGTAAATACTTCAGGTTCGTACCTGCCTTCCCACCTCGTTGTTCCAACTTTTTAGGGTAATTGAAGTAGATTATCCTAAACCCTTGGGACAACGAGAGGTACCAAATCTCCCAAACTCATTTGAACAATAGAACGATAAACTGAGTAATTACTTACATAATTATACGCATCCTTCAAGGCGAAGAACGAGACCACATTGTAGGCTGTGATGATGAGAGTTATGATAGCAGTGAACAATGCCAGCGAAGCAGCATCAAATGAGATAGCCGAGAGGCCCCAAGCAGACAACCCGAGAATAACAATGGCAACCAAAAGCTGTAATCCCCTCAGTGCAACGACTGGTATAGGCAAAGGTAGGATGTGGCTAGTAGACATGTTGAGTGTGGTGGGGTAACAACTTTATGAAAACTGAGGGTAATTGGGGTATATGAAGCAATAGCGGGAAAGAAAACAAGAGGGAAAGAAAGGGAGGAAACCACGACTTATAAAAACCTCCACACCCACGGCACGAGCCTTTGCAGTATCAAATCGACTTCCCCTCCAGGGCGATCCACGATATCTCAGCCGCGTTCGGAGGTTGATGCATCATACACGGTCAAACCACTCAAACCCCTTGCTCTCAGCCCTTTTACCATTTTCGGAATAGCAAAGCAATAGAATCAACGTGCCTGGTCTTGGCATAAGGCACTTCGAAAGGCACTTTTTCCTTCTTGCATGTTTCATGGCTTATGCTTCATACCTTTATTATTTCTTGAAGAAGAGGAAAATCGATCGGAATTGCGCTAGAAACCCAAACCGAATACTTGGATTGTTTCAAAGGACTATAACAAGTTGCTGTAGTGTGCTGGATATTTGGAAAAGTCACAGGTCATTGCCGCTTGTCCCAACGCCATATCAGGCCCCTGAAAATCCTCTGCCGGCCGTGTTGACGCTGATTTGCCATCACAACATCACAAGGCTCGACAGACAGTCGAGGTTGCAACTTGTGCAACAATTCCGTGAGGAGAAAGGAAGGTAGTGACCAATGAAAGACTTTCGAAGGACGGCAGGAGAATTTGTGTGATTGGAAACGTGTGGAGAGTGCCAGCGGAACGTGCCAACAGAATGTTCAGCTCGCATTTTCCAATAGCGCTTGGCGTTGATCTCGCACTAAAACGGACCTTGAATCTTAATTTCTCGTCTTTTAATAGATTGTTAATAGAGCCTCACGCCTCGCCTATCGGACTCGAGAACTTGAGAAGTTAGTACTCCGTACTTGTTCGGTGAGCTAGATTGCGAGAAGTGGGTGCAGTACAAATCGCTCAAGTCTCATGGCTGGGTGCAGGTGGTGATGGATTTGAGACACGAAGGCTGCCGGTTTATGTAGCGCTTATTCTGCTGCGCCGCAATTGACGACAGGTCTTTCTCGGTGTCGAGAAGTCTATGGTTTTGCGATGCAAGAAAATTGTGAAAGTTATTTCCAGGTTCCCCTAATGCCATGCATCACGTGACTTACCCGTCTATTTGAAGCATGATTACCATTGAGGAGAACTATAACTTATAACAAGATTTAAGTATGAAAAATAAGGTTAGAAATTCTCAGAGTGTGGTACGGTTAAGATTGCAAGAAATCTCCGGTTTAGTCACATGACTGCTAACAATCCATTGTTTCCTGCTACATACTTGGTTTCTAGCGGAAAGTTAAGCCTGGTTGTCAAGAGAAAATTTACTAGGATGAAGAAACTTGCGATCACTTAAAAGAACACCGAGTTGTTACACTCTCCGAAGGCAATTCAAATATCTTGATTTAGATAATTGATTAAAATCAAGCAACTTCCGAAAAGGCATGAAATGCTCAAATATCCTAGGAAGCTTTCGACAACTCTTCTTCAACTCTTGTTCTAAATAATTTATGCCTGTATTTCCCGGATAAGTCGGCACATTCAGCCTTACGAGGAGGGTTAGACTAACTTTAAAACTTACTGAAAGGTTACTAAAAGTAAAATGTTTCATAACATTCTAGGCACTATTGAGGCTCTAAAATAAAGAACTACTTCGTTTATTAGGTCAAGGTCAAGCTTTCGAAGAATAGTTCCGCCTCCGAAACAAAATTTTTATTTTAATTCAAGACACAAGTTGAGACGCAATAAGGAATCGATAATATTGGGTTCGATACCCACTTTGGTTTTTCGCACACCATGAACATTGATTACCAGAGATTCAAATGTTTGTTCATCATCTTTGCCAGCGTATTAGGAATAAGACGTTTCTTTTCCAGAATCATTCATTTTGATTTGAAATGTATGTTTACTGCCGAGATGCCAAACCTACCTAGAACCGGGGTCTCGGATTTCTTTTCTTTTCCAGATGGACATCTTAAACCCACCGTCTCTTTAACGAACGATAACCCATACAGTATTTCGAACTATCTGAGACATTCCACTATTAGTTTCGCTAGTATTGTGGAAAGGCAAAGTTTAGAAGACAAAATAAACGAGTCTATCTTTATCGATGGGATGCTTTAATTCTACCTTGATTACAAAGCCATCGATCATCTACTGGGGAAATTTTACAGCAGCACAACAATGTCGCATGGAAACCCGAAAATGACAACTTGGGGTCGTCAAAATGTCTAGAATCTCCCGACGATAAAGATTCTAAAGCTCGTACTCAATCAGCTAATTGTTTCCAAAGTTCAAACAGAATTACATATGTCGATCAAGTGAGGTTTGAAATGATGGAGAAACGAAAAGAACTAAGGAAGCAACTCTAGCACACTAGAAATTCAATATAATGAAATGAACTAAGCTTTATACAGAACCTTCAGAACTCTACTAGAGCAGATTTCTGCAGATGAGATGATGCCGGGTCTTATCACCTATCAAAAAGATCCTTAAATACACTGTTTAATTGTAAAATACTCAACGAACGTTACCAAATTGTCGTTACATATTCCTGGTGAATAGCACCTTGCACGACAGCCTATTTGATCCACGTGCTTTGGCTCATGTGAGTGGCTTGCCACTCACATACTTAAGCTCACAGGATCAGACCCCTCTTTACCTTTACTCTTCATGCAATAAAGATATAGGAATACAACCACTTATTGCATCACACTTTATGACTACTAATTCATACCAACACAAAGAAAATCGTTGACTCCAAAACTTGTGGATAGAAAAAACAGTGCAATTAACATCATCAAAATAAACCGTTACAATTTGCAGGATTCAATTGCCCCTCTTCCGTCTACCACAGACCTAATCCACCTACAATGCCCTGGGTTGACATGCAAATAATTCGCGTTCACTAAAACGCCTGTATACACCGCCTCTTGCCGTTCATAATCCTGTTTATATGATTTCGATCACACCCTACTTACGAAGGTTTTTAGCAGCACCTATATTAATAGCTCCCTTAAAATTTAAACGATCGCCTCTGAAAATCTAGAGTATCAATCTTAGCGTTACTTAACAAATGCTAGCCCAAATAAATAGATACAAAATCTAGATTTTAAATCTAGATTAGTTAACTTATAAATTAACTGCTTAGGACTTCTTTTGAATAAATTAATTCTTAATAGTACTTAGAGAGAAAGAAAGTTTGCCTTCTCCAACTATAGGCCGAGTACTCCCGTCGCACGCTGAGGCACGTGCTTAGTTAAAATCTAATATATATTTAATTTAATAATTTTCTAAGTAGGATAAGTAGTAAAATATTTTAGGGGGGATGGTCTAGAAACTTAGGGGAGCTATTAATATAAGTGTTATTAACGTCCCTTATACTACTGCTAATCTCTATGCTCGACGAAGCGGACAAAAGCATTATCTTCTACTCTCTCACTCATATCTTCAAGAATAGTTTTCAGCTAGATGTGATCTTGGAACGCGGAGACATCATCAAGTTTTCTGTTTAAAAAGCAGTGGTCTTGTTTTTTTTTTGGGAAGCTAGGAAACTTAGGGAACAGTATTCAGCACTTTTCGAACTTATATAACCCGATGCCAATGAATCGCCCCATGAAGAACCATTGATCCAATAACCTGGTACTTCTCCGGAGACTAGATTTCTTTCCTGAAGTATATTTAGGAAGGTGGCCACCGAAAGAGAGCAGAAAACAAATTGCCGCCGCTTCCCAGTCCTTTTTCCATAATTTTACGATTGTTGTCTTGACGTCATTGACTCTTTGTTGCTACGCTGCGTTTCCTATATGATGCCCAGACAAAATGAAGTTACGATAGACCTGGTTTTCTACCTTGCACCATTCGGATCTAAGACTCCTTTAAATAATATTTGCTTTCAAGTTGGAAAACAACCCCAATCTTGACATTAGTCCATTACTTTCTCTTGCAATATATATTTCAATACTTTCACCGGGGTATTACTATGTTGGGCAGATACTTATTATCTTGAAGATATCTTTGGAATAGCAAGTCACCGTTTAAATCCTTGTAAAACCCTAAACACTGTCGACGGGTTACCAGGGCTAGTGCAGGGTATATTGCTTCCATTCCCGAGTCAAAGGGTTTCCCCAACTTCAACCATCCATCCAATTGACAAATTTCACTCTCCTGTGTGAAATAGTCTGACCAAAGCATAACTGTACTTCTCCTCTAACCTTGCACAGGAGCATTTTCTAGTCAGCGGCTTTTCCTGACAGAGTCTGGCCATGTAGAATTCCAGTGAACCTCAAGTTCGCTTCCGACAGTAAAAATACTTTCGATAACAAACGACAACCAAACTACGGCTTGATGGTATAACCAACCCGATTAAATACTGTAAAAAGCCCACGATTTAAAATTTACGTGTAGTAAATGAAACAATTCAGCAAGGAACGAATCGAAGTCCTGTTCCAGCAGCAGAACCAAATGGAACTGACAGTTGTGAAGATGTACAGTACTCCGAACAAAGTTCTAACTGAGAATCTCTCGGGGCGCTTTAATACTTGATCAACACAAGTCTTTCTCGTTTAATCAATTCTTTCTAAACTATTGCAGAAAAGGATACTTTCTGTATTCCAAGTCCCAAGAACCTCAAACTGCAAGCTGACTCAAGGACATGCACAACTGTACGAACTCACGACAGGAAAACCACCAAAGCAACTAAAATTTGTCTTCTGGAATTTTTGTGCCTCTCGAGGCAGTTCTCACCCCATCATTCAACCTAAAAGCCATCAATCACTACCTCCGTACTATAAAATATCAAATTTCACATCACTGATTCTTCAGCCCTTCAACAATTCATCAATGAAACCATGGTTTCTTCTCTTCAAGCAGATCCCCCCATTGCATAACCAACAAATAGAAAAATAATAACATCTGCCTTCGGCAACTACTCTACAAGAACCCTTCCTTTCTTCCTCCCCTATATCGAAACATAAAAATCAAAATTGTTGCTGCTGGATTTCTCTTTATCCTCGAATCACATCTAACAAACTGCATTCCTTCAAGTAGTTTCCGAGCTTGATTTTGCTTGAGGATGAAGTGAAGGTACTTGCACCCCCAAGAATTTCCCACCCCCTCGTCTTGAGTCTACACGTTGCACGAGTGTCACAGTTCTCCACATGGTTACTGCGGACGTGCATTCATGTAGTGTAAGAAGTAATGAGAATCCTTATACCATCAAGAACCACCCCATCCTCCCCAATAAAACAAACAACCCACCTCAACCCAACAAGAACATGCAACCAACTCCACAAAATATCCAAACAACCCTACCCCAGAATCCCCCCTCAAATCCCGCAAAGCAAATCACACAACCCAAGCACCCTCCACAACCCATCAACCTGTCCATAAATCACAAAGAAGAGGAGAAAAACAATGAAAAAAAGGTCAATGGCGGCGAAAGAGTAATGAACATTTTCGAGCACCATCAGCCTTTCGAGAACGAACGCACCAAGATGCCAAGTCAATTCTTAAAGCTCTCTAAGCAAATGGGAGTAATGACCGGGCTGAGGGGGTTGGTAGATTAAAAGAAAAAAAGAAATTAAAAAAGCAGAACTCTTACCACCAAATTCATATCCACCATCGAATCGCATCCAACAAACGAATCAGCAGTTCAAAACCCGTCCTCTTCGCGTAGACTTACAAGCTTGCTTTCGTCAAAAAAAATACAAAGTAGATAGAAAGAGAGAGTCGTGTGCAGCTAGAAATCGCATGCTGCCTCAAATCCCTCCCATCAGCAGGCGCAGTGGCGATCGCAGTTCCTACTTACAGTCCAATCCCAAAATCGACAATTCATTTATAGAAAGTCTCCATTCAAAAGTCGAAAGAGAGGGAAGGAAAGAAAATAGAAAGTACTCGCAATTTCGCAAAGGTCCATCTCAATGAATAACCCCATAATTAGTAGACTAGAGAAGAAAGGTGGAAGAAGAAGAAATAATCAATCATTAAGCATATCAAATTTCTCATCTAGGGTATTCTAGGACAGGGCAGGGTAAGCAGACAAACCAGGTAGGCAGGCAACCCACACGCCGGAAAAAGAAAAGAAACAGGTAAGCTAAAAAGAACAAAGAGCACCGTAGCACAATAGCACAGCGCTACACTTTTCCCCTTTTCCCCTCCCACCAACTCTATCACCAACCAAAAAAGCGCAGTTAATCAACGTACCCTAGAAAACAAATTTCCCAAACTCGTTTCCAACCCAAAATTCCATTCATTTTTCTCATGCGACAATGAAACATCTACGTACTACCATTAGTACCTATACTCTCCTTCCTCTCGGTTTCGGCCACAGGCGAAGAGGCAACAGGCGTACAAGCACCCGTTCCCACATCCCAACCCCTAAACCACCCGCCCTTCTCCCACTCCCCCGTGCGATACAAACATTTATTCCGAGTATTCTCATCCACGATGCCCTCCAACAACGTACTGAGCCGTTTAAAATCGATAGGTTTCAAGATCCAGCCGTCAAAGCCGCCATCGATATAGATCTGACGATCTCGTTCCAGTAACGAAGCTGAAACAGCAAAAATAGGCACCCGTCCATTCAATGATGCCCGAGGTGCCAGATCCCTTTCAGGATGGGATTTCTCGGTCGATCGTATCATCTTGGTCGAGCTAAGTCCGTCAACGATTGGCATCTAATCCAGGTATTAGTAAAATATACACAAAAGAAAACAAACGGGATTTTTCTCGTAAACCAAAGTAGAACCCTAATGTTGACTCGGCGAGGATCTCTCGGTTTACTGATTACAAGGCAAACAAGGAACCAAGATACGGATACTCACTTGCATGTCCATGAGCACCACATCAAAGAATGAAGGGTTGCTGTCATAAACTAAAGCACAATCTTCACCATTGACTGTCTGATGCACATAATGGCCACTCTTTTCCAATCGCTTCTGCATGATCTTGCTGTTGACGGGATCATCCTCCGCAACAAGGACTTTCAAATTGTCCGCGTTGAGTTTTGCTTGCTCCTCGGGAATGGTGGTTGGCCGATCACCTGGTATATCGAAAAGCAACCGAGAAGCTCTTTTGGCTTCCGGGTCTCCGTCGGTTTGATTGAACTCATCGGGCATCCTCACTGCTCGTAGCATCGTCTTCGTATCAGTAATGAACGCGGACCCTTCGAAGCCCTCCGATAAAGGACGTATTTGTTCCAGAGCACCGTGCGACCTCGAGCGTACAGGATTTCCCGGTCTTGGACTATGTGTTGTTTGAGGAAGTGGAAGATTATGGACTGAATTGCGAGCCGCCTGCCCAAACTCTCGACTATTCGAACGCTGCAACCTTTTCTGAGGTGATTCGGGCTCGCCAACATTAAGAGGACTTGATATGGCCTCAATCAACCTATCCACATCGCTTTGTTCGCTTCCGTTACTCGAAAAGCTCTTGAGACTAGTGACGCTAGTCATTCCATCGACACTACGTTTTCGAGTGAGGGGGTCGCCTTTGCCTGACTTCCTAACGAGAGTCACCTCACCCAGGGTGTCAGCCGGAGGCGGTGTCGCGGCATTAAGAGTCGTTGAGGTTTCGCTGTTTGTAATAGATAGTTTGGAAAGACGTCTTTCTTGGGCGAAAACAGGATCGTCGTCCGGAATGATGAAGGGGAGCTGTATGACGAAACGTGAACCTTTTCCCTCTTCTGATTTGAGACGAAGTTGGCCGTCCATATTACGGATAATTCTGGCTACCATGGCAAGTCCGAGGCCCAAGGTGCGAGAACCCTCCTTCTTATGCGATTGCTCGGAGTCGTCTTCGCTCAACATGATTTCAGAATCGGAGCTAACCTGTTCCAAATCCCTAAAAAGAGCATCAAGTTTCTCTTCACTCATTCCAACCCCGGAGTCTGTACAAACAATTTCGACGTTCGCCTCGGACTCTACAAGTCCTTGGAACCACATCTCCACATGAATCCAACCATTAGACGTATGCTGAATTGCGTTCGCAATGATATTGGCTACCGCCTGCCTGATTCTGCGCTGATCACCATGAACGAACTGCGGAACTCCAGGATGCTCGATACATTCATATACCAACCCCTTTCTTTTTGCGTCACCGCTGAAAGAGTTGTAGGCCTCGCGAATAGTAGATGGTAGATCAAATAATTCGTCCTTGATCAAATCTTGTCCTTCCTCAGTCTTGGTCAAATCCAATAAATCGTTGATGACGTAGATTAAAGATTTCGATGCGGAATGGGATTTGGCAAGATTCTCTCTTGTTTCTTGATCGAGAGCCCCTTCAAGAGCAATTTCCAGATAATTGATGATGGCGTTCAGCGGAGTTCTGACTTCGTGGGCTGAATTTGCCAGCAGCAAGCGGTTCAGCTGGCTGCTGTGCTCCGCCGCTTCCTTCTGACGCCAGACCTCGATGAACTTTCCATACACCAGACACAAAACGGCGGCCGTCTCTATGTGATTTTCTGTCCATTCTCGACACTTTCCTTGAACAGTTTCATTCCAAGTCTTGAAACTTGTTCTTGGTTCCAAGTAGGCCTGAGTTCCTTCTTTGATGAACTTCTCATATGGATTTCCGGCCCATTTCACAACTTTGACTTGTGCTTTTCGCAAAAAGACAATAAAATCGGAGCCTCCAACGCTTAATGGAACCAATAGTAGTCCAGCGATCACATCAAATCCAGGAGGATAATGTAAATCTGGGAAATCCTGTTTTATGTCTTGCGAAGTGATGACGGAGGTGATTTTTCGCATTCGAAGATACTCAAGCATGGCAAGTGCCTCCTGGGATTGGTCCAACTTACCCATGATCTTGGTTTGCCCTCGAATTGAGACTAGGCCAAAGTCCGCGTCGAAAAGTTTAAGGAGATCGTCTGACGAAGCAATGATATATCCGGAAGGATTTGTCTTCGTTGGTACTGTGTTAATGAGTTTTCGGGCTTGAAGACGGGAGGCGTAAGATAATCGCTCGATATTTCGCGAAGCTGTATCGCCAATAAGGCGACACATCTTTCTGATCGGAAACGAGACTCGCATCCCCTTGTCGCCATATGAGTGGCACGCAACTAGACCCCAGAGCTCATTGAAAGCATTGATCGAAATACTCATACTCGACCTGACCGCCATGTTGGATAGATACTTGATGTGGATTGGTGACATCGCTCTCAAGTAGCTATGCGAAAGGTCTAGAGGAAGTTCGAGATCCTCTACCGAGCGACAAATAAGGCGGGCCGTTTCCAGATCACGATCGTACAATAATCGAACCTTGTTGATTTTGTACATATCTCGCGCCTGCTGTGGGATATCCGAGGCAGGAAAGTTGAGACCCTTGTATAGATCCTTCGTTGCACGTGGGTCAACGAGTTCCGTAACGACACGCCCGTTGAAAGAAGAATCAAATTGATATACCATAACCCGATGGAAGCCAGTTAGTTCCTTGACCACACCGACCAGAATTTTCAGAAAGCTCTCAAGGTTTTTGGCAGATGCTAATTGCTTCTGAACCTGGGACATGACATTGAAAACTTGCATAGCCGCCGCTTCGCCTCTCCGCTTCCTTGCTGTTTTCAAAACTCTGAGCGGCTTGCTACTATTAACTGTACTCTCCTGGTATTCTTCCTGTGTGGGATTACTTGACAGCGTATCTTCTGGCGTGTCAGGCGTCTCATCGGGTGGAGCTAGCGGATGGGTTAGGTCTTCATCTAGTTCAAACTCGCAGATGATACGGTCTGGATATGTTGGATGGATATGCATGCCACACCACAATTTTTGGGCCTTTCGAATTTGTCTAGGTGGTTTGATGGAGATAGTAAAGACCTCTGGACCATTCTCAGACGGGTCATCATCGTCTTCGCGAATGAAATCCAGGTGGTCGAAGATATTATTTGCTTCTTCTTCACTTAAGATATCGGTGAAGCTCTTCAGCTTAAACAAATCCTGCGGGGTGTAGCCTATAATCTTTTTCGAGTTTTCGCTAACCATCCGGACCAAAAGTTCTCCAGCAGGCTGTTCCTCGAGGCAAATCAGTAAGCCAAATCCCTGTATGGCACCAGGTATATGAATTGGTTCATCCTCGCAACGTTGTAGCGTATCTCCATCTCGGCCTGTGATCACTGCATGGCCCTCTGGGGTAATTTGATGTTTAAATCTAGCTGTAACGTGCTGCCCCAGCCCACCATGTTCATCAGGGGTCTGGGATCCGAAAGATATAGGTGCTGCGCGACCTTTACCCAAACTCGTTGAGAGAGAATTATCAGCCGACCGTTCCGACCCATAATCATTGAAAATTTGCATCCGACTTCCACCTCCGTATCGCTCTGGATCAGTGGATGCGTCCGTGGGTGTTTTCCTCCGTCCCCTGGGTCCCTCAGCTGTCAGAAGATCCTCTTTCCTTAGTTCTGCCGGCTGCCTTCTTTCCGCCTCTAAGTTGGATAGGCTTTGACGCCGTCTCGACCTCGACCTTAGGCGTTGGGTATGGTTGCTGTCAATTGGGGAGATATTTCCATGGTTGCCAGGAGGAAAGTAGCCATGTTGATCGAATGCGTTTTGACCACCATGGGAACTGAGTTTTGATGGCGTCCTGGTGAAAGAATGGGAGCTTAGTATGGATGGTGTATGGGAAGAACCTACGCGGACAACACTGCTGATAGGAAAGACTCGATCCTGGCTGGAAACGGAATTGCCTAATTGGTGCTCTGAGTTGAGGCTGTACGAAGACCGTCTTTCTTGCCCGTGCAAACTCTGTCCAGTCCTTTTCACATCAGGCGTGGCGGAGGGGGTTTTTGCGTCCTCATCGGGCGGGCTAAGGGGCAGTGATGGAGACGGTCGGTCATGTTTGGGAAGAGTATCATTGGCGTTTGCTGAGCTGGGGGACTGGGCCGGGCTGACTTCCAGAGGTCCTTCTGGTTTCCCCGCAGCCTTGCTCGTGTCCGTAGACATCACCTCGCAGACCGCTTGATGTTTTCCCTTCTCTATATCCTGCTGAGAGTCGCCGCTCTACAGAACTTCTGCCAATATGTGCCGGTGAATTTGGGTATGGCGCCCTTAACGAAATTCGTTACTTGAGCCCATCAAAGTTGGAGTTGTGTTGATGCGTCTAAAAACGCAAATGTGTCCTTGTAGGTCGTCCCAAACAGCTGGCAAGGGGTGACATGCGGGGTTGCAGTATATCAGAGCTGGCCAAGAGAGCGTGTGCACTCTTCGCTGGTGGATAAGAGGGCCGTTTGCGGCAGACGTATATGGGATTCAAGGTTCGAGTCGCGAGAGGGATTATCTCGTAGGAGGGGGGGGTTGATGTCGAGGGGCTCTGCTCGAGGGCTCGGAGGTCGGTTGAGATAGCGCGATACTACAAGTATTGTGGTGGTTGTTGAGGCCGGCGGGAGAGAGGCTGAGAGAGGTAGAAACTGTGAGGAAGGATTGAGAGAAGGAAGGGAGGGAGAGAGAGCGAAAGGATGAAGGAGTGACGGTGGGAGTGAGAGTGAGAGTGACAGTGAGATAGGTACGGATGGACTATCGGAAAAAGAAGAAGAGAAATTGGAAAAGTTGGAGGCTCTAGTTCGTCCGTCGTTGGACTGCGATGATGAATTTCAAGGAAGTCGCAATGGGATGGGGTCAGATTACGGTGGCGCGGGCATGTTGTTCTCTAGTCGACTAGTTGTCTAGTTTCAACTGTTGCTTGACTTTTTGCGTCGGCAGTGGGCAGTGGGCAGTGGGCAGTGGGCACCAACATGATGCGAACATTAGGTAGGGTCCTTGGGGGAGCAAGGTGCAGGGCACGGGAAAATGTGACAGGGGTCCACACACTGCAAACCCGGACCAGAATCTCCGAATGGCATAGTCGCAACCATGGGGAAAACACAGCTGACAAAGCACAGCTGACAAAGCACAGCTGACAAAACGCAGCTAACAAAACTCTGCAAACTCAACAGCTAGACGGCAACATATTGTAAAAACAACTACTTGGAGCGTCCCAAGGGACCCCAAGGGAAGAAATGTTGCCTCTTCGGTATCTCCTAGACATCTAGAAACTACGACGACAAGGTACTTGTTGCTGTACTTGTTGCTGCCGACGCAGCTGGACAAATTCATTTTCTCCACCACCCCATTCCTGCTCCCGGTCAATTTCCATGTTCCCATGGTTTGGATATGACATCATGACATCATGATCCTCGTGCTTCTTTTGCGCCAAGCCTTTTCAGGGTCCAAGCTGTTGGCCAATGATGTGCGCGGTGGAGATTCGGCGGCATTCGGGTAAATGCGAGGCATCTCAGGGCACTCACTCGGAGTCGTCCAGTACAGAAAAACCTTCTATCCTCATATTGGTATACAGCAGGTGTGGACGGTCTTCCAAAAGAACCCCTTCTTGAGTGGCGATGTAAAGGTTCGCTAGATGGCCTTCGGGTTCCGGTGTAACGACGAGATGGCACCAGTATTGGTAGTATCGAAGATCGATCGCTGTCATGCAGCCCTTGGCCGGGAAGATCCTTCCTTATGTTTACCTATCCTCAAGGTATGGTAGGAAGGAGCTCGATGAGTTTCTAGAAGGAATTGGATCGTCTTGCAGGTAGCATTTTTGATGTTGAGCAGTCGTGGCAGGGTGTATGGAAAGGGAATGGGGAATGGGGAATTCTCACATTGACATGTATCAACAGCCTCTCTCCGTTTGCTCTTGCACGCGAAGTACAAAGTCCCTCAATCAACAGGAACATAATAGGTCGGCAAATGTAAAAATCAATGCAAGGTTACCATTTCATTGATACAGACGAACTGAAATCACACTCAGGCCCTTCAATATCTTACCCAACTTGGGTATTTTATATATCTTGAGGTGTCGGAAGTGCAGACAGAGTTGTTTGTTCAAGTCAAGAGGCAAGCACAAACCACCGCGCCAATCGCGCTTATAGTCGGCGCTTATTCGGCTAATCGCGTCTCCAAAAAAGCCGACCGTCACCTCGAATCGCCATTTCAAAACACCTAACTCACTTCCTCCAGCAACGACTTTTGATTGATCCAGTTCACACCGTCTCCCCTCTTTTCCTTTCTCTAATCTCTGACAGGCAGGTAGGTACGTTCGCATTCGCAAAATGCGATGGCGATGGTTCGGCCGATGACAATCAAATCTGCTGCGACGGGAGCTTGCTCAACCTGGACAAGGACAACCCTGACGAGGGGCCATCGCTTGTGTTGGGGCAAAAGCGGTTCAACTTCATTTTCTACAAGTACCTCGAGGACCGCATTGGGTCAATACCAGAACTCTTGTTGGGTAGCACCCATATCGAGGAAGCCAAGCTTTAGCACCACCTCAATTTCGAGGTATGTTTTTGAAATGGGGAGAGATATAGGGGTGTTGCAGTACGCTAACACATTTTTTAGAGGGGAACTGAGGAAATGGCGGACGTCAAGTGCCGTATGGTTCTCGACATCTAGGCCTTTGGGGTCGGAGAGTGGGCAAAGGTATGAATAAAATGAGACTTTCCCAGTCATTTTACGAGCCGTCTCGAGATGACTGACTTCCTTTCAGAGGGAAGGAACGAAATGTCATATCGTTCACGTGACGAAATGTCCTCTCCCTCGAGAATGAAGACTGACATATACATCCACAGCCCTAAACCTACCCCACCAAAAAAGAAGAAGCCCCTTCTAAAAGCTCTCAAATCATTGACACCACATGAAAACATCTACACCGTCCCAAATATCCTGACCGCGACACGTCTTATTGCCGCTCCCGTAGTTGGTTATTTGGTCTTACACGATCAACATGCTTGGGCAGTAGGACTCTTTGCCTACGCAGGCATTACGGATTTGGTAGATGGGTGGATTGCGAGGAAGTGGAATTTACAAACCGTCGTTGGGACGGTAATTGATCCTATGGCTGATAAGACGTTAATGACTATTTTGACCGTTTGTTTGGCTGTTAAGGGGGCTCTTCCAGGTATTTACTTCTTTCATCTTCTCCATGTCATATCATTCCGTCCTAGCTCTCTCTATCATGGTCTCCTTTTTAAAACCGTCATAGCCCTCTTTTCTTTTGGGATTCAAAAATGCTCACAAAACCCAGTCTGGCTCGCAGTAATTATCCTCGGTCGAGATGTAGCTCTCGCCATTTCCGCAATCTACTTCCGCTGGATCTCCCTCCCTCCACCGAAGACCTTCTCCCGGTACTGGGATTTCAGTCTTCCATCCGCCGAGGTCCATCCAACAACCATCAGTAAATACAATACTGCTCTACAACTAGGGTTGATTGGAGCAACAACAGCAATGCCACTCGTTGGTGCTACAATGTGGGGAGTGGAAGTTGGACCTGTTATGGTTGGCATGCAGTAAGTACCTTTCCTGCCTCTCTCAATGGTTTTCCCGGAATATGTGTTTGGGTCTGGTGTACAAATTCTGCCGATTTTACTATCAAGATATATGGCTACCTTGAATTCTTCTCTAACAAAAAAATAGATATCTCGTAGCAACAACCACAATCTGGTCGGGACTAAGTTACATCTACACCAAAGACGCCGTCAAAATCCTCAAACACGATGCATCGCCTCTACCAGAAGAGAAAAAGGAAGACCCGAAGAAATAAGATCTGTACTATGTACATGTACAAAATCCACCTACCTCATCATTAATCTGTAGAATATAAATTACTGTATAGATCACTGTATAAATACAAAATCCACATTTTAGAGACTACCTATCTACCCTGTTTCTTTGATTGGTTGATGAGTGAGTTTTTGTTTTTGGTTTACTTGCTGCTTTCTTTGCCTTTCCCGACGCAGAGGAGGGAATTGTCCACTTTATAGGTTGACTTTCGAATTCAAGAGCCCATCTAGAAAAAATGAGAATAATAAACAAATTCTTCTTGGTGGTGACGAAAAGAAAATTTCCCCTTTCCCCTATTCCAAGACAATCTATTCCCTCCGTTCACTGACTTGAACTATTTTGTCGCACGTCGCAGTCTACTAATCTCGAGTTGGGACAAAAAAAAATGGCAAAAAACATACAACAGCAGGTATTCGCTGGTGGTCACCCACCCAACTACTAATCTGCCGATCTGAGGCTTGTGTATGGCAGAGCGGACGGGATGCCCAATTCTCCTCAGTCTATGGTCGTATGTGATGGCTTTTGTATTATTTGCGGATATAGAGAGAATTTAGATGGTGGGTGGGGTCAAGGGAGGGAGGGAAATCTTTGAGGCACGGTTGTGGAAAGTTGGGGTAGGAGGTACTGAAATATGAAGGTGGGGTTTGGGGTTTTTAAAATGAGAAATTGTTTGTGAGTTAGTATGTGTTTGGGGTTTTTGGGGGTGGGGGTGGTTGGTTTGGGAGTGGTGATTGGGATTGTTGAGTTTTATAGATCTAGCTCCGGCATGACTTCTTGGACTTAATTCTATGATCCATGTACCCTCAAGAGACTTTCAAAAAGAGTGATATTGGTTACTTGCAGCAATATCATATATGTAATATTGTTGGACTGTGGCTTATTGGATTTTTTGGAAAGGGGTATTGTCACGTGACACCCACTGTGTGGTTTTGAGGATTTTTTTGGATTCATGTTTTTGCTACTTCTTTTTGACGTTACAAAGTCTCCCCGACGAAGTTCTCGAAATTGGATCATTCCTAGCTTCTTCCGTCACCCGATTTTCAAAGACCATAATCCTTCCCGCAGCCATCACCCAGAATCATTTGTCTAGCTCAAACGTCTCCTTGCTCCATCCAAGCCATTTGTTCATCCGCTTTCCAAACGAGTTGAGCATCACAGGATCGATAGTAGAATTAGGGTGAGGGCGATGGAAAACAATGGCTCCTTTTCCGTACCACTTTGATTCCCCGCTGGGCTCAAACGTAACTGCAGAGCCGCCACTACGTCGAGACATGAAGCCTATTTTGGCCATGGCGTCAACGAATTTATCCCAAAGAACGCCCTTTAGACCAGCCCGTCCCGCGAAGAGGCTATATCCCAAATGCCGACTTCTTGACAGTAATTTTCTCCAGGGGTTGCTGTTATTGCGCACTGTCATCAGCCGTTATATTCAAATCCTCAAGCCCTTGATCAATACCCGATGCCTCCCCTCGTGTCTTAGGCTTGGTCTTCGTTGAGCCAATTGGTTTGGTTGATGTCGGCGTCGTTCCCCATTCAGTCTAAACTTCTGCATTTGAATCGAGCTTTATTTCTTTCTTGATCCGAAGATTTTTTGAGGTTGCAGGAGCTTTGACAGGTTCAACCATACCTTGAAGTCGCACTTCTTGCTGTGTCGTGTCTTTTTTTGACTGCCGTGGACGAGGTTTTGTCTCCTTGCTCTGAGGAGGAACGGACTTGATAGTAACCAAGAACTTCTTCCTCTCAGCTTCGAGTGTGGCGAGAAAAGCAGGATCAGTATCCGCGCTAATATGATTCAAGTCGTCCTCAATGTCAGTGCGGCTGATTTCTGCGTCCTTGAGCATCTTTTGGTTCTGCTGGCGGAACTCGTCCCAAAAATGTCGAAGTGCCTTTTGTTGTGCAAGTTCCTTGATCATCCGGCCACTGCCCGACACGTCTTTGGGTGGTTCCTGGTCCATGAAAGCCTTCAATAATATTCCTAGAGTGGCATAATCCAGACGAATCTCTTGGACCGTTCGCTTATTGGTTATCGAACTTCTATCACCGTCGAACTCGGTCTGCACAACAGTTTTGCTCAGAAACCTCCAAGCCAAACCCTGTTCAGCGGTATTCAGTTCGGCTATGTCTCGCTGTATTGCGCGTGGCTGACGCGAACGCACGAGTGTAAGCAGCTCATTGAAAGCGGCCAGGTCTGAAAACTTTCTCAATAATGTCTCATCCACCCTTTCTCGCTCTTCTGTGTTTCCCTTGCTGAGATGTTGGTCGAAGAACTCAAGCAGTCGAAATTTGTCCCACACACCTAGCGCATCAGGGTAGGTAGTAAGCGAAACGATGCACCAGTGCAGTAGATCTTTCACAAATTCCTCAGCATTTACAATAGCTATCTCGCGGGGATCATCATTTCGGCCTTTAAATCTATGCGTTACATTGTATGTGCCACTGGCAATGAGGGTGATATCGAACTCATAAAGATCTTTAAACCCAGGGCAGTAAGGGAATCCGCACTGAAGAGGTGAAGGATCAAGGCCTCGAAAGATGCCAACTTCTTACCGTACTTTGGAGGCACAGCTTGGCCACGGTGGATTTGATCTGCGAATCTCGCTTGTATTTGCTTCAGCTCTGATAACTCCTCGGTAATCCAAGACCAATGTCGGATCGCCCATGCCTCAGAATCAAGATCCTCTGTTGTCAGGACGAATCTGCCATTTTCAGGAAACTTAGAGTAGCCAGATGTCTTAATTAGACGGACGTAGCGCTGCATATATGCCGGATCTGTTTGTAAAAGGGAGATATGTTCTCTTGCCGATTTAAGACGGTTGTTGCTGATCTCCTCGAGCTTCTCGAGATCAAATATAGTGCAAGTGGAGAACGCTTCATCAACATACACTGAACTCTCCCCAACGCGTTGCAGGGCGAGCTGGCTTCGACTCTTTGAGGCTGCATATTCCTCGTTCTCTAGAAGACCATCGATAAGCGCTCCAACAACTTCTCAAAGTACATATAGGAGATGGTTCTGAGCTTTCAAAATCAGCTGACCTCGCGGAAAGCCTATGCTGTCGCCCCGGTGCACTTCCTCCTAGACCCATGGTATCAGGCTGCCATATCGGGCCCCATACATAACGATGACACATCCATTAAAGGTAATCCGGAAAATACCAGTCTTCCACACATATGAAAGTCGGCGATTGTCTACCGCAGCAAGGTCTGCAGGAGAGTACTTGGTTCGAAGACGAAGAAGCTTAATAAGTCGAGACGGGTCCTCCTTTAAATTCTCCAGACTCATGTACGGCAGCAAGTGGATATTCTGATACTTGCATCCCTCCACAACCGAGCATGTGTGTCGCGCTTCGTATCCAATGCATGCTTCATGCCACTTTCTATCGTACATGTCTTTATCGATGGAATTTAGAAGCTCTTCTCTTTTGTTTAATGACTTCTTCCATCGCTTGGCGATTCCGAGGCCACGTAGAGTCAGCTTACACTGGAGAAAGGCATAGTTGTCGTTGATGCTCTGGATCGTCTGTCGACAGAATGTGTCCACCGTTTCATTATTGAAGGCATCATTGTAGACATGAATCGTGGTGAGTTGCTCTTTCACCTCCCAATATTTTTGTGTATATTCGGTACAGGTATATGGAGGAGGATCGGGAGCTCGACCCAGAATAAATGTGACGAGGCCGACAGGTTTAAGAGGGGGATTCCTGATGTTGCTTGACGCAAACATGCTGTCCACCTTGTTAATACGAAACTTAAAGCACGAAGGTTGCGGGAAAAGGTTGTAACCTTATATTGCGATTGATTCACCTGACAGATGTACCTATTTCCCAATTAAGAAAGTCTTGCAAGTTAGGGGCCTTTGAAAGTTGAAGGTGAACTTTCTTCCTCTGCGGGAATCTTGCGTACTCGAGGTACGAAAGATCGAGGGAATGAGCAAGAAGTGTGCGCATTCGCAGAATAAGTGCGCTTGCGCGTGGAATAGAGCGAATAAAAAGGTTGAAGTCGTTTGAGGATAAAGCGATGGAAGCTAGCGCCTGTACACGTGATATCAAAGAGTCGATATGCTTCGTCAGACGTTTTCGCTAGCGATCGCTTAATCTCGGCTAACCGGTGCAGGTAGGCTAGCGAACCTCAGGAAGCTGTTCCTACAGGATTGCAAACAAATCTTCGGTTCTAGGTCCTAATTTTAATTCTTAGCAAAAAAAAAAACACTACGAATTATCAATGAAAAGTCGAAGTAAGTAAAGAAAATCAACGGTCCCTCGAGACGTAGAGACAGCTCAGTTCTCTTCAGTCCATGGTCGTGATGTTGCTTGAACGAGGGGCTCTTTATACATATCATTATGGTTGCGGGTTTCTGTGTGGCCCTGTAGGAATTTTTGGGAATTAATGTGACATGTGGCGCCTGGAATTCGATTTTTATCTTATCTTACTGTTTTCATGCTGATGAGACCTCGCGGGTTGGGTTTCGTTGGTGGTGAAGCACTATTGATACTACTTGTAGATTCTTACTTTCAAGTTGAAAATTTCACCTGAGGGAGTTTATAGTGAGAGTAGATGAACGGGTTACAACAAAGTAGAGTCTAAACTTTACCAGGCTGATTTCATATTATGCTACTTCACATCAGACACACTAATCGTCCACGAATAGACAACAATACGATTTACTCTATGTTTTGCATTTATTACATTATTCTGAAGTGCTGTGCGCCATGCTACGCGTGGGTATTGCATGAAAGTTGACCACCCAGATCGAGATGACAAGAACCAGAAAAGAAGAGAAACCTTATCAAATGGTTTCCATCCTAGTTCCCATCCCAAATATGCCGAAAAGGTCAAATATCAAGACCAAACAAACACCATATCCATATCCTACATGTGAGGTATCCATAACTGAACACATCGCCAATCCCGCCAACCCAAATATATCATAACTCTCCCCAATAAAGACCATATTCGTGGCATAAAAAAAGAAAAACATGCCCAAATCCCAACCATAATCCTCCAATACCATAAATGAATACAAAAATAAACTATTGGTATGACTTGGTTTGTGATAATATCGTATATCGTAAGCCTGTAAAGAGGTTTTATTGATTCATGTTGTTCTTCTAAAAGAGGGGAAGTTGATGATGCTCAAAAAGCAAACATCCATAGGTGCAGACTGGTCACGTATAGTCACGTGTATAATGCAACCGACCCAATAGGGTGGTAGCAACAGAAACAAAAAAATAAAGAAAATCAAACGAACGGAATTCCTCTGTTGGCGACGTACCACAGCAATGGGCCTTCCAAGAAGGAGCCAAAGCCGCAACCGCGGGATTCGAGAGGGGAGGAATTGGTCGAAGTATAACAGAAATCCGATACAAACAAATTCCCTATTGACGACGTATCACAAAACAAGAGCCTTCAAGAAAGACTCAAGCCGTAACCGCGGGATTCGAGAAGGGGGAATTGTCTAAGCGGAAAAACCAGTTTATCATTGATCGTACCACAAGCAGAAGCGTACCAGAAGGGTAGGCTTCATGTCGCAGTTCGCGGGATTCGAGAGTCGATCAAACTGATTTTGAGGCTGGGAAATGATGACTGGAGGTAGAGAGGAGAAGTTGACGAAGACAGACAGATTGGTTGGCAGCTTATCAACCATTGAATGGTCGTTCTTCTCCACCGTATTTCCATTTTCGGATTTGTTTGGAGGTTTTTTGGGTTTGGGGACGGGCAAATGTTGGAGATCTTGCTGGTGTAGAACCTGCATGCGATGTGTAAGGTGGGTGATTTCCCGGTACCATGGAAGAAGACCCTGATGCGTAAGCAATGGAGACAGGGGCTCTTGGTCCAACTTGTTGGATTTGTGAGCGGGCAACTGCTGGAGGCGTGTTGAAGAGGCTCAGTGTATTAGTGTCTCTTCCTGCAGGAATACTTGGTGGGTAACTTGCAGGTGGTGCAGGTGGTGCAGGTGTGTAATTTGATCCAGCCGAGTAATCGTAGTTTGCCGGTACCATGGAAGGAGCCCCTGTTGCATATCCATTGGAGACATCAACTCTGGGTCTGGATTGTGCGGGCTGGGAGGTGGTAAATTCATTGATGCTGTTGGGATTTCTCCCCACAGTTGGACCTGGCGTGTGATTTGCCGAGGCCATAGAGAGAGCCTTTTGCAAATCGAAATTGGAAGCAGGAGCACTTGGTCTGGCACGCTGGGCTTCATGCAACATAGCCATAACGACAGCCTCGTCGACGTTGGGCTTTCCTCTTGAAGGCTTTGGCTTTTCGACTCTGCCAGAAGAAACCTTCTTCGCGTTTGATTGAACGGGGGCTTTCTGACTCTTGGTGTTGGTCACATTGGCTAATGCTGGTCTAGCGACAGTAGATTTGGGTGTAGAGAGCATAGTTTGTTCTATTCCATGTTAGTTGTGATGTTCAATTGAAAAGGAAACTCCTAAAATTGCTTACCAGATTCTGGCGACGGGACTTGATTTGCCAGGGTCGGGTTTGCCACCATTTCTTGTGATCTCTCCCGATCGTCTGCTTCTAATCGCGCAACAAGCTCTGGCTTATATTTTCTGTTAGCACCCTTTATACCACGGACTTTCCATGCGGCCTTAAGCGCTGGAACTTTCCAGGAACTATAATCAACTGGAGCTTCAGAATACAATTGCTGTGCTGGCTGGTAGGTTTCTTCCGAAGTAGGGAGGCCCTCTGTCTTTTATCAGTCAATGTGTTTAGTTAAGGAGGGAATCCATAGAAGCTGACTTACCAGATTCCGGTGAGAAGAGTTGGTCTAGTGTCGAGCCTGCTGCTACCTCTTGGGATTTCTTAAGGTCATCCTCTTCCAATCGGGTGATAAGGTCTGGTTTGTTGCCTTTAACATGGAGTTTTCGGGCTCGGAGTATCGCCTTGAGCTCGTCCACAGTCTGGGAGTTATATGATTGATTTTCAATCAGCTTTCCTGACTGGCGCTTATTTCCTGTAGTGGCAAGTCCCTCTGTTCCATGTTAATCGTTGTGCTCAATTAAGGAGAGAATTTATAGGAGATGACTTACCAGATTGCGGTGAAAGGAGTTGATTTGGTGTCGAGCCTGCTGTCATGCTTTGCGCATTGATATGATCATTCTCTTCTAATCGGGCCACTAACGTATCGAAATTACCTCCAACATGAAGCCCTCGGGATTTGCATTCCGCTTGGAGCTCTTTCTTATTACGCCACTGTCGATATGGTACTTTCTCAATCGGCTCTGCTCGTTGGCTCATGTTTCCTGCAGAGGAGAGGCCCTCTGTCTCCTGTTAGTCGTTGTAATTAATCTAGGACGGAATTTCTAGGAGTAGACTTACCAGATTGTGGTGATCGCAGCTGAGGTGTATTATCGCCGTGATAAGGGCCAAAGTCCCAGACTTCCACATCAGGACCATACTCGTGATTTTGAGTTCTGTCAGCATCCGCGGATTGATATTCTTGGATACGAGAAAGCATGTTAGCTTGAATTGACAATGAAAATTATTAGATTATACTTGCCTGGACAAAATGAAGTATTTTCTGGTTGCGTTTCCTCCTCTTCCTTTTCGAAGGCTTCTTCAAATGTTCTGTCTTCTTCTAATTGTCTTTGTCTGTCCAACCCCTTATCTTCCGCGAAAGCTTCTTCCAAATCTGCTTCGATATCGTTGCCATTGTCTTCAGCATTATGGTTTTGTGTCGCAGGCGCACCCTCCTGATATAGTAGAACATCATTCAAGTTGTTTTGGACGTTGGCGTCACTTGCTCCTAGAAAAACTGAATTAGCATGCAATGATCGGCATATATTCTCAAGGTTCCCACCTTTGACTTCTTGGATTGGTGCTTGTGTGCCAGCCGTCTCCTTCTCCCCCTCTTCATCAAGGACAATTGGAGTGTGTTTAGTACCTGGGTTATCAGCTGGTTTTTGCCCAACCATCCATGAGTACTTTTTCACGTACTTCTCTCCGAGAATCTGAGTGACAGGGGTCTTGGCTACGAACTTGGGATCGACATCGGGAGTATGGCTAAGATTCGCAGCAATGCTAGCAGCATTAAGAGTCGGTGATTTCTTCCGGTTTTTGACCACCCTCGACGTGTTCTTTGGGACCTCAATTGTGGGAGATTCCTCCTTCTTGGGGATATTCGAATGCATTGGATTCTTTGGCTTCTCCTTTTGCTTAATCGATTCTCTGGGGTTTGCGTATGGTGAAACGTATGGTGGAGGTGTATTGCCGGAGGATGCGTAATGTGGAGATGAATTCGCATTTCTAGATAGCTTAGGAGTAGCGTCCTCTACCTTGGGCATATGCAGATTCATAGAAGTCTTTGGCACGTATGGTGAAGGTCGAATACCGGAGGGTGCGTATTGTGGAGACGGATTGACAGGTGGCGGAGGTGGATTCGCATTTCCAGATGGCTCAGGGGCAGCTTCCTCAATCTTGGGCAAATGCAAATTCATAGAAGTCTTTGGCTTCTCCTTTGGCTCATGCTTCTGCTTAAGCAATGAACGAGGAATTTCGGATGGTCGGGGTGCGTATAATGGAGACCGATTGACGGGTAGTGAAGATGCATTCGCATTTCCAGGAGTAGCCCCCTCAATCTTGGGCAAATGCAAATTCATATAAGTCTTTGGCTTCTCCTTTGGCTTTTCCGATGCACTTGTGTTTCTGTATGGTGGAGGTGGATTCGTAATTCCAGATGGCTTAGGAGTAGCGTTCTCATCCCAGAGGTCGGCAGTATCATCGTCCTCGACATCCTGCTCATGCTCCTCGACGGGTTGCTCACTTGACTCTGTGGGCCCTGTGTACCATTCAGGCGGACGTTCAAATGCTAGCCTAGAAGTATCGTCCTCCTCCTCTTCCTCCTCCTCATCGGAATCGGAATCGGAATCGTCAGCACTTTGTAACCACGGGAACTTTAACTTCTCGAGCATCCTCGCCCGCTCCTTCCGCTTCTTCTTCTCCTGATCCTTCTTCATCTCCTCCTCTTTCTTCTTCTTCGCCTTGATTTCCGACTCTGAAAACGGCTTCGGAAGCTTCTTTGGGAGGGCATACTTCTTATGCTCAAATGTAAGTTCGGCTTCAATCAACGCGTCGAGACGATCTCGTTTGGCCATTTCTTCTGCTGTGAATCTCGGTTAATCAAGGGGCACCAACGAAAGGAGAATATCACTTACCAGAAGGTCGGGGTTTGCTTGATGACTTCTGATCTTCAGCGGGCCATGCTCCAGTCAACTTAAGCTTAGCGAATTCTGGTGCGGCGGGCATAGTCTGCTGAGCTCGGTTTCCGGTCGATGAAGGTCCGGTCGATGGGACTTTCTTTGCATTTGCGGTCGAGGGAACCTTGGGCTTAGGGACAGCAATTTTGCGAGTAGTGGCTTCAGGAGCTTCGGACATCATGGCCTCGGAATCAGCAGCATCGTGAGTGGCTGTTGGGTGTTAGAAATGCAACAGGCAATAATGGGTGTGGTCAGCGACGAGTGAATTGAACAAACCTTTTTGCTTCTTGACTGGCCGGTTAGTGTCATCGTCGGAATCCTCAGAATCATCGGAATCACCAAGCTCTGATGCTGTGGGGCGGATTAGTATATAGTGTAGAGGGGGGAAGGGGGATGAAGGACATACCATCGCGCTTCTTGCCATGAGTAGCCTTTTCGATGACCTCGATTTGGGCTCGGATGTCAGCTGCCTCTTGATTTGTCTTGTCGAGTGCAACTTGCAGTCTCGTGTCGATGTTGTGTTGGAGACGTTTCTTGAGGAGAGGGTTTTGCTGCTGCTCAATCCGATCCTTCACATTGTCGACTTTCTTCCTCAAGTCATCGACTTCAGCCATGACTTTCTCGAGGTGTTCTTGAAGGTCTACCATGCTAGTTTGTGGTAGGTCAGCTTCTTGAAGTTTAGCCATGCTGGCCTCTCCAAGGACTTGAAGGACGCCTTGAATTGCAGACACCCTGACGGTATATGCTATAAGCAAAGGTGTAGCCAAGTCTATTCTAGACGGGTATGTATCGTAGTGATTGTATTTCGTATCAGAGAAGTGGTGGCGGTGGTAGTGGTGGTGTTATTCGGAGAGAACGAGTGTTGGTGTAAGTTGGATGAAATTGGAAGATAGATGGATGAGGGTCAAGGGGTCTAAAAGGGCGATGATTCATGAGGCTGGGGCCTGACGCGAAATAGCAGTTCAAATTCATGGTGAATATCATGGGAATTGCTATGAGCACGTCGGTGGCGGTTCTCAAATGCCTGGTGAATTTGGAAATGACGCCGTCCACGTGGGTCTTGCGTGGGAAAACCGGACGGCCTGATCCATGAGTCGGCAGTGAATGAAGCCATCAGGTAAAGGATAAGCGGATGCTTGAAGGGAAGAAAGGAGCAAGGCAGGTATGCATAGGACATATTTGAGTGTTGATAATTGCGAGGAAAGAGGAAATACTGGAAGGAGGCGGGGATATCATTGTACAATATTCCAACAGACTAGAGAATTGCAGCAGTAGATGAAGACAGGCAATAAATCAATAAACCAGAGCAGCAGAGGAAGAGATTGAGCAGCCAAATAAACAGTACATTGTTGTTCGCAAATCAGATAAATCTGCTACTTACGGACCTACGCCTAAAACGAACGGTGATATTGGAAGATTATGATGTGAGCCTTATTGTTGTTGGTACTAGTGATACATTAATTCTACATTCGTTCAACGAAGATCGTTTTAAGACCCACCACCTTTGTAATTACAAGTACAGTTCCAATCGATTGATCTTATGGCGAGCACGAAGAGCCGCGCTTGTCATGTTGCTCATAGTCGACTAGATCCAAATTATCCCCCATCATACATTTCTGACGACTAGTCAACCTGCTGCGCCTTCCAAGTCCATATTTCAGACTCGAGCTTTTGCTGAGAGGGGAGATGTGCGAGGGAGGAAGAAGGTATGACCCCAAACCACCCTCAATATACAACATTCTCAGGCATTAACTTGCGCCTTCGGCATCCCCTCACGACGAGCAAAAGCCAGCAATCGAATAAGTCCTGAAGGAGTCATCCCCTCAATCCGTCTTGCCTGTCCAACAGACTCCGGTCTAGTATTATGAAGAATATGCTTCTCATGCATCGAAAGCCCAAAGACAGCATCATAATCCAATTCAACCGAGAGTTTCAAATTTTCATCCTTCTCAAAGATTCTCATCGCGTTCTTTTGTTGTTTGACATAGGGAGCATATGTTGATTCGATCCAGACTCTATTCTGGATATGTGGGGAGAACTTTGTAACTTCAGGAACCACTGCAGCTAGATCTGGGACCGTGACACCAGCTAGACGGATTATATCGAATGCTGTTCGACGGGTTGAGTCGTTGCCTACTTTGAAGCCGTTCTGGAGCCAGAAGGGCGCGCTGATGTTATTTGCTGTTAATGCTGCTGTGAGTTCCTCGATTTGCGTCGTCTCATCTTGGAAGTGTGACCATCGTTTGTCACTGATGACCCCGGATTTTCGTCCCATAGGTGTCAGACGCTGATCTGCGTTGTCCGCTCTGGCACTCATCCGATACTCGCTGCGTGAGGTGAACATGCGGTATGGTTCTGATACTCCTTTGGTGATGAGATCGTCTATCATTATACCGATGTATCCATCGCATCTTGACAGAACCAGTGGTGCTTTTGACTGGGACGCCAACCCGGCATTTATTCCGGCAACTATTCCTTGAGCTGCTGCTTCCTCGTATCCCGTAGTTCCATTGATTTGGCCAGCGAGAAATAGACCATCGATGGCCTTGGTTTCCAAGCTGGCTTTGAGACTTCGAGGATCAACGTAATCATATTCAACACCATAGCCTGCTTGCAGCATCTGAACATTTTCCAGTCCGGGGATAGTTCTCAATAATTCCTCCTGTGCTTCAGCCGGGATCGTCATCGAAATTCCGTTTGGGTAGATAACATCGCTATTAAACCCCTCCGGCTCAAGCCAAACAATATGTCGTTGTTTGTCTGCGAATCTTATGACTTTTGATTCAAGCGAAGGACAATATCTAGGACCTTTGACGGTTTCCCTAATATGAATTGACTTGTCAAGGTTTACCCTAACAACATCGTGTGACGCTTCATTCGTGTATGTCGCATAGCAAAGCAATTGGTCCTGCACAGCAACTCTGTCATTGAGATAACTGAAGGGCATAGGCGGATTATCACCATGCTGGGCATCGAGTGTACTGAAATCAATGGTCTTCTTTGCCAATCGTGGTGGAGTGCCCGTCTTCAGCCTTCCTAACTGGAAACCCGCATCCTTCAGCGATTTACTCAAGCCGAAGGTCGCAGCTTCCCCCATTCGTCCAGCTGGATGGCATTCGAGGCCAATATGAATTTCTCCTCCCAGAAATGTGCCCGTCGTGATAACAACTTGATTGGTATGTATTATTTCGCCCGACTCAAGTCGTACTCCAGTTATCCTTCCATGCGATGCCCCCTCTTCGCGCTTCACAACGATATCCGCCACACTGCCTGGTACAATAGAAAGGTTCGGGTACGTTTCTAATTCTTCTCGCATATGCTTCTTATACAAATCTCTATCAATCTGCGCCCTCGGTCCCTTCAAATAATTAGCTTCGCAGTTTGAATAGAATGGCTGGATAAATACCCAAACGGCAGGACCCTTCTTCATATTCAACACCTTAAACTGCACCCCGGCCTTATCAATAATCCGCCCAGCAACACCATCAAGAGCATCAATCTCCCTCAGCATCGTGCCTTTTCCAATCCCCCCAAAGCTCGGATTGCACGAACATACTCCTATATTGTCGATTTTTGGCGTAATCAACGCCGTCCTCGCCCCCGACCTGGCAGCACCTGCGCAAGCCTCTGAACCAGCATGGCCTCCTCCGATAACAACAACATCATATCTCCTAGCACCGTCGGGTTTGGTAATTGTCGAGTCGGGCTGGGAGGCAGGAGATGGGTATAAGGCGGGTTCACTGGGATTCGCGAAGTGCCGCTGTTGTTGGAGTGAGACAATCCGCGATTGTGCACATCTCGACCAAGGTAATCGTCGTCCGGAAACTAATGTTCTTCTCATATTGGTATTGAGAGTTCGAAGAAGAAGGAGAATACGTCTCCAGAAGAGCGATCAGTGAGGTTGCGCGAGGCTGCGATAAGAATAATTTTCAGCCGACGCGATTCTCTTATCGCCGAAGCGACCATAAAGGGGGTAAGTGGGCTTCAAACGAGGTCAAAACTAAACTTAATTCTCTATGGAACTCTCGAGATTCGAAGGATAAATATATTACACTCAAAATTGATGTTTGGCGTAGAAACCTCACACCTTTTCAGCAGAAAATAGTTCAAGCCATAACTAACTAACACAGGGACAGGACCTCCATAACCCGTCTCACGAATTCTCTTCGAAGTTAGAAAAACGCGATGTGGTTGAGATTCGAACCAGCAGCTTACCCGCAGCTAAATTACAGCTTATCCCTAGCTCACTCGCGGCTTACTCGACCAAAACAAAAAGTTGGGCAAAATGCGGGTGGGAATAGCAATTGAGCTGACCGATAATCGGAGAAGCAGAGTTGAGATCATGAATGCCCCAAGTCTTTTCAAACAAATTACTATGTTTTACTACCGTTTTTGATGAGTTAATATTTTATTTCGTTGCAACTCTTTTCTTTTCAAGCCCTAATGTTATGTTCATCGTATAGCTTACTTGCTACTTGTTTTTGGCACCCAGATTTGATGTACCTTACTGGTTTGTCTAATGCCTACCTTGTAATTGTGTAGCTTACCCGCAATTCCATTTTTGGCCCCCTATGTGATCTCCGAGTTAGTTACCCAATGTTTGTTGTATTCTGGATGCCCTTCCATATGAAGTATTTTGCCGAATTAATCTTCCAGTCAAAGCTTCACAACTAAATTTTTCGCCAAAGAGTTCAAATTTTTGGTGGAGAAACCGGAATTTCCATTGCCTAATCTAAACCCCAGACACTTCTACATGCCCAGAAGCCCTCATAATAAGAAAATCTTAATGAACAAAAGAAAACCCAATTCCTCCTTTAGAATGAGTAACCATTTTAATAAGTAGTAACGCTAATGAGGCAGCCCGTGAGGCAATCTCCCGTCAATCACTCAAACGTGAGTTTATTCAACAAACCACAAATGAAAAAGAATTAACTGCAGAATGTGCCGTGGGGGTAATCAGAAGAAAAACGAAAACCGCCGCAAAAGAAAAGAGAAAAAATCCTCCGAGAATAATCAAATAAAATGGACAACGAAACGAATGTAAAAGGTGAGTGAGTGAGCCGGCCGTCAAAAACCACCGACTCTGCGAGTCTAAAGAAACAAGAAAAAACCCAAATTTTTCATACAGAAAACCCCTTCCTCTCCCTAGTAATGGAATCAAGTCGAAACGGTCGTAGATCAGAAATCCTAAGCCCATCCGCTGCTAAAACCAAGCAGCCTGCTGACCCAAATAAACGCCTGATAATGTGTTCCCCTCAATTCCAAAGAGAAGAAATTAATTCATTTTTTCCTAACTTTCAAGATCCCATAACACCATTATTCATACTGCTAGAACTCCTAGATGAATCTAATTTCAAGATCTTGCGGAGGCTGTCCTCCATCCCTTGAAGATCTGCGCCTCTATTTGCAGACGAAACGCCAAACGATAACGAACCAGAAGGAGATGCATGAGACGTAGTGTTTGCCATAAAATTGCCGGCATTTGAGGGTGTACCATGGCCGTAAATTTGAGAAGGATTGGTCGAGTGTGCAAAATTATTGTTGCGGTGAGAAGTGGTGGTAGGAGTCTTCGATGGAGTGACTTGTTGGCGAAGACCAGATGTGCGTACGGAATTCCCATTCTGGTTTGGGGTCCTAGCATCTTGAGCATAGTGAGAGGTAGGGTTGGGTGTGCTTTGAGTGCGAGCCAATGAAGCAGGACTTTGATTTCCCTTGGGAGAAAATTGGTTGGTAGAATTTCCGTTTACGGCAGGTGGACTTGGGATATGCCCAGAAAAGAGATATGCCTTCAAGGCTTCAGATCTTTCCAAGGAATTTTGAGAGTCTTCGCGAGGGCGTGTATCGGTGTTGGTTCTCGCAGCTTTGATCCGTTCAGAGTATGGTGTAGAAAATGCCGGGCCGAAAGGAGTGCCGGGGCTTTCGTCGAGTTCCATTGCAAACAAGCCATTGGGCGAAGATCTGGATTGGAAAAATCCAGGACGGTTAATGGGATTTGGGGCGGGAGAAGTTTGTAAGTTTCTCTGAGATTTAGGAGGCGGTGGGAAAGGACCGATGGGCTTCCCAGCCACATGCGCCGAGTTAGTACTGCGTGCCCTCTCCTTCTCTTCTCTATCCGCCTTGAAAAAGAAGTCAAGGGGAGATTCTTCTCTGTGTTGTTTGCTTATCGAGGATGGTGCAGGAGGAGGGGTTGGTGATTGGGTGGGCTTTGACAAAGACGCATCCTTCATGGCTCGGAGCCCTTTCATCATCCCAGGAGAATCGGGAACTGATTTGGAGTAGAAACTGGGGATGGGTAGAGCAGAGGGGGCAGGCGAGGCATGGAAGGTTGCTCCGGCGTAGATAGCTGCAGATGGGGTGTTCATTGGTTTGGAGGGAATGCCAGCGGATTGTGTCCCATTCAAAGGCGGGGTATGACGATCGCGACCTTTGACGGGAGGAGAAGTTACCACATTTTTCGGGCGGTGCTTGTTGTTTCGCGACTTCTGCTTCGAGCCCGTTTCCCCCCGAGCACCTGAATTTGCAGTGTTTGGGTGCTGGTTGTTTCTTCGAGGGGTTCGGGGAGGCGTGCTGGGTTGAGCGGGGTAACTCATTTCGGAGGTTGAATTCTGGTTATGGATCTGCGAATTCAGATGATGAGGATTATGAGGATGCTGCGACGGAGGGGTAGTGGTGGGTGGTATGGCGTGCGCAACGCTTCGGGTTTGTCGGTGTCGTCTCGAGGGGATGTCTTCAGAGGACATTGCTTCCTTGGCTTTAAATAAGCAGCCGTTGATGGGAAGTCGTAGATGTAACAAGTAAAGAAAAGCAGGCAGGCAGGAAAAACAGTAAAGCTGAAGTCGCTACAAAGGGCAGAAGGCTTTATGTGGTTTAAAATGTGCAATGGGATGGCGCGATTCTTTCGAGGCTGGCCTACTGGTAAGGCGGAGGTCGGTGGCTCGAGGCGAAGTGCCGAGTGTCGCAGGGGCGGTTCTTTTTGTTGTTTTGGGATGTGAGTTGAGCGGATGAGAGTTTAGTGTTCATTGTTCTTTGCTGAGCGGTGTATTGAGAGTCGAGATGTGGTTGCGCAAGTGGCAGTGACGGGTTCTGGGGATGGTGAGAAGGAGAAGGGATGAAGAGGAGGACTCACCTTCCAAGGACGAGGCGATTTGACAGGGACGAACCTTGCCCAGTGACGACTCAGCGGCTCTTTACACAACAATGCGCCCAAATATAAAAGCGGCGTCATTTCCTTGTGAGTTCCTAGATTGTACCTCAATAATCCAGTACTAGTCTTTTAGTAATGTTTAATTAATTACACACCATTACTGTTACAATTTCAAGACACATCATTGTCCCAACAAAGAAGAAAAAACATCACATATAATTACTCTGATTATATCTCACCTATTGGGGTAAGTACTATCGACAGCCTCACTGCCGCTTTTCCTCAATCAACCACGTGCATTGAGCCAGAAAGGTACCCGATACGCAGGTGCCTGACCTGGGAAGCGGCGGAAAGTGAGAGCGAGCGCCGACAAATAGTTGTCCAGAACTTTAGAGGCCAACGAGTCTCTAAAGCTCCCCCACCATATGGATGCCTACCCCTCTGGACCAAAATCTTTCCTCTTTAAATTCCCACTCTCATTCACAGCGCCATAACCAGCAGCTCCCTCTTCATCACGATCCGCAGTTTCCGCACGCCCAGGAACTCGACGACCTATCCACCACCGGCCATCGCCATCAAAGAAACACCACCCATCTGCCAAAAGGCGCCGAAAATAGTAGACATCTTTTGGGAGAAGAGGATTCCGACGACTCCGCAGACGACAATCCTATGGGTGCCAAAACTCGACGCCCGAAACCCCTCGAGCCAAAAGGCTCGGCTTCTACTTCAGGAGGGGAAAACGGCCGTTCACCATCCAATATGAATAACAGCGTGGAATACAGACGCAAAAATGCCTCTCTCGAATCCCCGGGCGTCACGGCCAACTTGATGGCACGCGAATCCTTTACGCTCGACGACCATGTTCCACGAACTCCTACCATGAACAATCATGGCTTCTTCCAACTTCCCATGCAAGATAGAAGGAACTTCGGGCTGCTGGTCTTGTTATACTTTTTGCAGGGTGTGCCTATGGGTTTGGCGACAGGATCCGTACCATTTCTGTTGAAGGGGGCACACTTGTCGTACAGTGCGCTCGGAGTCTTCAGTTTGGCCTCATATCCATATTCCTTGAAGCTGTTATGGAGTCCGGTGGTTGACGCATGTTGGACACCAAAGCTAGGCAGAAGAAAGAGTTGGATCTTGCCAATCCAGATGCTCTCGGGAATTGGAATGCTATGGCTGGGCGCAAGAGTTAAAGCAATGATGGTGGTCGCAGGAAACGAGGACGGATCTGGCATCTGGGGCTTCACAGGGTGGTGGTTCTTTTTGGTATTCATGTGCGCCACCCAAGATATTGCAGTGGACGGCTGGGCGTTGACATTGTTAACCCCGGGCAATATCTCCTATGCTTCGACAGCGCAGACGGTGGGACTGACTGCTGGTCAATTCATGTCCTACACGGTCTTCCTTGCATTTAATTCTCCGGATTTCGCCAACAAATATTTCCGAAAAATACCGTTAGACGAAGGGGTTATGACACTCGGGGGTTACCTTACCTTCTGGGGGTGGGCTTATCTGATTGTTACACTTGGACTCGCGGTTTTGAAAAAGGAAGAGAAGACCAAGAACGAGGATGGTATTTGGGATGTGTACAAGGTGATGTGGGGAGTTTTGAAACTTAAGAACATTCAAACCATCATCATCATTCATTTGATTGCCAAAATTGGATTTCAAGCCAATGATGCAGTTACTAACCTAAAGTTGATTGACAAGGGATTCAGCCAGGAGGATCTTGCTCTTACTGTATTGATCGACTTTCCTTTCGAGATTGGGTTGGGTTATTATGCTGGAAAGTGGTCTACGACATACACACCTATGCGGTTATGGTGCTGGGGCTTCGTAGGACGTCTTCTAGCCGCGGTCATCGCCCAAATAACCGTCATTATTTTCCCTGCGAATGGCGTTGACACCTGGTATTTACTCGTTGTTATAGCCGAGCACATCTTTTCCACATTTACAAACACTGTCATGTTCGTTGCCATCTCGGCTTTCCATGCCAGAATCGCAGATCCTGTCATTGGCGGTACGTACATGACTTTGCTCGCGACGTAAGTTTCACCCCTCCCATTTTTTGTCTCTTTGCTAACACAATCCAGCGTCTCAAATTTAGGCGGTACATTCCCCCGTTTCTTCGTCCTCAAACTCGTCGACTTCTTCACAGTCGCCTCCTGCATCCCTCCAGCCGCCGACTTCAAACTCCCATCCAACCTCAAGGGGCCTCTCATCACCACCGCCTTTGACTGTTCCATGTCGGCTGAGAAAGATCGTTGTATTCAGGGGGGTGGTCTCTGTGATATCACGACGGATGGATACTATGTTATGAATATTGTCTGTGTGATTATTGGGGTGCTTACTTTCTGGGGATATATTAAACCTGCTGCGCTTAAGTTGCAAGCGCTGCCTTTGAGGGCTTGGAGGATTGCTGAGGGTGCTAATTAAGGGGGTCCTAATTAGGGGGTCCTTTGTGTATTGTACGGGGAGGAGGGGTGTATTTTAGAGCATATAGGGAGAGCATTATAAATGGATGAATTTTTGCGTATAGTCATTTGGGCTCGTATTTTGTGGTGAAAGTATTTTATTGTGAAAGCAGCTAGACGAGTCTAATAGTGCCGGCATTTGGGGAGAAGGAGGGATATATATGTTTCGAATAGAATTGATGTCGAACACACTTCGTTAAATTGCGTGCTCAAATACTTCCCTGTCCACAACCACCCAAAGTCCCGACAACCTGGAATCTGGGCGAGATCACTTGCAGATGTACTCGTAATTTCTTAAATGCCACCCCTACCAAACAGAACAACCGACGACGTCGAAAGAAGCTCAAATGGTGTTGACGATCATCTCGTAGAATACCGAGCGGGGTGGAGTGCCTTCGGAGCCGACGCGCGGTCGAGGGGATCTCCACTATTTATATGTGCAGGGACATGCACTCTTTTCTTTTTAACGACACCTCTTTACTTTGTTCTGAATGTACACTGTTCTACTCTGCTAATTATTTTACCTCGGTTTTATCACGAGTAGATTGGCTTTGAGTGGTTAGTCTTGCGAGGAGTACTGGTAGCGTTTCATGCGGAGAGATAGATACCCCGCCATCCTCACCAAACATTGCTCGTATAATACTCGAGAGCTGCCTTTCAAATAGACGTTCTTCCCCCTCAAGCTTATCGGGAACTCAACAAGCAAAAGGAGAATAGAAAACTTTGGAAACAAAAACCATGGCAGCTCCCCGTTCTTTACGCAAGCCCATCCAATGGAATCTCGAAGCAATCGTCTGGAAATCCGCACTCTTCGGTCTTGCCATCTCTTCACTGCCGCACCTACCTCCAACTCTTTCGGAAAAATTATCCTATTTTCTTCCCCTAATCGGAGGTAGGGTGTTGAAAGTACTTTGGGGATCGACGATTCTCTATCATCTCAATGGATTGTTCTCTCACGTGGCGTTGAACTCATGGAAGAGCAAAAAGTGGGAAGCAAAGAAGGAAATCGTTGTTGTTACGGGAGGCTCGAGTGGGATTGGAAACTTAGTCGCGAGAGGGTTTGCGGAGAGGGGGTGTAAGGTTGTTATTCTGGATTTGAACGAGGGGAAGGAGGGTTATGGTACGTTGCGTTGGTTCATCGATCGACCGGAAAGCTAATGAGAATAGGGCCAAATATCTCATTCTTCAAAGTTGATGTCAATTCCACGTCCAGCATCAACAAGGCTGCTGTGCAAATTCGAGAGCAGGTAGGTGAACCGACTGTTCTTATTAATAATGCTGGTATTGGATTTGGAGGGACGATTCTTGAGGCCCCGGAGGAAAATATTCGAGCCACGCTTAATGTCAATCTTGTGGCACATTTCTTGACGGTGAAGGAATTCTTGCCTGCGATGATCAAGAAGAATCATGGTAAGTCAACGTGTCTGAGCCATGTCGATATTGATTGTTTTGGGATTTCCGAGACTTTGGGGCGTTTTAGGGAGGTTTCATGTGGGGGTTGACTGACTCTTATTTCGATACACAGGCCATGTAGTGACAATTGCGAGTATGGCAAGCTTCGTAACCATCGCTCAAAATGTCGACTACTCTTGCAGCAAGGTAGCTGCATTAGCTTTCCACGAGGGACTAAGACAGGAACTAGACCACCGATACGATGCCCCCATGGTTCGAACGACGTAAGTTTCCAACCTCCGTCCCTATTCCATGCCTTGGAATTGACAAAAATTGTAGTGTCATCCATCCATTCTGGGTACGAACACCTCTCGTCGCACCACTCGAGAAACTCTCAAAAGATTTCCCAAAATCTATTTTAGACGCCCAGGATGTCGCGAATACAATCATCTCACAGGTTGTCTCGGGACATGGTGGTCAGATAGTTTTACCCGGGCATCTATCGATAGTTAAACTTCTCCGTGGATTTCCACATTGGTTACAGGAACGTATCCGAGGACAGCAGAAGACTCAGATTTCAGAGAAGTGAGGTGAAATTGGAGAAGCTGGTATGGGAGTTCGTGGTTTCTTACACTGGTTGTGAGAGCAGATCCGACGACAGAAAAAACTAGGTTTGAGAGATTGAAGATTGATGAACAGACCTTCAGCTTGAAAGGAGGCAGACTATTGGCACAAGAACATGTCCGAGGACAGCAAAAGAGGCAGATTTCGGAGAAGTAATATCGAGAATTGCCTTCAACTGGATGGTATTTTTGCCAGACTATTGGCATGGGGGGAGGGGAGATTGGTTTAATGTTATAATTGGCACAGGAGCGGTTGATTATTGCGGCTTGATTCATGTTATTGGTTGTGGAAATAAGCACGATTCCTGTCCATGTGTGATGTTCCAAAGTCCGATTCAATGGTCGTGGTCAGCCGCTGCGTAATTGTTGGGCGGGGTAGGTCATCCTTCTGGCCCTACGGAAAATAATCTCGTACAACAGGCCTATGGAGTCTCACAGGAGGGCTTTTCTACTAAACACTGCAGCCTCAACATTTCTACAATCAGCTTGGAACAAGCATCACGATTGTGTACTCCCGTAGATTGAGGTCAGCATTCTAATTCAGCTCCAATCTTGAAATAATACTTTTCAGAAATCTTGAAGTTTCAAGTTTTCTCAAGGAATGTTTACAGCGTCCAGACCGTACTTAATTATTGCTCGGTGCATTGTACAACACAACGACGGCTTGTCTATGGACGGGCGACAGCTACCCGATCTAGCTAGCTTTACCGCTGCTTTCAAGCCTAGATTTGACTGAAGAACCTTCATTCGATGTGCTGCAAATTACAACACTTGGCTGGCGAGTAGGCGAATTCCATACCGAGGGTCTAATCACGGGCCCACAGCTATACGAGAGCATATTGAATTACAAAATTTCATTGACTTTCGGGCAAGGAGTGCTGGATTTTGGTACCTGTGATGTGGTTGCTTAAGATGGTGATTGTGGAATGAATGATGGATGAAGGAATCGGATGGATAGATTGTGATTTTCATCCTATTCTTCTCTGCCACCACAAAACTCGGTGAACTTGCAGCTAAGGAAGAGAACGGACTGGGTGTTTGGGTGTGGCTGACCGAAGGTATGGGACAGCCTTGGCGTCACCAGAATAGAGATGACCCACAAGGAAATAGGCAAAAGACCAATTAGAAGGCGAGTCTCGATACAATTTTCCATGAAAAATATGCTTATGTTGGCGGGTACGATGGGGCCCGGAGAAGTGCCAAAGTCTGCCGGAGAGGGAAGAGGATCGACAAGGCGAGCCTAGCTTCAGGGGTATTTCAGGGGTAAATTCTCAGGGGTAATTTTCCCCATCCGACCTTCCAACGACCAAAACGAGAAGTAATTCAACTTCCCCGCAAACCTACAACATGCCACCCAACCAACCAGAGATTTACATCCGGACCGCGCTCCACAGCCTTGGAGATCAATTATCCATGGAAATTGAACACGTTCGATGGTTCTTCTGAACAGCTTTCGCACGAGCCATAGACGGGCTGGATCAAGCTCAAGCGAGCCAGCCACCATCCCATATACGGCCAACCTAAGCCAGATACGACCTCGCTCATTTCCTTTGCCCCAAGCCTTAGCCAACATCGAACCTGACATCCAGCATGGAATAGCGAGAACCACTGAAAAGTCGCCTCACGGCAGAGAATGAACATGGATTCGTTAGTCGATCGCGGTTCGTTGCTGACTCTCTACTCATCAGAGCCAAGTATTTAGACTCTTGGATACCCATCTTCTCTGTCTCTTCTTTCTTTCCTCTCCATCCCTCTATCAAGCATTTACTTGCCTAGTCACTCTTTTAGAATCTCTGATTCATTTACACTCTTTACAACACTTTCTAATTACTCTTCATTATCCTAACCTTTTTCTCTCACCCAAACCAACCCATTTCACCAAACCAAATTCAAAATGAAGGCCTCATTCGTATCCGCCCTTTCCCTCGCCGCCGCTGTCTCAGCCGCGAGCAATGACACCTTGATCACCTCCACCATTCTCCAAACTAAGGTCTACACTGTCACCAGCTGTGCACCAACTGTTACCAACTGCCCTGTTGGAAAGGTTACCAGCGAGATTCGTAAGTTATGAGGCTTCTAAAGCGTTATAGCTTTCCAAATACTGACAATATATCTAGTCACTACCACCACAATCTGCCCTGCTACCGCTACTTTCGTGCCAGCACCACCAGCGGTTACCCCACCATCTGGCCCATCCACCCAAACCTTCTACAACACCCAGGTTTATACTATTACCAGCTGTGCGCCAACTGTCACCAATTGCCCAGTTGGAAAGGTTACCTCTTCAGTTATTACTTCCACCGCAGTTGTTAGCAAGCCAGCTACCAGCGCCGTTGCTCCTCCAGTTTCCACTGGACCAGCTGCTCCAGGTGTCCCATCTTCCCCAGCATCCGTTAGCGGAAACAGCGGAAAGCCATCCTCAATTGTCTACTCCCTTCCAGGTGGAGCTTCTTCATGCGCACCAGCAATTACCTCATACATCACCGTCACTGCCGGAGCTTCAAGCGTCCCATCTGTTCCAGGTACCGCTGGATCTAACTCTGGTGCCTCCAAGCCAGCAGGATGCGGTGGTGTTGGATCTCCAGCATGCCCAGTATCCACCTCTACCCCAGTCTACACCTCCAAGGCCGCTACCTGCGGTGGAGCTGGTAGCCCAGCATGCCCAGTTTACGGAACTGCTGCTCCATCTGCCGGAGGATCCAAGACCAACACCACCACCACCGTTCCTTTCACCGGTGGAGCTGCCACCCAAAAGGCCACTGGTCTCTTGATGGCTGTCGGTATCGTTGCTGCTCTCTTGTAAACACTTTAACCAGTGTTTTGTAAAAGTCAATTGCATACCGGAGGTATTTAAAAGGGGATGTGGAATACATATATTTTTTCTTTGTGAAATAGCGATGTTTTGGAAGGGGCTTTAGGAGGATAATGGGATTGATGATGTATGTAATGTATACATTATTACTTACGTATATATTTAGGAGCTTGTGCTTCACGGCCCTGTTTACCTAGCAATGTTTAATATTCGAGGAATTCATTTCTTGTGCTGTCTCTTGTGAATTTTGTCTTGTTTATTTTGATAGCCGATGAGTTGCCGAACCGAAGAAGCCGAAATTGGATACGAGGTCAACTGAGATGGAAAGCATGCGGAGGAAAACTTTCACCTCGTTTCCTCGACCAATACATATTTTACAAATGTCTCTTAATTTCCCCTTTTTCCAAATGCAGACAAGATTCATAAGCACTAGTGTCGTGAGACCCTTCGGCTAATATACTTTCGGCATCGTCATCCAGCCCTGTCTCACGCCCAATTTTATGAATTCCTAATACGGATCATGACTCAGGTAGTGCGAGGATGCTCTTCTGGCTCGTTGAGGGTATTTTATTTCAACGGAAGAGAGTTAGGGCTACGAGGTGCTTAAAGGAAGTCCAGCTCAATTCGTTGTCGACTTGACCCCGGAACATTTGGGACGGCGTAGGGGGTGTTATAGTTGCCTTTTTAACCCTCAGCTACGAAGTGACTTCGAGCGCTCGGTTGGGTTTTTGTAAGAGAAATGGCGTTAGATGGTTGGGATAATCGGATTCAATTGACCGAGAAGTGTCAGAAGAATTAGGAACCTAATTTCTTAATTACCCTAGACACTTTCGATTATAGTAGTTGGCTTCGGAGATATATATATTAAGCTTTTATAAGTGAAGTGAGTAAAAGAGGGAATTTATCGAGCCAATCAGAGAATTAATTAAAGTTTAAATTGAAACAGGGACTCTTAAATACATCGACTTTTTACTTAATTATATGATTGGTTAATCCATTAATTCACTTCACTTATTAAATCCTAAATATATAAAATCTCCGAAGCCAACTAGTACCTGTAATTATCCGAGAGTATCTCGTGTAATAAGATAGAAAAGTGCCGGAGAGCAATGCCTAAAGGTTACAGAGCCCAAGTAGCTGTCACCTGATATTCGATACTTCTTTGAAATCGCTTTAATTGATACCAAGAAAGTGTGATAGAGAAAATTGAATTCTTGATTCTTTTGAAAAAGCTCGAGGAATGTTTTTAATTGTATATCTCCTTGAAGATACTTGGAATAAGTAGAATATTTTCAATTCTTGACTTCCATCGGAACCCCGGCGAGCAGGGATCCAAATATCAACTTGGTTGGTATTTTTGAACATTTGGGTTTCTAAATTTCGAAAATGAATGGTTGGTTAGTTCTCGTTCTATAGCTGGAGAGCAAAACCCAGAGCCGGTAGAGTGTGACTTACTGGTTCTATTTCGTTCGAGAGTAAAAGTGTCTACTCTCCTGTCCTTTGTGGACCGAGAAAGTGAAGTTTTATTGTTGCCCTCTACCTCGTGTCCCGAAAGGCAGAAATATGTTTTCCGGATTTTGGTATTGCAGCCCAATGCTATCTTTTCCCTTAACTCGTCTTCCTCGCACTTCAAACTCTTCGCCCAACCAGGCAAATATCGAGTACAAAATCGTTGTCATCTCAAAACCGGTCCTTCATACTACTTCGGCTACCCCTTTCAACGCCCTAGGCTCACTTGATAAACTCGTAGTCTTCTGAACCCGAATAACAAAAGGATTCCGCTCCAACTCGGGTAAATCGTCCAATGATCCATTATCCTCTCCTCCATTTGGAAATGAATACTTCACACTCTTACTTCTATAACAAGAAGTTGACGATTGCGGTCTATCATTCAAAGTTTCTGGCTGCCATGGTCCATCCAGTCTCGAGAAACACTTGATACTCTCCCTCTGTGGTGTAGCGCCAAAAACTGCTGTTGAAGGCCTGGAAACACTGTTGTGGGTAGCCAATTCTTGTGGTCGTCTCGATGAATACGTGACAAGTGTTGCTCCCTTGGCGCTATCGCGAAATTTATCGGGTCCGGATTGATTCGTGAGAGGAAATCGTTTTCGGAGAGTGCTGACACCAAGTTTTTTGATAAAGGGGTTGAAGAGGGTCCGAAGAGAAGGTAATGTAGCTGCGATCAAATAAATTCCTGGCTCGATGACAGTCCACATCACAGTGTCCGTTGAAGACCAATAGAAATCGCGATCGGCACTTAGTTTTTGAAAGACAACTAAACGAATAACTGCTGTGATAATGCCCCTGGCATATCTTGTTAGTTACGCAATTGGAAACTGTAGTAGATATAAACTTACATGCTGCCTGTAAGAAAAGTAACCGTCAACCCAATCTTCTGGTTCTTCGTCATTTGTAGCTTCCAGATAACAGGCAGAGGTAAAATAAACATCGCTATATCCGTTCCAATATTTGGCATACTCATCAATGCATATAACAACCCCTTGTTCAAACATTTTCCTCCAGGAATTGTTTCGTCCCAATTGAATGCGAATGGTATACACATGACTGAAGTAAGAATCCAAGCTAGCACCATGGTGATGACGAGAATTCCCGCAATTCCATACGCTGCATAGCGATAACCCCTAGTTTTAAAGAGCCGAAGATAAAGAAAAAGGATCGCCAATTTTGGAAGCGTAACTGCTGTAATATACAGGTATATCAATGCCATTTTCGATTTTGTGAAGCTGACGACTTCTTGTGGAGTTACTGCTTCGATGTGGTGACCTAGTCCTCCAAGTTTGGCATAGGCTATTGAATTGTTAAATATATCCAACGGGGCTGGATGAAGGACTTACTAAAACAAACAACAACAAGGCACATATTAATTGCTAAAGCAAATATCATAAGATAAAAATCCGGTCCTTGAACTACATTGGTGCGGAGCTTTGAAGTAATATACAGTGCCGTAAATGACACTTCCAAAATCGCAAAAACAATTGCGATATGGAGTAACCTCCAACTCTGATCTGCCGCCAGATACTCGGGAGTAATTGTGGTGTTCATGACTGCGGGGATTTAATTGTAAGAAATGACATTTGAAAATTCGGGATTCAAAGTTCCAAAGGAAAGAACGGAAAACACCCCCAAACTCACGACAGCCATCGCGATAAGTATCATTGCGCCCGAGTATTTAGGAGTGGAGGATGTTGTACATCACATAGAAACTATCACTCTGTTCGGCTCCCTCGTGCTCCCGACCAATTAAACGTTGGCTGTAAGACGGAATACCTCTGAGCCCCTTTTGCAGGATCGCTTCTGAGACGAGGGGGCGTAAGGCTGATGTGGAACACCCAACCACAAAGCATTCCTCGCAAAATCGTACGGCAGGGTTCACATAATATCACCCGTTCCGTTGTTGAAATGGAATGTTGCACTTCCTCATCGCTTGATAACTACTTTTTTACGCGGGTAGCAGGTAGGACACCATCTTGGATGCGGTGGTAATCAAACTGAACTACCCGGCATGTCTTGTGACACCTCGCGATTGACAATAAAACTTGTAGCAAACAGGCTCTGTTGTTCCAACTCCTTATTATTAAAATTGTTCCAAGCTTCTAGGATACAGTTATCACCTCAACTTTCCTAGAAATTTAGAACAACGGGAGCTACGAAACTTATTTTTTTACTACCACTTTCACTGATCATCTATCGTGAGGGAATAGTGGGAACATATATTGCGAGCTATGCCACAGACGAGCATATCATATGCGGGTAGATCTGCAGATTGGGGGCTCTTGCGATGGATACATAACAAAAGCGGCAGCCAGTAGCTTTCTTCTAACGTGTTTACTGAGATGCTCTCAAACAATTGAAATCATTGTTTGAATAGTGGAAATTATTCTAAATTTTTGGAATAATTACCTTATAATATGCTTCAAAATTAGAACAACAAGAGCTAGTAAACAGGCGCGAATTGAGAGAAGTTTTTACTGCCGCTTTATTGCCCCCCACGAAGAGGCTGGAGCGGGAGGAGTTGAAGGCTTGATCCTGATGTGATTTCGACACCTCGATCACCTGAATCGGCAATCCTTACTGTACGTTATTTTCTGGGAATCACAAGCGAGCAACAATTCATAAAGATCTGCAATTGGTTTTGGTAACAATTTTGTATTGCACGTCGACCGTTGGAACACCCACCTTCATTCCCTACACCCAGAAGAAGGGAATTTGAATGACATCTGATCGAACCAATCACCTCCGTACCCATTGCCAAATGCAACCAAGACAATCCCCTCGTAGACTCTTTACCGTCTCAATCTTGTGAATTCTGCGCACTATAGTATCGACCCTTTTTCTGGCTCTCTGCGGCATATATTTGCTCACACGACGCCCATAAGCCCATCATTTTCTTGCGTGAAATTGGAGGACGTCTAGCCGCTCGGCCATGCGAGTTGGGATATCGTTTTTGGTATTTGGAGAACCGACTGCGCGGAAGTGTCCAGCTAATGGAAGACTGACTTCGAAAGGATGAAACATAACCGTCGTGCTGGCTGAAGGTTACCGATTGAGGATAGGGGTTATATAAAGCACTTTGTTGCTGCCATGGATAGTATTGTCGATGCTGATCAAGGACTGGAAATGCGTTGTAGATGGGTTTTCTTGGTACGAATACGGGAGCAGTTGGGTTGAGGCGAGAAAGGTTCATCGGAATTCGTGCCCTCGCTGGGACATTGGGAAAGTCGACCATTCTCCATTCCAACTGCCACATGAACGTATCTGGACCCCCTTCGGCACACGACCCACTACCTCGATGATATCGACCCTCTCTAAACCCATCAAATTCGCCCTCAAATTTCGAACCGGGAATAGCATCGGTGTCAACTTTTGGCGGTGATTCGAAGGTTTGGAGTGTTATCTCGCTGCCGCCCCATTCGGACTCGTTTCCATCCAATTCGCTGCTGAAGTTGCTTCCATCTGAGCGGGTTGTTGTGAGTTCCAGCCAGTCTGAAAAAGCTTGGAAGTTAGAAGCTATTCCCATGCTGAAGCCCAGGTGCTGGGGAGTCCGTGTATTGATTTCTTCGTCTGAGCTTGTTTGGAGTTGCTCAATGGATCGCTCAATCCAAAGTACGGGTTTTTGGAGCAAGAATGGGTTGTGACAAGAAAGGATGTACCAAAATCATGTAGTTATAGACCAATGTTGATGATGATAACAGGATCATAAATTATTTCGAGAACTATTTAGGTAAGTTGGGTATTTGGGCGAGAGCGGGTTTCAAGGAAAGAGCGTTCACGCTGGTGAGGATTGCCAAAGAAGGAAGTCGCGAGACGGAGGACACTTGCCTCTGCAACATGAATTTTGCCCCCAGCCTTTGAAAAAAAAATTCAGTGTACTCTTGCTAAACTGGTTTGAGAATCAAGTCAATTGTTCCAAGAGATTCGGATAACCAAATTCAATTTTCCCAAAAGATTCGGAGAATGAAAGTAATTGCGCCCAAGAGACTTGGAGAATCAAACTAGTTGTCTCAAAAGGCCTGGAGAATCGAAGTCGATTATTCCAAAAATTTAGAAGAAACACTTGCTTTCGAGCGAAGGTAGCTAGCTACCTGGTACTCAAGGGGAAAGATGACTTAAAAGAGACTGAATTCCGTTCCCATTTCGAGACGATGGCAACCTGGTGAAGGGTAAAATACCCGAGGGATGCAACCTTTTGGGCAAGAACCTTTGAGCAAGGGGTCACTTGCAATTTCTGTCGCAGCGAATATTCTATGCTAGCTCACATAGGTAGAATATGAGTTCTCCAGGAGCCAAACAGCGAAGTGCCTGGTGCGATTCCGGGATTTCGAGCGGCCGAGTATGGATTCTGTATGAGTATGTTTGGTCAGTCTATAGTTGTTATTTTCTAGAGATACCTCGTGATACTCCATCCTGTTCGTTCCCGTCCTTCCTTTCCTCAAGAAAAAGAACAACGAGTGCTAGGTTCGTGAGATAGATAAATGAATAAAAACAATTGCGAGGATGGCTCCAAAACAGTCTGGACTCCAAATTATTGTATATGACCCGTGGTTGAAAGTTGAAGCTATTCCCACCGTAGACCCCGCATTCCAACCACGCACGTGAGACATGCAGGGGTGAGCTTCGTCACCTCGCTGGGGACCTAAATGTCTAAAGCAAGTAGAACAACACCAACGCCTCCAAACAAAACCCGCCAAAACCTCCCTCGATTTCATCACCAACATTGAAAGTCTTTCGGGGAAAATCGATATTTCCTGGATTTGATAGAGTCCCGAATCGGCACTTCCATCGTTTCCCCCACCATCACAACCCTGACATCGCAGTAGCTATTCAGACGGCGCCATGGATGATATACCAGTGACAGGATCGGATGAGCTCGTAAGCCATCTCCGGCAATTGATCGCCTTCCCGGATACTCCTCTGAACGCAAAACTGTTTGATGAGGTTGAACTGCAGCTCACAGGTATTTAGCAGTACTCGGTATTTGACCAGGCTCTAACTTCCACCAGACAGCAATACTCCACGTCTAATTCCTCGACTCTTACCACCACTGACCGAAATTCTCCTCACGTACGAAAGCGACCCATCTATTCTCGCAAGCCTTGCCATCAAGCTCCTACGGCCAATACGCTTCACAGAAGCTCTCACGCTCGCATCTGAAGATGCTCTTGTACAAGCATTGCGATCACCAGCACCTGCAGCGAATATTTTAGCTTTGGAAATCATTGGCAAGGCACGGAGAAGCCCTGGTGATACCGCAATCTTGTCCATAATGAAAGGTGTTGTCGAGAATGTACTGAGAACATGGCTGAGCACGCCGCATGTTGAGGTTGGTGAGAAGGCGACACAAATATTGGGCGATCTGCTCGAGGTAGACTGCGACAGGAGATCTTCAGCTGGAATCGAGACGAAAATGAGAGGATTACAACTGGCAGGGGGCATGCCACCAGGTCAGGGATTGTTATGGCGACGGATATTTCACGACCAGCAGGTGTACGAGTTGCCCTTTGAACTTTGTAGCTCGCGCACGGTTGGAACTGGCGAGGGACAGCTGGATGAAAGACAGAAATCCCTGGCCCAAGGTCGGCTCCTGCGAATACTCCCACGACTTTCCGCCCTCGATTTTCATACCATTACTCACACCAATTTCCCAGTGGTAGATGAAAAGTATGGATTGCCTGCCGGAGAACAGGGTATTCTGTACTTTGCCCTAGTTGATATGGTTAACAAGGACGAAGATATGCTAATGCATGTCTTCTCCATCGATGTTTTTGTCGAGTTTCTGGATACTATGAGCGCTACCGAACTCACGCAGTCGACAATGGACTATCTCGCACGTTTGGTAAAAACGGTTGCTTCCTCGGACAGTACTCTATACCAAACCCTCCAATCAGTTGCATCATCCCCAAGCTCTTCACCCGAGATTGTTGACTTGCTCGTCAAGCTGAATCGATACGAGCAATAGATACCAACAGCTAATCAAATTTATGCAGATATCTTTTTGAGAAAATGAAAGTTGAATGCATGCCAGCCGTGGAATATTGAAGCGGCGAGCCATCGCTCGTTCACCAGCGAATCACCTGCTACAGTTGATTGATTTTTTGCGGACTCCCCCCACAGGCACTCAGCGCCCCCAAAGTCGGTAGTGGCTAGCTGGAACCGGGAACTGGGGATTGCCCGTGGTGTTTTCGCCATCCCGAGTTATTTTAGATCTCTCCCGCGTGCTCTGCATGTATGGGATCCCATGCACCTCAAGGGGGGGGGGACGTGGTGACTCCTTTTGAGTGCATGGCTATTGCAATCTCCTTGATGTTCACGATAGCCACATGGTCTAGAACTTCTCCCTTTAGCTGTCTTGCAGGGCATTTAAACGGGTAATAAAGAATGTTCTCGAAACTGTGTCAATGCCATGCAGTGAAATATAATCTGCATTCCAGGGGAAGAAGCGATATCGATTCCGCTCTCGTGGTGTATTTCTTTTCTCCCCTGGCAGGCGGGACTTTCTGAGATCTGATATCGATGCCATGCGGCTTAGGTGCATAGACGCCACGGCGTCAAGCTCAATTCTTTTTATCCCGAGCGAATCGGATGCTCAGGTAGTTTTCCACCATATTTACTTTTTATGTCTTCTCGTAAGCGAAGATCTGCTTCGAGTTTTCTTGCAAGCAAATAGGAACACATTTTTAGACATTTATTATTGAAAAGAGTCTTTTCCATGCATTCATTCTGCAATCGGTACCGTTCGACAATTCCTATGATAATGTGCTGTCGTGCGGCCGAAAATCTCATTCTCTGAACCTAAATTGGAACAAGCTTGCAGAAGCAATATTTATGCAGGTACCAGCGACCTCATATATCACTTCCGACACGCGAATGTCTCTCCCTCACCCGGAAAGTTAAGCGAGACTACACCAATTTTTTCTGAGGTAAGGATTTCCTTTTCCAGCTAAGGGAACTTGTTTCTCTCCCACGCTTTAGCGAATATGGATATATGGTTCTAGAGCCTCGCTCTTATCTCCCAGCCTTCTGGCCTTCCTATATGATATACTCTCAGAGAACCCAAAGACTTTCTCTTCAACCATTCAAGCATCACTCGTTTCTGCTTGCTCTTTCTTCACTTCGTTCTTTGCACCTGGATTCAAAGCATCACTCTTTCTGCTTTCTGCTTAATCCATTCTTCACAATGGCGAAGAACTTAATTCTTTTAATGCTGGGAGTCTCGGCTCTTGGGACCGCAGAGGCTTAGAGGTTCAGTCGACGTGTTAGTCCTCCTCCTCCCGGAGGCCCGAACAACTACCCAAACCCTCCCAACCCTCCTCCGAATTGCCCTCAATGTGCACCATGTGCATCTCCAGCAACTGTCACTGTTACCAACCCGGTCACTGCATACATCACTCCAAGTGCTGTCACAGTAACTGTGACTGCTAACGGGGGGTGTTCGTCTTCTTCCTCGGCACAGAGCTCTGATGCTATCTCTACTTGTAAGTTGTTAATTCTTTTTCTACATTCCTCCTTCGGATGATTCAACTTTTCATGTTCTCTTCTATCATATGTATGTTATTCGAAACAACAATAACTAATTCTCGACTAGCGGCAACGCTCACAGACTTTACTTCATCTGCGGAACCCACAAGCTCATCAATTGAAGTCTCATCGAGCAAGAGTATAACCTCCTCAGACTATGCAATCTCTACCTCGATCCTGGAGTCTGAATCGTCTATTTATTCCTACGAGCCTACGTCTGTCTCTTCCGAGCTTCCTAGTGAGACCATCACCTCGGATTATGCAACTTCGACTTCGTCAGCGGATCTCAGTTCGTCCGCAATTGAGCCTGAATTGTCGACTTCTTCATATGAGCCAAGTTCTACGTATGCAGAATCCGCAAGTGAAACGAGCACTTCCTCGGACTATGCAAGCTCCACTGCCGAGCCTGAATCAACAACCTCGCCCTACGAACCCAGTTCCACATCTTCCAAGCTTCCAAGTGAGACGATTACTTCTTTGGACTTTGCAGCTCCACATCGTCGGCCGAGTCGTCGTCAAGCGACTTCCAAACAAGCACGTGTGTTGAGCCCAGCGCATCTTCTGTCGAATATGCTAGCGAGATCTCCTCGGACTACCCAACTTCTTCCTTTGAGCCAAGCTCCACGTATGTGGAATCAGCAAGTGAAACGATCACTTCCTCAGGCTATGCAACCGCGACCTTGTTATTCCAGTCTGAATCAGGCGATTTCCAAGCCAAGCTCTTATTCTGAGCCAACGTCTACTTTTTTCGAATCCGCCAGTGAGACGTCTTCGGATTGCGCAACTTCTTCTTCCGAGCTTCTTAGCGAGAAGATTACTTTAGACTATCCAATTTCAACCAGTTCAGAGCCTCCAAGTGAGACCTCTTCGGATTATCCAATTACAACCTCTTCTGCATAGTCCCCGTCAAGTGATATTCAAACAAGCTCTTTCGAGCCCACCTCAACATATGTGGAATCCGCCAGCGAGACTGGAACGCCTTCGGATTATTATCTCACTTCAACATCTCTGGACTACCCGTCAGAAACTTCGTCAGTTGAGATCCCAACCTCCTCTTTTGAGCCCACCTCGACATATGTGGACTCCGTAAGTGAAACAGCAACGTCCTTAGATTATATAACACCCGCGGCCGAAATCACGAGTGGAACTTCAACATCAGATTATTCAGAGCCAACTTTGACCTCATCAACAGAAACGTACAGCGAGACATATAGCGCCGAACCAGTCACTGCTTCTTCTACTGCAGATTATTCAAGCACTTCCGAAATATCCACAAGTACCAGTACTGAGGCAGATTTTTCAAGCACCATAATACCGGCACCAGAATCTAGCACTTCGATCGAATATACCAGTACAAGCACCGAGGATGAAGTTTCAAGCACTATTACTACATCTTTGCCGGCTTCTACGAGTGTTGAGAGCTATTCTAGTACCGAAGTCGAGGAAGTCAGTACAAGCACCCAGGAATCCCAGCTATCTAACACCAGTTCCTCCTACGAAACAAGCTCTGTCGCTCCTTCATCTTCTATCTCTGTCGCACCTTCGTTTTCAAGCTCTACAACCTACTAATCAAGCACCCAACCACCGTCTTCCGTCATTCCAACTACGCTTAGCACTGTCCCAAGTTCTTCGCACCCAATTACGACCTCGCCCGCCACCACTACTTCTGCAGCACCTACATGTAAGTATAATCCACAGATCAATTTTGTTTCATGCTAATTGTATTAGATACTGCAAGCATCATTAGTGGAGAATTTGACAAGTTCACTCCTTGGAAGGAGATACCGGGCTCCAACGAGTCCCCCACCGCCAAAACTGCCAACTAAAATGGCAACCCTCCAGCGTCTCCAGCGCACGGAAACAAATATCTGTAAGTCATACTCCCCAACCTAACTTTATATACACCAACATGTCATCTCCAGCCAACTATCAGTTCGTGACAATACCGATGCCGCTTTCGAACAGACAGTCCTCAACATTGCCCCCAAGATGAGATACACACTATCAATGGTCGGTCGCGTCAAGGAGGACTCTCCCAAAGAAGAAGCAGAACATCTGTTTCATCTGGATCTGCGAGAATGACAACACCTGCTCCATTCAACAGCTGATCCACCCTGGTGATGACTGGACACCAGTTGCATTCAGCTTCAAGGCTGGAAAGAATCAGAAGAATGCTAAGATCACAGTCTGGTCTTTCTGCTAGGGCAATAATGCTGCTCGCACAAATACTGTTTACGTTGATGGTGTTACTCTTGTCTAGAGAGTGAGGGACACACTTGTGCGGTACTCACTTTGGAGACTCTTTTCCTTTGTTTTAGACTTTCTTTGAGCACCCGATTTTGGGATGCGAGTATAATTAATTTGGAATTCTACATTGTAGTATTGCTTGGATTTGAAGATACAGAAATGACGAGTATGTCTTGAACTTTTGGGAAAAACTTGTAATGGAGGATAGAATGATGATTATGCCTTCATTTCGACCACATTCGCAGGACAGAGGTCTACCCTTTTGCGAGAAGCGAGAAGCGAGAAACAACTGATTCATAGATATCAGTCTTTCCTTTCTTTTCCTCCCTGATATCCCAAGACGGCTGCATGCCAATTTTAGTGCTGTATGAAACTACCGAATTATTTATCATATCTCAACCTTAGCGAATCGGAGCTTTTATCCGGGTAAGAAAAAAGCAAAAGGGGGTCTCTAGATGGGTTCGCTTATTTTATCAGATCGAGGGTGACACAAGAGAGCGGTCCAGAATTGGATGTGACGACAATGCATGATCAATAAATGAATGGTGGGAGCTGGATATGCTATGCAGCCAATATTCTTGGAAACAAAAAAAAGACATCGGTGCTTCGTTCATACAACATCCTGTTATCGCGAGTTCACTCGGATGAAACATCATATCTTGCAAGAAATCGAAATTTGTCTTTTCTCTTGCTTCAATCACATCCATCTGGATCGTGTACATCGTCACTCTGCAATTCAGATACCAGACGGTGACACCGAAACAGACTCTGCAAGCTGAATTGGCGAAGTCGGGTGTTGTTTCGCTGTTCTTTTCATCTTTTCACGAACATGGAGGAGCTTTCGGTATTTGTGTTTCTTGTAAATTGGTAGGTTGGCTGGTTTGAAACGAGGAATAATGTACAACTAACAGGATAATCATGCGTTTTACCCGGCTCTTGGTTTGGCAGTTTGGAGATCGTATGGTGAGACCTGGCTATCACTCGAGTGAATAAACTAAAGAGAGGGCAAGGCAAGAACGATAACAACGTCATGAGAACAAGTAGATGAATAAAAGTTTTGTTCTATCTAACTGAAACAATATTCGATGTCGCTTGAAGCAGAAACCAATGAAGTTTAAAATATCAAAATGAGCCAGCCCATCCTAAACTCCAATTTTAAATTAAAAGATAGCTAGGTGGCTATCAGGCTATTCCACTCGCTTCCGAAACCACATCAACAACCTCAACCTCGCCGATCCCCTTGATATCAGTCAAATCCCCCTTGATACTCGCAGGTCGGGATTTCCCATCTCGGACTTCCTCAGTGGTAGCTACCAAGATATCAAAAGCCTTCCGAAGATACTTCTCTTCAGCCTTTGGATTCGCGCTGACGACCCTAATAACGTAAACCCCACCAATAACACTCGAGGTGATGTATATCTCTCCCCTGCTATTTACCAATTCATAAACTTCTTTGGTAAGTGCATTCTGCTCTTTCTGCCCTTCTGATGAAGAGACAATGTTGAACACCGTCAAAGCAAAACTTGGTCCCGTAAGTATCGTGAATAGATCCGGTCTTGATTTAATCAATGCAGCAAAACCCTCGCCTAGACCGACGTGTTTGCGGATATGCTCTTGTAATCCTTTGACTCCGTAAGTTCTCAGCACGAACCAAATCTTCAAACTTCTGAATCTTCTGCCGAGAGGAATTTGCCAATCACGGTAATCGGTTACCAATCCACTATCGGAGAATTCATTGCGGAGATAACTAGGCATGATTGATAAGGCGTCAATTAAATCCTTTCGCTTCTTCACGTAGAGACAAGAAGCGTCGAAGTTTGTAAGAAGCCATTTGTGCATATTCATGTCGAAGGAATGGAAATGCTGGAATGATGCGGTGAGATGTTGGTACTCGGGGCAAACCAGAGCAGCACCAGCATATGCAGCATCGACATGGACCCAAATTTCACCGGGTACGTCTGGAGGAGCATATTTTGCCAATGTTGAAGCGATTGATGCAAAATCGTCAACCGCACATGTAGCAGTCGTGCCCAAGGTTGTGGTGAGGTAGAATGGCTCCAATCCTTGGGCTTTGCATTCCTCCAGTACTTTTTCGAGGCCGGCACCTGTCATGGCGAATCCATCCTCCTTCAGGGCCTGAATAGAACGATAGCGAACACCAGCAATCTGAGCAGCTTTTTGCGTCGAGCTATGCGCCTGATCACTCCCCAAAGCCACCATCTTGCTTCGCTTGTGTGCAATTGCATCTTCGAGTACAAGTCCAGTGAGATGGGAAGTCGTCTCTCGAAGGTACTTGTCTCGTGCGGCTACCATGGTCGTGACAATGGCTTCTGAAGCGGATCCTTGGATCACTCCACCGCCGTGGCTGGTAGAAAGATAGCAGTCGGGGAGATTGAGGAGTTTTGCTAGCCAATCCAGAACTACTGTTTCAAGCTCCGTGACGGCGGGTGAACAGATCCAATTGAAAGCTGGAGCTGTGAAGGCAGAAGAGTAAAGTTCACCCAGCATTCCGGGAAATGAGGAAGAGGCTGGGAAAAAAGCCATGAAGTTTGGGGATTGCCTGTGGGGACTTAGTACATGTGTGCACAACAAGGGCAAGAGATGGGAACTACGCACCAATGAGTTAGGCCAGGCATGATCTTGGTCTCGATATCTTTTTGGATATCTGCCCATGGCTCGCCTTCTTCTGGGGGGCCAGCGGGGAGAATCTTTTTGAGATAACCGGGTTCAACATTGGAAACTACACGACGGTCTTGAATAGTGTCGTAGTAGCGAACAACTACCGCCAGCGTTAGTATTGATTTTTGGGTACTAACGAGACATAAGGAGATAATACTTACTCTCGTCAATTGCTGACGTAGCAGCATCTTTGAACTGTTTCGAATCCATGGTGATATCAATACACACAGATGAGGGGTACGGCGTACAAGGTACACCGAGAAAGAGCAGATGAGAAATCCGAAATGATGGAGAGCAATTGGAGAATGAATTAACTTATCTATTTGGCATGAAGAAGCACAACTACCGACGGGAGAGACGGTATTTGTATGTAATCTTCCGACGTTGGTTAGTTAGGTGTTGGTTGAGATATTTTGCAAATAGCAGATGCAGGTGGGGTTGCTAACCAAGGTGGGCAGCCGAAGGGCGGATGTAAGTTGTCAAAAGTACGGAATTCTCCCCGTTCCGCGGAAGATATCACGGTCCGAAATGAGCATACCCGTTACCCGGTTCGGAAGAAGCCTCGACTTGCCTTTTAAAATAGAAATACAGCAAGATTGAGAGTATTCTAGCGGTAATAGTTCCGCTGCTTACCCCCGTTTCTTAATATTTGCAATTACGTTGAATCCCGAAAAAGAAGGAATTGATGACTCTCTATGACAACGCTGTCTCCTTTTATAACTCGGCTACTCCGTGGTGACGAGAGACTCCTATCTAGGAGGAGGCCAGTAATTCCACACGCTTACTCGAGATTATTAAGAAAAAGTAAAGACTGGTAGAAATAACTAGAAAACGCTGGTGAGGTAAAGTAGCAAAGACATTGTGCGTCGACCTTGATGGTCAACCTTCACCCCAAGGCCGCCCACGAATAAACCTCAAGAGAACCCCAAGTTGGAACTAGGTTGCTGATGCTTGCGAACATCTTCTCTGAGATATCAATCAGAAATATCAATCAATAAAGAATCTTTAAAACATTTGTGTTTGGGTTGCCTTGAAGAAGTTGCCAGCATTTTGATTTAAGACAGCCCCGGAGGGTAAGATTTTCCGCACCCGCCCCCATGTGACGACAACACCCATTCACGTCGACTGTAAGGCAATCATCAAATCGAGTTTCATACTCGTAACAACAAAGCCCCCACCATAAACCACAAACACCTCCACTCCAGCTTCCCCTCCAACCTACAATCACCATTAATCCCACACGACACACACCACCGAATTCGCAATCATGAAGTTGCACTACATCGGAGTAAGGATGCTTGCGCAGCGGACCCTTTGCTGGACTGACCGCTGATTTCTGCAATAGATCATCAAGAATGAGGCTAAGCCAGCGCATGAGCTGGTTGCTGAGAAGGAACTGAGCGCCTATTCTAGGTTCACTAAAAACAAGTACGTCCATATTATACTCTTCGATACGATCCGAATACAAATTGGGGGATCAAGGAGGGGTCAGGAAGTCTCGGAGGGGGGAAAGGATAGCTGAAATTGGATCTAGAGGATAAAGGCTGACGATGAGGTTCAATCTAGCTATGGAGAATTCATGACACTTTTCAGCAAGACGGTGGCAGAACGAACGAAGCCAGGACAGAGACAATCAGTCGAAGAACAAGGTCCGCCTCTTCACCATTCCGCCTCCAATCAAGAGCAGAACGACAGCTAACATCCAATCTCAAGACTACACATTCCATGCCTACGGCCGAACCGAAGGAGTATGCGGCATCATCATCTCCGACCACGCCTATCCATCCATGGTTGCCCATCAACTCCTCTCCAAAGTCGTCGACGAATTCCTCACCTCCCACCCCCGAACCGAATGGGCCAGCTCCTCCCCCACACTCACGATGCCCGAACTCAAGGATTATATTGTGAAATATCAGGATCCTCAGCAAGCCGACAGCATTATGAAGATCCAGAAAGAGCTGGATGATACCAAGATCGTTTTGCATAAGACTATTGAGAGTGTGCTGCAGAGAGGAGAGAAGATTGATGATTTGGTGGCGAAGAGTGATGGATTGAGTGCTCAGAGCAAGATGTTTTATAGTGAGTAACTCCATTCTGGGTTTGGGGGAAGCAACAAGGTCAGAACATAGCTAACGTTTGATTTAGCCCAAGCAAAAAAACAAAACTCCTGCTGTCTTATTATGTAGATGGGTCGTGGTTGTTTGGTATGGTGAAATTTGGGCACAATACGGCGTTTTCTATAATTTGAGATTGGGTTTCCTTGTAGTCTTTTTAGCAAAGCAAGATTGTAAATGATTTTCACGAGACCAATGGGAGGCAATGTCAAGCCAGAAATATGCAGCAGTAATGGTAAATATATGTGAGAATTTCCTTGGAGAAATATTGTAGGCAGTTCTACCATTTCCAGTGCAACTCCGAATCCAAATCCAAATCCAAATCCAAATGCGACGCCTTCCGAGCCAAACTCCGTTTCCAATCATTATATAGCCGCAAAAAATGAGACCCAAGCTTTCAAACTTTCAAACTCCAACATGGGTATCCAGATGAACATATTCCGACATCAGCAACATTTCCTCCGCGTCTTCACCTCAGGTTGTCCATTTTGAGGTCCCGCGTCGATGTAGTTCTCCACGGGCACTCCGAACCAACTCCTCCTGTCTCTCCCTACCCTAAAACTCCCACCTGGTCTGTCAAAATAACCTCCACTGCCTTCTCCAGGCCCACCACCATCCATAGGGGTCCCACCTGGTGTTTGTGTAGCACTAAGAAGCTGTTGGCTCATCATTCGATTCTGTTCAACCAGTTTCCTCGTAATAACCCTAAATACCTCCTCAACACCCTCACCGCTCTCCGCACTTACTTCGTGGCAGCAATCCCATCCAACCTCCTGTCCCCAGAACCCACTACTCCTTTTAGAACTAGGACTCCTAGCCCCATCCAAAGGATCTCTCGCCGCAGCAGCGTTGAAGAAAGGTCTGTAACCCCCCGCTCTCCCACCATATTCCCCATCTAGTATCCCCGCACCTGTGCCCATACCTCCTGGTGTTGCTGTGGCAGGAGGCGTGGACGACATGCCGGGAGCGAGATTGTCCGCTACATAGGCGATACACCGCTCAAAAGGGACTTCGCGCGAGGAAGGGTCTCGGGCGACGAGATCGGCCTTCGTGCCCACGACGTGGAGGATGATATCTGGGGGGAGGTTACGACGGAGTTCGGTGAGCCAGACGCCCATTTCTTCGAAGGAGATTAGGTCTGTGATGCTGTAGCAGAGGATGCAGGCGTTTGCTCCGCGGTAGTAGAGTCGTGATATGGAGCTGTTAAATAAAATTAATCTGTTAGCCAAGGCCGAAGATCTGGAGATCATAGTGTGCGAATGAAAGAGGAAGGCGCCAGGGAGTGACCGAAAACAAGTTGGGGTTGGGAGGGTAATACACACCGGAAACGTTCCTGCCCCGCGGTATCCCATATCTGCAGTCGTACAACGGTGTCACTCTCGTCGTCCACCACCCTTTTGGTTAGGAAGCTGGCTCCTACCGTTGACGTGGTTGTCGCGGGGGAGAACTGGTTCTTGATGTATCGCAACAACAAACTCGTCTTGCCGACTCCTTGGGCGCCGAGGACCACGATCTTGGCTTCCAACGACTGCGCCATAACGTCTGTCCGTTGGGGTTTCTTCAACTTGCGATGGCTTCTTTTTTGTCGCAAGGTGGGGTGTCGTTTTTAGATAAGAGGAGTTCGGGTTGTGGGGGGATGGAGGGGGAGAGAGCGGGTGAAACAAGGCAAGACAAGGCAAGCTCTCGGAAGGGAAGGGGAGGCAGTTCAAGTTCAGCTTCTCGCGTCTCTCCTTTTTTTAATTCCCGCGAGGCTTTTTTTCCCCTCTGTTAATCTCCTCGATTTGTTTGTCTGTTCGTTCCGCTTGCTTGCTTGCTTCTTTTTCGTTCCTCTGCCTTGCTTTCCCTCGGGTCGTTGTTTCTGGACTGGCTGATTGTCTCAAGCCTATCTTACACCTTCTCGCCTCATGATATGCGCCGGTTGGATTGCATTCACCTTCTTTCCTAATCGAGGAATACTGGGTTGCTTAGGTGGTCAAAGAAAGCAAACAATTCTTGGTGGTACAGAGGGTGGGAGGACTGTGATAGGTGAGTCTGTGTGTTATTGTTTTTTTCGGTATTCTCTGTGGATGTAATTTAAAAATGACGTGGATGTGAATGGTGACAATGCAGAGTCATGCGAGGCTGAGAGAAACTCGCACGTGAGCTTGTTGCTATCAGCCTGACATGTTTCTATTTTTAGTTGTTGGTCTGGGGAAAACTTGCTGATGTTGAAAGGTACTCGAGTACTTCAGGTATTAGACCTGAATAACACTACCATGTTTCTGGAATCTCTAATACTTAAGTAAAGTATACAATGTTTCCTTGGGATTTGGAGAAAAGTTTGTTTTCATTTTACAACAGCTTCATTTGCCCTCGTAAAAAATATTACATTCCACCTCACAGTTGAGGTTGTGCAACACAGCACATATACGGTGGGGTTGGGTAGTATTGCAGTTACCAATATTACTCTTCGACACATCTAACCCAACCAATGTTCAATTATGTATTTTCAGCTCGATAATCATTGGGCTAGGTGCCACCCACCACTGTCAGAAGGGATAAAATGCTTGTCATTCTACAACCCCGCTACCTCCCTGGCTTGCCCAAGAAAAGGACTCCGATATCTCATCCTATCGTCACTTCAACTTAACACACAATGGACTCACCAAGCTTACCCCAAGCTGGAAGGCCTCTAGCATGGTATAACGAGTTTGTTCCTCATCCCCCATTGGACACTCTTCCTTCGCCAACCAATGTCACGGTTGATACTTCGATTCTCTGTGCTAAATGCCAACCCATTCAATCATGGCTGAAAGAATCCTGGGAGGACTTCAAAACCAATGAAAACAAGCGCAAGCAATATTTCCACCACTATGGCAACGCTCTACAATTAAAACAGTCGTATCTAGATGGCTGCCACCTGTGCACACTATTCTGGCACAGCTTTGATAACAGAGAGGGAAGATCCCCTGAATTGCGAATTTCATTAAGGAATGGGATTCTCGAGCGTGTGGATAATGGGTTGTCCGTGAGAATTATAGCTACGAACACTGAACTATCTGCAAAATTGGTAGTACCAGGCCCACGAGGAAGGCTTGTCGGGGGACGAACAGTCTATCTGAAAGTTGGCAGGAATCAAGACCACGATCGTTCTGGTAAGCCAATCAGACCTGCTTCTCCTGAACAGCTGTCCCCTATATCTTCAAAATACATCTCAACTATGTCTGAAGCTGCGAGTTCCCTCGTGAAGGAATGGATTTCGGAATGTAGTACGTCACATAGTTTGTGCCGCAAGGGAAGGACTTCAATTCTGCCGCAAAGACTTATCGATGTTGCTTGTGCAGAGAACACTGATCAAGTACGGCTTGTCTCATCACGTGGTATGATTTCGATGGATATTCAGTATGCAGTATTGAGTTATCGATGGGGTCCCGATCCAACGTTTACGCTGAAGGAACATACAGAAGAGGAGTTCAGATCCGGAAGGTCTATTGAAACTTTTCCGAAGACCATACAAGATGCCGTATACTTTACTCGGAAGATTGGGCTCAAGTGGCTATGGGTAGACGCCCTCTGTATTGTACAAGACTCGAAAGAAGATTTGAGTCGTGAACTGGCTTCTATGTACGACATATATCAAAACTCCTTCATTTCGATTGCCGCACTTGGAGCGTCGAGCAGCAATGATGGACTCTACGCACAGAGAGACCCGTTGCTATATACCCCCTGCTTCCTCTTCCGTGCTGAAGATGGCTTTCCGGTGTACGTGGGCCTTGGAACGGAATACAATCCGTGGGTTGACACTTGGCCGCTTCATACCCGTGGTTGGGTGGTGCAAGAAAGAATACTACCTCCTAGGACAATCAACTTTGGAGCATATCTTATATGGCAGTGTCGAACGGAAATCCACGACGAATACAATATGACCAAAATACATATCCACTCGGAGCCGTTCGACTCGGGTAGTTCCTTCTTCGACTACATCATTCTTGGGAACCTATTAGCTGAGACCTCGGGCGAAAGGGACCAGACATTTCTTCACATATGGCGTCAAATTGTTGTTTCGTATACAGAAAGCGGCTTGACTGTCACTACTGACAGACTCTCGGCTATATCAGGGATACTTGCAGCATTCCAGAAACGGACAGGATGGAGCAACTTAGCTGGTCTTTGGGAACCGTTTTTATGGAATGAAATTCTGTGGAGACGGTTCTTTACTCGCAAACCATCGAGTGTCACCGGTCTCTCACCAACTTGGTCGTGGATATCCGTAACTGGTGGTGTTGAGTGGCCGGACGACAGCCCTAGCCAAGATTACTTCTTGAACGCCGTTTCCCACGTTCATGTTGGAGAAACAATAAATTCCTCTGTGGGTAGTACTGAAGCGGGGCGTCTCAGTCTTCGCGTTTCCTGCATTCCCGTGAAAATGAAAAGAACGCGGGATGAAAATACGATGATAACGCAGATGTATGACTTGGTTGACTGGCCTGGGGTTCACGATAAAAACAACATAAGATACGAACCAGACTGTGAATACAAGACTAGGGTTCCAGAGTTATTCTTGCCTATTGTAGCTGGATCGCGGAACAATAAAGGGATGGAGATCATTGGGTTGGCTGTCGTGCAGTCTTCGAGCTGCGCGGGGGCCTTTGAGCGAGTTGGGTTTTTTACCTACACTGTCTCTAATGAAAGAAAAGGAAATGAGGAGGAGATGAATGAATATAATCGCGAGAGCTATGAATATCTCAATGATTTGGGTTTACGAAAGACGATTATCCTTGTTTAGGGTGTTATAAATGAGATTAATGTATTTTGATATGGCAAAAGAGGCTATCTTTCCATAACCCTTGCAAAGTCACTTGAAAACGTGGTAGCTTCGAGAAATGAATAAACCCCTCGACTCCCTTGGTAGTTATGCAACAATCAAAGTCTAGGACTTGAGTCTTGATTTTAAAATTAGAATGACAGTAAGAGAAGTTTTCAACGGTAAAAAGGTGTTCGACAGCAAAACCTTGTCTTTTTATAACCACAAAGTCCTAGTGAGTGTAGCCGAAGGGGTCATCCCTCTTGGGCTAAATAGGTCTGATAAAAGTTTTGATTTCTCTGGCCACTTTAGGGGGAAACTCCAAGAAATTTTCAATGATGTCAGAAAAGAACATTGTTGCTTACATCCCTGTTTCATTAGAATCCTCGCAATCCTTCTGCTATTTAAGCTCGCATTCTTTATCTTTCGAGCTCTGTGCTAGTTCTTAAATTTTTGTACATTTGTGTTGCGGGTATTCTTGAAGTCATGGATTGAAGCGGACTCTGTGGTTTACCTTTTGAAAATTAGCAAGCTAGGTTACGAGATAACTCCAGTGGTTGCGTTGTGAGATATAGCGACACTTCCGAAAACCCTCTTCTTGGTACGACCCTCACCCCTCGTTTAAGCGAGACATGGAAAAGCCCCGTGGTGGACATTTAAAAGTGGTACTGAATAAAGTACTTTTTGTTCAACTTTCCAGTACTGTTTTAGAACTTCATTATTGCAAATCATCTAGGTTAACAGTTGTAAAGTGTTCTAAGCCCGTAGGATAATTTACTTGAGTTATTTTAGAAGGTTGGGTTAGGTGGCAGGGAAGAACTTGGTGTAATTACAGCCACTTTCCATGTCCATTGCGAGCGTGGTACGGCGTCCTGAATGCACCAAAGGCCAAAAACGACTAAATCGCAAAACGGAAGTCGCAAATCGCAAATCGCAAAATTTGAGTATTTGAGTATAGGTAGAACTTTGATTATTACTATTTAAGGCCTCTAAGGCATATTATAAATTGCGAATTATCCCTTGTGTGCCTACATCTCTACTCTCTTACTCTTACTTTCTAGCTCCTCTACTTCTCACTTAGTATTAATTTATGAGGAAGAAGAAAAGAGGGGGGGAGAACAAAAGGGGAGGGCAAGTAAACAATTCGGGGCTTGGAGGAACGTTTTTCCTACCGTGGGTAAAGGGAGTTTAAGTAAACACCCCTCGCCTTCTTTCCTCCTCCGCCTCTTTCTCTTATATTTATCTAGCATATCTAGTAATGTTATGATAGTGAGAATGCGATAATGGGAATGCGATAATGGGAATGCGATAATGGGAATGCGATAATGGGAATGCGATAATGGGAATGCGATAATGGGAATGCGACAATGGGAATGTGATAGTGAGATCGTGGATGGCAGGATGCGTGCGCTAGTAAGAAGCTACGTACTGCTACTTACCTACCACGTGCTATACACGTGATATTCGCTGTCTTTGCTCTCTTGAGATCTAATTAGCCTGCTGTTTACTGTGATAGCTTTAGAAGTGTAGAATAGAGAGAGGGAGAGAGAGGGAGAGCTTAGCCTAAAAATTATATTATTTCATACCGACTAAAAGTAACACTTTGCGATTTAGTCGTTTTTGGCCTTTGGTGCATTCAGGAGGCCGTACGTGGCCTATATTAAGTTATTTTTTACAGAAGCATTATTAGTCGCAATCCTTCTCAATCAATGAATATACCCGAGAGAAAAACGAGCTCCGCTAGTCTACAGATGACCGAGAACTAGCAAGGTTCGTGAGACTATGGGAACAAGCGATGTTTATAAATTGCGTAAACTCTTGGTTACGAGTGGCTTCAAGGAATATTACAAGAAATTCTATTCCTCAACACCGGGATATAGCTATCTTGGTTCGTTGATGGTTGTTTCTAGAAACCTTATGGCGCGGGTATTGGGGAGAGCCTCTGAGGACGGAAATTATGAGAGATTATGTTTTCTTGAAATTTGTAGAAGTTTAATAAGGTTTCGACAGCAGAGATTTGAAAGATAGTAGAAAGTTCCTTTTTTTAAGAAGGCAATACTTTGTGAAGTCTCTTTCCCCATCTTCAGAGCAGAAATCACAGAACAAAAGCAAAATCGGAGAACGAACAAGTAAGTTTGGTGTCTAAGGCACTGACGAGAAGGAGACGCAATGAAGTCCTCGTCACTTTCATCTCCCCGAACATTGAAGCTAGATTTCAGGAGTAGATGAGATATATATGAAAGAGGAACTTCGAAGTGAGAAGATTATTAAAATAGGAGCAAGCTTCTCTGAGAGACTCAGATGTCGTTTTATTGTACGTCTTACACTGCGATCTCAACTTTGAAGGCAACATCGCTAAAGAGGATTGAGATATCAAACATCACTAGGCTCTGCTTCGGTGACTTACTCCGGTGTTAAATCTTATCTTGGATTGAGACAAGCCTCTTTCTACAACTACCCACTATTTCCTAATCAATGTTTCAATATTTGACCGATAACTTCTCAAACAATGGAATTATTTCATCAAGAGTCAAAGCCGTACCGCGGAATACTTGAGAGACCTCAATGACAATTTGAAACCAATGGCAAGTATAGATCATAGTTCCTACCAATTACAGCTCGTAATTTCGGAAAAGCCAGCATATAAAACATTACTTTCACTAAAAATTAATATCGTCAAAGATTCACATACCGTCTATCTCAGAATATTTGTCTTCGCCAGCAGTTGTAGAAAAATAAATAAGTCCCCCCGGCCAACCTCCCCCCCCAAAAAAGTACCTAAACGAATACAAACAACAAGTTTTACATAGCGCGACATGACCTCCCCCCTCCCCCTCCACTTCTTGCTCGCAAAGAGAAAAATATTTCGACGCTACTCACTCTTTCGACAACAAGCTCATTTTACTTGCACGGGTTACGAGATTTACTTGACCTAGCTAGTTTCAAAATTCAAGTCGAAACCTTTATTCCTTCTTCACAGGGTGATCGATAACAAGTTTCACACCAACTTGACTATGAGGACGACAGCAGTAGGGCTGCTTTGAGAACGTTATGTTATTTTTATACCCATACCTACACACTGCGGCTCCTCGTATTTATTGCCAATTTTCTCTACCGGAACTTTGGGGTGTGGGATGCGAATTTCAAATATCGTGGGTAACGGATCCGAGATTTTGATATTTCAAAGATTCAAAGTATAGCAATTTCACCAATCGATATCCCGGCCCCCCCCCCCCCCCCCCCCCAAGAAAACCTCTCAAACACAAACAACTCAACAAATTCTCTATAACTCAAAACTTTCAAGTACAAAAGTGCAAGTGGTAAGCTATCGAAATATCGTCTACAACCCCCACAGGCTCTAACTTGGTATACTTGGAAAGTATTTATCTATTTGAATACCCCACTGACGGATTTGTTACAGAACACAAGAGAAGCTGTTAGCCGACGATAAATATTAATTCTGTCAGAGAAGTTGAAAAGTAATGGTTGAAGACCCGATCAACCAAGTCATAAATTTGGTCGATTCCGTTGGAGACATTGGAAAGGATTAGTTGGAGAGTCGAGACAGAGGAGAGGGGAATGAAGCTCAAGGGCTCGACAGAAGTTTGAGACCATGCTCTATGATAAAATCAACTTACCTCTTCGTGAGAAAGAAATGCTTTCGACACCAAGAGAAGTGTCAACAGCAAAAAAGCTTTTCTCATTCTACCACTTCCCAAACTTCATCTATAAAACCCACCTTGCTCGAACCCGCCCAACAGCAGATGGGAAAGCATAGAGTCCTTGGGATCCCCGTTGTTCCCAATCAATTTTCACATATACAGACTGTTGGTATGACTTGGTAGTCGTAAAGTGTAATGCAACAAGTGGTTATATTCCTGTATCTTTGTTGCATGAAGAGTAAAGGTAAAGAGGGGTAGGATCCTGTGAGTTTAAGTATGTGAGTGGCAAGCCACTCGCATAAGCTAAAGCACGTGGATCAACTAGGCTGTCGTACAAGGTGTTATTCACCAGAAATATGTAACGACACAGACTGTTGACTCTGCGTAAATACCTCCTGAGAAAGGAATTTCTTTTGAATACGCCGTGCTGAGAGTTCTCGTTTTACTTGGGTACCATATGTTGTATGTTGGTAGAGGAATGAGCAGGTTGATATTCTCCTGACCAAACACTCTCTTCCCCCCATTCTCCAAAGGAACAAGAACATCTCATTCCACGGCACATTATGTTACCCTAACGTTCAATCTATCGTGGTCAAGATGAACTAATAGAGCACAGAAAAATGTCAGAGAGTACAGTGTGGACAAAGTTCAATTGGCCTATGCAAATCTGCCTTCAGGGGTAATAAACACACTTCCCACAATCATAAACGTATAAACAAAGTAATAAAAATTTGGGTATATCCATCAAGACAAGGGCATATTTTCTCGTCTTCCCTTGTTCACCTTCTCATCTTCTCACCATCCCCAATCATCCACCAAGCAGCAATTCCGTCATGAACATCGTTAAGGATTCGTGAATCAGAAAATTTTGAGAGCTCCAATAGTGTCACCCTCCCGGAATCAAAATACCACCGGACTCGTTATCATAAACATCGTGAGGTGAGAGGAGCAGACTTTCGAGAAAAAGAAGAAGGTCGAAACCAAGAAAAGAGACGAACGAGGAGGGAGGAGAAGAAGAAGAAGAGAAAAGAAAATGCCCTATTCAGCACAAGAAAAAATCTCCAACGCCATACCACCAACGCCTGTTGGCTACCCAGCCTCCTTAAAAACGCCATAAATCCCAACACAAAGGATGCTTTAAGAAGCAAGTCCATTAACAGGCGTAGAATCATTCGATGTCTCCCCCTCATCTCCCCCGGGTTTCCTCCCCGTCAAAATCCTCACCCCAATACCCAATCCCTGCCCCTTAACAGGATCCAGCGCCAGGGCGCGAAAGGACTCATTAACAACCTGACATATCCTGCGCACCTCAATCGGATCCCACCCCAAAACCTCAGTGAGTGGGCGCAAACACACAGCTTCCAGGCCACTAAGTTGTGCAACAAGATTATGTTTGCCAATCTGCTTCGCCTCCGGATCTTCAGGCCAAATCCCCAGGGGTAATAATTTGGTTTGCGCACTAACATCCACAAACCCAAGAGCCTCAAGTCTTTCAGGCTCTAAATGTTTCCCCGTCCTATCACGACCAGAAATACGCGCAGCTTCCGTAATAGCAGCCGCCCACTTTAAAACCCCAGAAGCCTGATCAAAATACGAAAACAGCTTCTTATGATTATCAAAATCAATCACCTCGATCCAACCCCCGGGCTTCAGGTGTTTGTAAGCTTGTTCATACATCTCATCCCAACTCTGGAAAGCCCCCGCCATAGTCCTAAAATGGACAAGATCAAATTCATTATCGGGCCACGTCCACCCTCCCTCCTCTTCCGCATCATCGATTTCGAAGAATACATTCAGGGGAACGGCACTGGGTTGGATTTTGGCGATGTCGATACCTATTATTTCCGCTTCGGGATACTCGTCGCCCATCGCCATGGCCCATTCGCCTGTTCCGGTGCCGACGTCAAGGATTTTGGTGGGGGAGGTGAGTTGGATGGTGGTGAGTTTTTGGTCGAGGAGGTAGAGGTAGACTGTGTGCAGGATTTGGGTGCGGGTTTGTTCGTCTTCGTCGTTGGGCATGTAGTAGTCTTTGCAGTAGCGGCGGCCGTGGATCATGAAGTATGTGATGTCTGAATCGTAGAGGGATTGGGTCGAGTTTCTGTCATTGTGAAGTTAATATATATTTCCCAATTGTTTTGAATTGAAGTGACTGGGATTGTGGGCGACTTACACCGTATCTTGGTCACTCCGTGGTTGGTGGTAGAGTGTTCTGCTATCACGGCCTCGAAAAGGGCCATAATGCGACTCGGACCCCTCTCCCCCTCCTTCCCTCTCTTCCGGGTCCTCCTGCAGCGTTTCGCTGTGCATGTTCCCCATTTCGAAATCGTCGTCGACTTCCAATTTGGGAATGTCGGTGTTACCCAAGGCCAATGAGTCGTCGGAGGTGCTTTTAATACTGTCTTTTCCCGCTGGCATCTCTGTCTTTCCCAATAGAGCAAAGCAAGAGAGTCTCCTTTTGTGAAGCCAAGTACTGTGTCGACGGTAGCTACCCCTTTCTGATGATCCGATTGTAGGGGAAGCTAGTGTCATGACAAATTGTCAAGCAATTCTTGGGTGGAGGGTATTAGAGACGGGTATTAAAGACGGCTATGAAGCTCTTGCTGGCTTGGACTGAATATGATAGAAGCCATCCAAGTCTCGATCTTTCTCAATAGGCATGAGGCGGGAGCCAGATACGGAGAGCCGAGGAAATTAATTGAGGAAAGAGAGGATGGTGAAGAAAATGGATATGACCGCGGTGGGAACGGACTTGGTTCCCATAAAATACCGGTATCCAGGCGGACAGGACGAGAAATCTGACCAGTGAACATGGCGCAACACGACCCGAGAATCGAGACGGGCGTCGGTTGTACGCGAGGGTGGGTCGAAGCTAGTGTGCTAGCGTGCTAGTGTGCGCTCTGGAAAATCCCATGCTGCTGGGAAAGGCGGGAACGGCGGGAGATGTGGGAGATATCCTTCATTGGGCGACGAGTGCTTGGGGGGCTTGCTGACCCTCGGATGACCTCCACCACCCTGGACTCGGTGGACGCAGTGGACTCAGTGGACTCAGTGGACCCAGTGGGCCCACCAAGGCCTGGGATTTGGTAAGTGGGTGGGCATGGTGAGCACAAGCTGGTCCAGGTGGTGGGCGAGTGCATTTGACAAGAACAAGAACCTGGGAGGAGAATACCGGCAAGAAGGGCGTAGCTGGCTGGGCGGGCTGGGCTGGCTTTTCCAGTAAGCAGCGAGCAGCAAGCAGCGAGCAGCGAGCAGCGAACAGCTAAATGCAATGCAGTGTTACAGCGCAGAGGATCATCTAACGGCAAAGCACATATGACAGACGTACTCTGTCCCTCGCACATAAGTGTTTGCACTTTTGGAAGTCCTGTGTTCCGTGTGTGTACCCACAGACAACACTGCCGGTTTATCCTCCAGGATCAGAGTGCTCCGTACGGAGATATCAACTTGATTATCGTTCCATCGAATCGAAGATCTAAACCCGAAGCCTGGTGATGCCAAGGAAATCTATAAAGTTTAAGCTGAGACTCCTCCGAGCCGGAGAAAGCAGCATACTCCTCTTGTACAGAGCCATGCGGAGAGCAGCTCTAGTCCGCCGAAATGCGCCAAGCTGTGACAAATCACTACCCCGACAAGTAAATACTAGTATATATACAAATAACGCGTGAAATAAGGCCGGAAAGCAAACTGGAATGCAGCACTACTGCGCTTGGGCCGATTGAAGGAAAGAAGGAGAGAATAGGCAACTGGCTTAATTAATTCAGATTATAGTTATCCTACCTATAATCTCTACATCATTCATTTCTTCGTCCCCAGCTCATCTCAGTCATCCTAGCCAGGCTCGGAAAACCAACACAAACACCTAAACTCCATTCATAGACAAATGCACCATCACCTCAGGCACCACTCCTATAAACCTGCGCACCCTGGTTTCTGATGGTGATGGTATCTCTCCTCTGCAAGATCGTAATCGCCCTCGCAAGAGCTTGCTCACTATACCCCTTGCCCTCACAAATTTCTCTCTTCAAAGTTGCAAGACTGGTACTCCATCCAATGGGCAATCTCCTCTTCAGCTCATCTTCAAGTTTGTTAACTTCCTCGTTCAACTCTTTGCTCCCCTGGGTACTACCCATGTTCACAGCATCCATAGTAGAAGCCAAGAACAAACGAATAGCCTCGTCCACATGCTCCGTCGTAGCGATTGGAGACAGAGCAAGCTTGGCAAGCGATTCGGTGATACGGACAATAGCTTCCAACTGACGAACCGTGATTGGGATAGAAGAGCGAGCATTCGCCTCGAGTTCCGTAGCGTGAACCTGCTTCCGAATAGAGACGAAATGCGAAGAAAGCTTTTCTCCAGCTTCCGGAGAAAGGCGAGGTGCCATGCGACTAAATTTTTCATGTCAGATCTTCAATCCATGCCATCGGAGATTGGGAAACTTACGATCTGCAGTAACTGATATACCGTTTCATTTTTTCGACCGGGATCTCGGATTCGGATTGTTCTTCCACACCATGACCCCCCTTGTGGACGCGCATAACGTGCTTAGCAATCGTCTCATCTCGGTTTCTGTCATGATCGTCCTTGACGATGAAAATCATGTCGAACCTGGAAAGAATCGTGGTTTGGAAATCGATATTTTCTCCAGGCGTCTTGAGGTCGTCGTAACGCCCGAAAATTGGATTGGCGGCTGCGAGAACAGATGTTCTGGAATTGAGAATCGTCGTTATACCAGCTTTGGCAATTGAAATAGTCTGTTGTTCCATGGCTTCGTGGATTGCGACTCTGTCTTCGTCTCTCATTTTGTCAAATTCATCAATACAAACCACTCCACCATCTGCTAAAACCATGGCTCCTCCCTCTAAATAAAACTCGCGTGTTGTGTGGTCGCGTTGAACAGATGCTGTCAGACCAGCTGCCGAAGAGCCCTTTCCGGAAGTATAAATGGCGATGGGTGATACTTTTTCGACGAATTTGAGTAATTGAGACTTCGCAGTACCTGGATCACCGAGAAGTAGGACATTAATATCACCACGCAGTTTCATACCATCAGGCAGAATTTTCTTGGATCCACCCATAAGAAGACATGCGATGGCCTTTTTGATATCTGCATTGCCGTAAATCGAAGGGGCGATGCAGCTTGCGAAGACGCTGTACAAATCTGGTCTTCGACTCATTTCCAAAAATTCTTGTTCCTCCTCTTCTGAAAATATCGCATTTCCCTTTGCAGTATGGTCTACATCGCTGTGTATGCCGACTGCTCGCAGGTAAGGGGTTCTGATCGCGACTGCCGAGGTGGTCGAGGAGCCTTTGGATTGTTTATTCTGGTAAATTGAGAAAATTCCCGTAACCGTGCATCTGGATCCTGGAACAACTCGATTTGTCAAGTAGCGGTCTGTTGAAATTAGAACATGTCTTGGAAGCTCTCCCACTGGTACTTGATCTGGCGCCTCCTGAAGTTTGATAATCTGCTGGTCAACGAATTGGCTGTTCTCGTGAACCACAACATAAGGATCCATTGGGCACCTGTCCTCTCCAGGATTCGATTGTCTGTCGCACATCCGTGGAAGAGATACGCCTGCAAATCCACCAGCAACTGGCAGAACCTTAACTTGATGACAATTGCGGCATTGTATATGTAGGGCTGTAGCTTTTGAAGACAAGACGGAAGCGCCGATGACGATGCCTGGCACTCGAACAAGACGTGAAATTGTAAGGGCGTCGAGGTTTCGGATGGAGAGTTCTTCGGCGGAGGAATGGAGAAGAAGTTGATGTTCGGGAATAGGGGGTGAAGGTTCCCTAGTTGAGGGGTACACGATACGATGTGTGCATTTCTTTAATGCCGCTTCGAACTACACAGTATTAGTGGCTATAGTCTGTCGGAGATCTTAATGCGCTAACCAGTGGAATAATCTCTGCGGGTTCTGTGACAAGTCTGTGGGCGAGCTCTTCGTTGAAGGATATGAGGTGCCCAACATCGACATCGCAGTAGTATTGTTTGAGAAGGACGTTCTCGCGGATCTGGTCTCTGCTGAAAGTTAGACGCATCGCCTCTAGTCGTTCGATTTTGGCAAAAATTACCTGTAGATGAAGGCGTTATCCAGGCGGAATTGTAGAATGAACTGTTCTAGTTGCGATTGTGTTTGCCCCCGAGTATCGGTTTCGTTGTCGTAGTCTGGCGGGAGCACACTCAAGGAGTAGACGCTCTGACGATCCATGTTAGTTCAAGAGGGTTTTCTGGTTGAGTTACCTATTTTGTTGATGCGGGCTGGCACTATCGTGAGATTTGGAGTGGAGTTGTTGATTCTTGACCCCTTTGGTGCCGAGGGGTAAAAAGTTGGTTTCGACGCGGTCCAACGCCAAATCGCGTCTTTACGCGTAAAGAGGTTGCATGCATGAAGCTAAACCACATTTGGTCAGCTGCCCAAAAGAATTAGCCAATTAAAACACTATGACAGCCACTACTCATTATATTATTAAGTCTCTATATTTGGTTTTGCTTGTATCTCCAAGATTCTACTCAACAAGACCCCAGTGGGGTTGGACGAGTGGCAAGCTAACCGTCTTCCTGCTGTTCTCTTCTCATTATAAAAAGTAACCTTAAATATCAAAATCAGCTGATACATATCCTTTTCAAATTTCAATACTTGTCTCGCGGTGTCAAGAAACTGCTTGAGTTATACCTCCATACGAAGTAGCGGACGATCCTCAGGTGTCCTTTTGGTTCTGTGCAAGCGAGGTCTTAGGTCGTATTTCAGAGCCTACAGAGCTAGTCTAGCTGGAACATCGCCTCTAACTAGCTCTCCCCAAGACTTAAATGCTACCCAAAATTACTTCCCTCTCCCCCATCACAAAACATCGTCCAAAATATCAACTCTGGCAACACCCCGGAGAGCGCAGTAAACGGAACGTCAACCGTTGCAGCATGCATTCAGCCCTCAGCAAACACCACCATGACTGCTGCAGCTACCGGCGGGGAACCGGAATCGCGTGGTAGAGAAGGTATCTCGACATGCTGATGCAAACAGCATGAAGGGCATGTCCGAGTACGGCGGGAGGACCGAGGACGACGACGAAGAAGAAGAAGAGCAACAAACCCCTCTCCCAAAACTTGGGGCTTGAAGACACGAAAAGGGATTTGACTGAATCCCTCTGGAGGGCGAGTGAGAGCATTTGGTTGGTCCCAGAAGTTTTGGAACAGCAGTCCTCTCATGAGGCCACCAAACGCAGTCAAAGCAACACCAAAGACGCTCTCCCAGAAGTTGCAGAACGACTCTTTTTCTTGCCTAAATGGGGGGACGAATTGTATTCGCTGGATTCCACGCCGGATCACGAAGCCGCAGCCGCAACGGCGAGTAAAGTTTGAGAGCGAGGGAAAAGAGCAACAGAAGTGACTGCAGAGTGACTGCAGTCTGCATCAAATTCCGGCATCTCACTCGCCCCAGCGATGCATTGCAGGAACCACCGGGGTATATTTATGAGATCCATGGATGGTGGAATTCAGATTAGTCTCCCACCTGCGCAGGAAATAGGTACCGAGAGCACCATTGGAACCACGCCGCTTCGAATCGCACCGCATCCCAACTTCCCTCGAGCGCTCCAAGGTGCACCTGTCAAATTCTCCTGAACTTCAATCAGACCACACCGAGTTGGCTAGGAAGGAAATACGAGTACTCCATAGACTTGGCCGCCTCACCTTTTCGACGCTTATCTTGGTCATGCACAACATCAGAGGCACCGAAGGATTCAAGTGCAGAGCAGAATTCCGTACTCGCAATCACTCCCACGCCAAGATCCCAAAACTCTTTGCTGCATAAAGCAGAGTTGACACGTCACTTCGACAGATGCTGCAAAGTACACTCGTCAGTTTGAAATCTACAAGGATTCATTGGGTACCGGTTCCTATCGGCCCCCAATCCCCCGTCCATAGCTACGGGAATGTTCAGTGTTAGTGTTTCCCCAGGTCGTTCCGAATCTTCGTCACGGTACGGTCCCACGACGCACCGCATATGTTGGGAACCAACAACACGAGAATCATGGGGATTTTCCAGAGCACAAAAGGCGTGGAGAATCCCGGAAAAGGTTATGTGTCACTGTAACCTGGTTGCTGGGAAAAAGCAAACATGAAGCAATTGCCCTACCTCCCTCAACTTCTGGAAGGCTTCATCCGAAGAGGTAGCTTTCACAACCAATGATAGATATCCGGAAGAACACTTTCCTCCCCGCCAAAGCATAATCGTATGCTTCAGGATTCGGGATTTGAAGGATTGCATCATGGTTGGACGTGGGCGGGCATCCAGACCAAATTCAGCCGATTACAGGGCACGCCAGCACATTTAGCAATGCAGCGGCGTTGAATGTGCTTCCGCTTTTGCAAGCCATGTGACTGCATTTCCCGACCCGGCATAACGGTTCACAGCGGTATTTCCCTTCTTTAGAAATTCTGCACATCTTCTGTGCTACCTACACGTTCTTGTGGCGTGTTGGTGGCGTTTTTCAAGTCGCATCTTTTGTGTTTGAGGAAAGTGATATCACTTCACGTTAAGCCCACGATAGCTCCAAACGCAGGAGGTGACCATTTTTCTCTGAAATTGGTACCGATGTACGGAATATGAAGTCTTATACATGTGGACACAGGTTGTTTTGACTAGACATTACGTGTTCCGAATGATCTCGTCATTGCCCAACTTTGAAAAGCCGCATGGGGTTTGGAGTTTCTTGACAGAGAGCTGGGCAAGCGCCAAGTCCAACTAATCACTACTTGTATATTGATGCACACTGCCAAGAAGTCTAAAAAGAAACTGGGCATCCCAAGGACAGACGGAGGATACCAAACTCTGCAATGACAGGATTTCTCCCGAGTGGGGGCTACGCGGTGATATCTCCTGTAGGTCGAATCAAAAGACTATGAAGTGGCTAATACGGAGTTGGATTATTGTCAGCATTGTTCTTCGTTTCATTGCATAGTTGTGGTTGTTTCTCGAAGTCGAGGTAGACTTTGAGGCTTTGGTCTCTTACATCCGCTCTAAACTTAGATGTGCAAGGCCTGGGAGTTTAAAAGGTCTCCTCGTGAGGTATGGGGTTGACTATCATTCCGAAAAACAGGAGATTTTCTCTCCTTTTATTGGGAACATTCATAGAGATGCCTGTCTTTTAAAACAGTTATAAGTCCAGAATTACAAGTCCACTAAAACTATTTATATCCTACGTTTAGTTAGGATTTACTGTACCAATATGTCACAAGGGAAGAATCTTTCTCAATGAGAGATAGGGATTCGACAGTAAATGCTAGGCTCCTTGATTCGTGATACGGTATAGGGTAGATAAAGAAAGGATTGCCATATTTTTCGATTTATTTTACACGAGTCTCTTCGTTGATTAGGCTCCAGGGGAGGGGAAGGGCAACTCAAAGCTCACAGATGACGAGCTCTCTTGTCCTTCATTCGATATCTCTCGAAGTGTAGATTTTCTCATCAGTTGATATTTAAGGAGAGAAATTGGTTTGTAGCGTAGAAATCTTTCATCTAACTGTTCATGTCGTGCGATGTGTTGAGAATCATTATCTAGGTTGAATTATATACAGAAGCTGTTTAGAATATCCGCAGGCTTTCCCACCGGGTTTCTATTCTGTTATGTTGGTTTTACTGCCTCCGATTACGCGTCCTTTATTTGGCTAGTTTGAGAAATGTTACTTTATGCGATGCATTTTCTCGAAGAAAAGGCCCTCTCTGTGGGATATATATAAGTAGCTTGGTACACGCTTCTCTTGTTCTCCTGACGGCGGCAAAGTCTCGTCTATTTAAGTAAAGCTCTACTTATGAATGCACATCCCATCAACAAAAATACGAAAAATATAAAAAATAATACAGTAGTAAAATACCTGAAGAAATTGACAATGAGGAAATATAAACTAACGAAAAATTCAAATCTCTAGTGTACTAACTTCCGCAATTCGTCCGCCAAGTTAAAGAAGAGGTGAAGCGTTGTTTAAAGTCGAAGAAAGCACACGCATAGGGAGTGGGGACTTGGGAAAGCTGGGTTTATTGAGTAGTTTTCATACCCCGTATATTATAACTTCCACTGGATATTTATCACAAACTGAAAGCATTTGCTGTCGAAAATCCAACTACTACCGAATGCTGAGATATCAATGGAGTCCAGGAAACTGGGACAGAAACAATGAATGATAGCGGAAGCACAGCAATTTTTGAAGTTGGTGAGTTAGCGTGTCGAAATCTTTTGTATAAAGCTTGAACAAGTACCAGAAGTCTTATGCTCTACTCATAGTCAACAAACAAGCTGCAGAATCCAAGACAACCGTGAGGCTGTGCTGTCAGAAGCATATTGTGAAATGCTGATGTTCGTCACCATAATACTATATCATTTGGCTGAGAATGGTAGATTTCTTTTGCTTGTATATCTTTGATTTACAAGAGGATGCCTTGAACTTTTGCTGTTAAATTGGTATCTGTTGTCGATCTAAGCGCTTTTGGAAGCAAGTTGAAAACCTGAAGCGACAGCAAGTCGAATCGAGCGACTGAAGCTTACTAGTTACCTAAACAGAGAAAGAGGCTTCGTTTTGTCGACAAAACAGTGAGGTAGTAGAAATAGTCTTATGACTTGTGGTAATAGCTAGCTACCAAGGCTTCCTTGAGCATATCCGCTAAGTCATCATCTAATTAGACCTGAATTAGGGCTCCTCCATTGACAACTCGATCAACGAAGCCTTTTTTGTTCAATATTTCACTATGGTTCTTCGATTCCATCCAGGTTGACTTCTGTTAATTGAGTTAACACTCAATGACGTTGCGGCAATGTTCTCAAACCATTCTCCAACGGTGTAAAGGTTTGTATTTTATCGTACCAACTCTATGTGGCCTTAAATAATCCCCCCTCACCTTGGACTAGTCTTGTTTTCCAACAATTGATACATTTAAAGCGCAAGAATTATAAAAACTAATGGCACCTAAACCCAGTATTTCTATGCATGAAGTTAAGTGCTGGCCCTGGCTTAGATATATACTCCATGACTTCACTGGAAACATGCAGCATTATGGGATTGAAGAGTAAAGATGAAGTTGGGCGAGAACAAATTGATCAGCTACTGAGAGGCAAAAAGGGAAAGTCATAATAAGAACGATTTTGATACCTGAAATGTAGAGGAAAAGTCAAGTTTTAGAAGTTCAAGGGCAATTATTAGATCTGGGTGTTACGAGGGATCCAACCAAGGCGAATGAATGGAGTCTGTGGGATATGCGAGGTCATCATATATAAGCGTTCTAAACAACAGAAGAAGATGAACAAAGAAGAAGAAGGAAAACAGAACAAACAGCTTCTGTAAAAATGGGGGTTAAATGCCCAAATTCTGTGAGTATCCCGACGACTACTGTCACAGAATACTCTTGAATACTCGAGATAGGCGTAAGATGCCTTGAAAAGACAGGAGTGGCGAGAACGGCTGACTCTCCTCAAGCCCATGACCAACCCTCTCGTCCACCGACTCCACCCCCACCCCCAAGAACTGCCGCCTACGGATGGTTTGGTATGCTCTCACTTCTGGCTCTTCAGTCAAGTGGCTAATTGGAATGGTTGGGAACAGGGCCCCAATTTGCAGCGGAAGAGATAGCCGAATCGCGAGAATTCATCGAGACAACTTTCGAACGACTATTTGGGGAGTCTATTCCGCGTTGGGTTGTTGAAATCCAGGAAGCGGAGGAACACCTCAGTCTTATGAGGGGAGTTGGAGCTAAGATTATAACTGGGGAATTTGGAAAAGTGAGAAAGGCATTGGCGGACATTGGAGATTGCAAGAATATGAAGATTAAGGAGTTTGCGAGAAGTTTGAGAGGAAGAAGGTCTGAGAAGCAGCAGGGGGTGATGGTAGAAACGATGGGTTGTGAAGCAAAGCGATAGGGGCTATAAGCTCAGTCTTTGGAAGAGCTTTTGCTTTCGAGGTTCTAACCAAATGAGATCAACAATGGCAATTCATTATTGCCAAGTTAGATTCACATGCCACCAGCTCCCCAAGATCTGGTTGTGAAAAAGATAAATCGAGTAATTAGCGAGTCGATCCATTGCAAAGTTCTGATGATTTTACGGTGGTACTTAGAGCCTCCTTTCATTTGTACCAATATGTACGGCCTTGAATCACTTAAAAAGCATAATGGAGATTAATGAAGTAAATTTGTGGCAAGACTGCTTGCAATAGAAATAATGGGCTCCAAAATTAAACATTGGTGCAACTTGTAAGATTGACCATTCTCTTTCTTTCCCTTTGATGGTTTTATGCCTTAAAGTAACCACAAGCTATTTCGATTCCAGGCAATTCCAAATGGGGGATTCCAAAAACAGGAAAAGCTTTGTGTAACTCCGTTCACCTGACCCCCGTACGTTTACTCGAAGTCCTTTAGGCTTTGAAGGCGCTGTAGGTTTAGGGTATCAAGCGCTAAATGCGATGTGCAACAAAACTTCAAGTTGGCTTGTGCGAAGTGACTGAGAGCCAATCAACCCCTGGTCTCGCTAAATTAAGGAACTATCCAGAAACGCCTTTTTGCTTGTCACTTTCATAGTTATATTTTCTTTCAAAGTGATCCCGTGAGGTGCTACAATTCTTAGAATCTTGAAGTGATGGAAAGAATGAGCAGTAAATTTTCTTTGGTTATAGAAGTATTCATGCCTTGTATATGAGTTCCTTCAAAGTAAGTTGTAGCCTCAGACCAGCCAGAAAAGTCCAAGATCCCCAAAACAATAGCTGCCAACTTCAACTTTCCAAGCACCCGCCGGAAATCAACATCCTTGAAGACACCTTGAACACCACTTCAATACTTCAAAGTAGCCCTGCCACCGCCAAGGCAAGATCTGGAAGCAAAGACAACATGACCGCTTCGAATCTACAGGGTATTCAACAAGCCCAAGATATTTTTCAAGCGAAGGTTCCGCCTTTTCGGCCACCTCCAAACACTTTCAACTATCAAGAGCAGCAGTACCAAGGTAAGATTACGTTCTGTGCTATATTCATATAACTTCAACCAATGAACTAACCGAAAATAGCACCTGAAGCGCCCACATCAACGATGAGACCCGATGAAACTCTCAGAAGATTGATGGAAGAGGATATTCCACGATGGCTGGTGCAGATCGGGGAGTATAGGGGAGAACTTCAAGAGAATGAGGGGGGCTATGGCTAGAAACGTGGAGGGGAAACTTAGGGGCGCGACGATGGCTTTGGAGAGAATTGGGGAGTTTGATTTGGATATACTTGCAGAATTGCAAGAAGGTGAAATGGAAAAAGAATGACGTAGTATATGATGCAAATTAGGGCTTGTGAGCTTGGTCGCCATTTCTAGCCAAGTGAGCTCAATGCAATTCACTGTTGTCAAAAGGTAGACCCACAGGCCACAATTCACTCACCTTTCCTACCACCGCCTACTTAATAAAAAATGCCAGAACACAGCATTACCTGGTTATTTTCTTTTGCTATCAATCCTATACTAGGTCTTTCACATGCATAGGCACCTGCATCTTGTCTTTCAAAGGCATTGATGTGCCCCCTGCATGATCAGCAAGCCATGTAGGTTGTTCCAATTGAATGGGAGAAAAATGGTGATTTAACACTTGGTGGGACCCTGCCAAAGCTAAGCGAATAAAATTCATTCCCCAGCCAAACGTCGCCCACATTTAACTCCAACTATTGGCTCTCCAACTCTTGCGACGTGGGACAAAAGGTTGGGAAGGTGGGTGAAAGTATTGAACTTGCACTTTATTGGTGGTCAACCTTGGTCTGCAAGAAGAAGGTTTTGCTAGGTTGTCTTTGGGAGATCACTTGTTTGAAGAAGAATGAAATCGAAACCCCAGCCTTGAGGGTTTTAGAGCTGTCCCTCATACTTGGTAGAATTTAACAACGTGCTTTGTTGGAGATGAAACACACCATGAACGGCTTCAAAGTATTTTGCAATATTCGGGAGTAATTACCCTTTTATTCTAGAAACTAGAATCTACTTAATGACAGACTTAGTAGCATGCATTGGATTCTACGCGTTTGAATCCTTCTGGGCGCATTTCTTCCTGGAAACCCTACCGAGGGATGCACAATTCGTGACTCAGCGCAAAGTGTCTTTCTACCATTACCCTAACACTTCCTAAATTTAATTGTTCTGGTGTTTTGGGAGAATTGAAACGATTTTCATAAATCTTACTTGAACAATGGAAGTTGAAGAGTTGATGTATTCTGGTCTCTGCCAATTACGAATGGCGGTGCCCCCTGCAGCATCCATTCTTCATTGTGAAAGGAAAGTTGAACGTGTTCTGAACGATGCTAGAAAGTCCATTCAAACGTTCCTCTCTAAAGAGACAAGAAGCCAGTGGAATAGAGTGCGCCTTATAAAATTGTCCTATTTCCCAGCCAAAACTTTTGTGCCAAAAACTTCAACTTCGACTTTTCCCAAAAGTCACTCGAGTCATTCAATAAAAATGCTCCGAGCACTCTCATCACTCAACTCCTCTGAAGATGGATGCTGGACGGTCAGAGCCTGAGGGGGGGCCGAACGCCCCGAGGAACCCAAACCTGGGCCCGATACCACTTCCCCTGACACCTCTATGCAGTACGATAAATCTGGTATAGAAGAACTTATGTTGGGCATAAATTTGGAAGAATTCAGCAAATAAGGTAAATAAATTCCTCGCCAAGTCATCCCGCCTAGCCCTTGATTTGGCGAGAGCTCAAAACAGAAACTGACGGAGAAGGCAGAGGACAAGACAGAGTCAGGAGAATCAAAGGAAGGAGATGGAGATATGGGTGCTGAGAGACAAGAGAAATCAAACGAAGATGCCCATACGGGTACTCCTTCTCCGGGACATCCCGCTGTTACCTCAGGTGAGTCTTACCAGTAACATCCCCTGCCGGTTCTGCGACTCAACATTTGAATTTGAAAGAGGAGATCCTCAAACCCGCGAGAAAAATTATTTCCCTTGGGCAACAATCCACGGTTACTCCAGATAACGATGCTGATCAAATCGAAAGGAGAAGGCAGCCTAAAAGAGATATCCATGGAGAGAAAAATGGAATTGAAAAAGGAGCGCCTACTAGCTGAGAACGAAGGACAACGAAGCCTCGAAAGAAAGAACCTGGGAATACTGTCAGAAGTCTTTCGACTACTTCAACAGGAGATTGACAAGCAACGAAGTGAAAGCACCCCATATGTCCAAGAATAACTTACGACTTTGAAGACTACACTGGATTCATTGGAAGGCCATATCGAGACTGCACATCTCCTCCCGTTCGATGAAAGTGAAACCAAGATTTTGGATAATTTACTTGATGGAGGGTTAAAAAGACAAGCCGAACAAACTGCCAGTCACAGCCAAATGAAATGCGGGATGGATAAGGCCCTACGTGGACGAGTACCTTTTGTTGCCAAGAAGAATTCGGATTCCAATCCAGCAGCTACTGAGGAACGAATAGAGCAACAATACTTTTTTGTCAGCCGGTCTGAGTACAAAATTCTGGAAGGTCAGTTCAAGGAATTGCAGGAGAAAGTTTCTACTCTTGAGTCTCGAGTGACCAATCCTTTGGAGGGAGGAACTCAAGACTCGTTGGTCGCTGACGTCAAGGAAAGCTGCCAAAAAGGGGGCAAAGAATAGTTTGCGACAGATTCGGATGGTGAAATAATGAAGGAAATGGGCTTTGGTAGTGAAATGGCTTGCATTGTATTGACTCTGGGTTGATGAATTGGATTCGGAATGAATATTATGTTGTGGCGAATCTTTTTGGCTCCTGCACGTGATTGATAGTTGTTGGCTTATGACGGGCCCCAATATTTATCTGGTTCATAGTTTACTCGATGTTTGATGGCTTACTCACAAGTTCTTCTTGGCCCCCACCTTAACCAATATTAATTGAGGGATTGCTACCTTCATGCAAAACAGACATCTTTCAACTTTGCTTTATGAAAACGATAAATTTCTCAACAAAGACAGAAGAATGACTAGGTAACTTATTTGGAAAGAAAGCAATCAAGTAGTAACTGATGTATACAGCGGAAGGAGGACTTTGGTACCTTTGTAACCTCACTCTGTCATAACTCCTTAAAGACAAAAAGCAAATTAATAGAAAAACTAACAATGAGCTATCTCATATATCAAGTTGCCAGATTCCCAGACCTCCTTCCCCATCCCTTTCAACACAACCACACACCCTCCCAAAAAAGTGACGAAAGACCCTCCCAAAAAGAAAATTGAGCGGACCCTAATTCGCAAGTAATCACCAACGCAATCTTCCAAACATGGCCTCAGTACCAAGAGGCAACCAAAGAGCCAATCTTACCAACCCCTTCTACGACCAATTTCCAAATATCGCAGTACCACCAAGAGGAAATCAAAGGGCCAATGCTCGTGCGCGACCTCCTCCACAAAATCCAACCCCCCAAAGAAACCGTCATGGTACAAGACTTCGACTCACCTCATGTTGCCTTATATGTTCGCCATCCCAACGGCAGAGGTACCTCACCCCTCCCAACTTCCCCAAGCTCATCACTAACCAACCAGAGAAACCGCAAATTACGACCCAGCTGTCAAAATCCAAGACCAAAATGATGAGGAGCAAGTACAAGAAGATCATCTCGTCGCACAACTCATGAATGGCTTAGCCGAGCAACGTGCATTGATCTATCAACTTGTCACACGACTTGATGAAATGCAGGGACGAAACCAAGAAGAGGCGAGTAGGCTGTACGGACAGCTTAGGGAAATGGAGGAACGGGCTAATATTGAGGCGCAACGGTTGCATAGGAGAATCAATAGGAGGCCTACCGTGAAGGTTGAGGAACGGTATAGGGACCCGAATTGTTTGGTGATGTGATGATATGGGTCGGGGATAGAGAGTATCACGGGAAAGGAATGGGGGTTATGCGAGGGATGGAGTTGAAGATGAGATCAGCAGAGGTGGCTTTGGAGATATTCTTGAGAAATACAAATTGTCCCGATTTGAAGAGAATTCGTGTACTCTGACATATGATTGCTTGAAAATACTTACTGCCTTATGTGTACGATAATTATTCTGATCACACTTGTTTTTATTGCCCATCCGTGACACAAATTAGTAGCAGAAGAACGGAGGCATGATCAGAAAGTACTCATAAAAGTACAAAAGTATCAGGAATGAAACGTAGCACAATTCGCAGCTACCTTATCTAGAAGACCCACATGCACTGAAGGATACCGGCGAGGAGCATATGTTTCCACCCAGAACAAAAGATATCAAGTATGAGGCTGTGGGGTCGCAACTCAAGCTAGTGTCGGCTTATCTACAAAAAGGAATCCGAAGAAGAGGTATTATGCAACCGAGTTCAAGAAAGTAGTTTCGAAGTTATTTACATGCGAGTACTAGTCAACACTTTCCAATAGCAACTTCGCTTGATTTCAGTACTAGCGCGAAGTTCTGGATAGGAGCCCATGTACAATTTTCAATGTTACGCGGCGGCAGCATCGTACCCGTATGGAAGAGTTCCATGAAAAATATTTAGCCTTCTCGCTGCAAATGAATCGATGCTGCTTCATGCTTAGAGATGAATTCTGCTGGGCGTAGAAATGCTGGTCTTCTAGCAAAGCATTTCGCACTTCCATCTCGTACTCCCACCTGCAGAGGTCGATGAAATGATTAATAGTGTGACAGAGACCTGGCAAACACCTAATGCACATATCCGCCCTCAATCACATGGAGGAAGAGGGGGTTTGAGGTGTTCGTTTACCGTCGCCCAATCGCAGTCAGTAAAACCAGTAAAAACAGCGTGAAATCGGTCTCGGGTCTCTTTAGTTACACAAGCATGGGATTCGACAAATCAGCGTAGAGAATTGAGATGCATATGTAGCATCACCACTACCAGACCGGGGACAATATGTGGAGTGGATTCAAAGCAGCGTCAAGACACGCTTGGTTCGACCGGCAGAGCGAATGAAACGAAGTCGAGTAATTTTTCTGAATGTGCAAGAAAAACGTACTAGCCTGACGATATATATATGGCTTTTCATAATTCATTGTTTAATTCAAATAAAACAACAGGTACAATAATGCTACTATCCTCCGAAGCCAGCATATCGCTAGCAGTCGGCTTAGCGAGCGTTTTACTAGCTCTACTCGGAACCATATTCGGATATCAAGCACTAAAAAGGGGACCAAGAGTAGAACGTGCTAGACGGACAGGCAAGATAATGGACTTGTTACTTTTACTTCCAAGAGCTAATCTTTCTCATGTAGATAAACGCACGCTGCTTTTGCAAAATAGTATTGATCTCGAGCACGCTGCTGGCCTGCTTTTGGTGCCGCCAAGAATATATATTCCGAGAGGACATGACTAAGGAAAGATATAATAGAAGATAGAAAATAGAAGAACGAGGTTGAGCTTTGAGCTGCAGCGCAATGCGGTGGAATATGAAGTTAGATCAGGGAATGTCACGTGTTCGAAGGTTTGTTTCGTTGTAGTCCAAGAGAAATTCGGGGAATGTTGGAGGGAATCGGGTAGTGGGGGACGGCGGTTAGGCAGAGGAGGGTGAGTGTGAGAAAGGGTGAGGGAATGAGGAAGAGAAGGAATGCTTTTGGATGTGGGATGAAGCTTTTGTGTATGCTGGTGTTGAGTTGGAAGTTTTGTATGAGGGGGAGCTCAAATATCACAAAACAAACAAAACCATACTGACCCTCGAGCCAGCTGAGAAGGGTTAGTATCTTAGCTCTGGTGTAGATTGAGTGCCCGAAGGAAGCATTCTATGCTGAACTGGGGTCCTTTTAGAAATGCAACCTACCGAACGGATGACGGACTGTGTGCACATGGAAGTATTGCGATTTGATCAGCGGGTTAGTTCAATGATCCCTCACACGAACGTGCCTCTGAAGGCACCATTTGGAAGCACCAGAAGGGCGATTCGGGATGGTTTTCTCATATCCAAGGCTGATTGGCGTTGGTCCGGGGTTAGGCTGGCCACCAGTGACGAGAGGATGACGAGAAATCGGGACTCGCATAAAAGTTAAGAACCAAGATCTCCTATTCCACAAGATGATAGCTTACCAAATGCTAGAGTTCACGGAATTTAAGAAGCTAAACGGGTTCCCATCTTAAACTCGACAGTCTATTAGTATCTCATCTTACTACTGGCAGCCAATCATGAGAGGGAGCTTGTTTGTAGTTTTTCTTTGGAAATGACCTCTTCTAGATAGATGAACTAGACTATGTTATAGGTACCACGGTACATTCTCTATATTCTCTAGAGCTTTAATTATCAGCCAATATTGAGAGATGGGAGGACTCGACTTTCACCAGGCTCTGATTCCCCTTCCTTGCGAGATGGCATTCTTTCCAAGAATGGAAGAAAAGAAAAAAGGAGGGCGCTTCGATAAATCTCTGTGGGTACGTACCTAAGAAACAAATGGAGACTCGATTTAAGAAAGGCTCCTGCCTAGATTGTCGGGTTCTAGGATAACTGACCTAAGTGTGAGGGGATGTCGAACATCCTGGCACCGACGTCAGCAGCCACGGCTCAGTGGGAGTATGCGGAGTTGTACATGATAGGTCAGCCTCATGTTGCGCCCCATAGTTCCCAAAAACAAACAAATGGGCACAGAGTGCAAGCAAGCCACCTTCATGTATCCATGCGGAAAAAAGTCGCATAACTCAAGCCACCAGGTCGGCTGGTTTGAGGGTCAGAAAATATATATCCCTTCAATCTACCAAAAATCCTTCCCCCAAAAAATTACCCTTCTTCAAACAAAGCTCGCAACACCAATGTATAAGGCTCTCTATCAGCTGTTTATAAAATAGCCTTTTCACAAATTCTTCCAACATTGGCAAGTCCACTAGGTCTTACGACCCCTTGCCCTTGACAAACCTTCTTACACTCCAATTGACTGACGCCAAAATTAGCAGCAAAAATATATATTTCGATAATACCAAACTCCAAGTAACCAAAGAGCAACCAAAACAAACAACAATGCCATTATCATCCGAGGCCAGTATATCTCTCGCAGTCGGCCTAGCAAGCGTTCTGCTAGCTGTCCTCGGTACCATATTTGGATATCAAGCAGTAAAAAGGGGACGCGAAGAGAAGCATCATAGGACAAGTAAGAAATTGACTTACTAAACCTTCTTTTTTCCCCTCAACTCGAACTCGACCCTAAGATTTACTGACTCCTTAAATCAGGTACGCGGTCTCCAATTATGCGCAATAATGCGGACCTTGAGTCTGCCAGCTTTCCTGTGGTCCCCCCGAGAGTGTATCTTCCGAGATGAAACGAGTAAGGAAAGATATAAAAAAGGAAGTAGGCTTGGTAGTCGAGCTGTATGCTATTTTAGTTTTGTGGGGTTTAGGAGTTAGGTGGACGAGACATCAGGAAGGGCGATGAGTGTTGCTTTGTTATGGACTGCTCTAAGACTACAATATAAGTTAACTTGGGAAATGTTCAGGAGAGACAGGGGATGTGTGGGAGGTTTCGGGATCTTGAACTCGATGGGAGGTGGTGATTAGAGCGTCTCCCCTCCCCAGTGCATTTCCAAGAACCCAAGTGACAAAATTTTCTTTGCAGATAAACTAGAGAACTTCCTTAAAAGCTCCAAAACCCTTTCCAGCTAGAACGACAATTGTCAGCCAATTTCGAGGAACGGCAGACTGGTGGCTGCATGATAGCTACTTATCTTGTAACATTTCCGTGTTGCGGAACACCTCGCACGTGTTCTTACTCCGCCAGGTGGTCAAGCGTAGGTCGATTTTCGCGGGGCTTTGATGAAAAAGATGGCAAAAAATAAGGCTGACTCGCTAAAGAGTTATGAGAGCACAAGTAGATGAAGCACTCCAAAGGGTGCGCGAAGTCTTATGTCTTCGAAGGGAAACTCGGAAAAGCGAAGGAAGTGTACGCTTGCTCTGGTGGCTCTGGCACAACCGTGAGATGAGCGGGAGAAGCAGACAACCTGCACATCCCACATCCTGCAGACAACATAACTTTGAGCTGCGAGGGGTATGGCGACATCCTCACTGCTGATCGGCCTCAGATATGCCCACAAAAGAAACCCTGACAAGAAGCCCATTCTCACTGGCCACCGCCACCCCGCTTATGCAGAATAGTACCGGCGCACGTGAGGGACCCCTGGGTCTGCTAATTAGCTTCTTCCCCGCTGAGTGGCTTGACAGAAAGACATTCTGGACAGGTTAAGTCTGACAACGACTATTGCTGATATGGGGAAGGGGGACTTTCACTGATTTTAGATCCCAACCATCGGGGTATGGGATATATATGGCTCCTACATACTAGGAATTCTGTCAAAAGTACTACCTCTTTTCATACATGACTGAGAGAATCGTTCTATGAAACTGTGGATCAGCTGTTTATGAAGCCAAGTAAGGCTATCGAGTCCTGAAGACGTGTCTAAAGCCGAATTTAAGAGAAGGGTAACGAGCTCGAGAAAGACAGTTATAAAAACTCTACGAAACCGCCCAACACCAAGAAACCCGAAGAAAACGTGAAAGAAACCATCAAAGACTATGCCACTATCATCCGAGGCTAGCATATCACTAGCAGTTGGCATCGCAAGCGTCCTATTAGCAATACTCGGTACTATATTCGGATATCAAGCCTTGAAAAGGGGACGTGGGGAGGAACACCACGGCACTGATATCCACCATAGCACAAGTAAGAGAGAGGACGGAATTCCAATCTCTGCTTTTTTTCTTCAAATTGAAATTGAATAAACATTACTACCCTTTAAAAAAGGTACGCGTTATCCACTTCCTCATAACAGTATGGATCTCGAGCACACTGTCGGCTTACCTTTAACGCCACCGAGAATATATCTTCCCAGACCAAGGACGTAACCAAGAAGGATAGAAGGGGATGGAAAAATAGGGAAATCGCGTTTGGGGTTCGGTTTGGACTGAAGTAAGTTAGCATGATAAATATCAGGGAGTTCAATTGATACGATATATACCAACTCACTCGTATTCCACTTTACATCTGAATCCATTCTTCTTGAACTCCACCGAGTCAAGTCCTCCTTCTAGCACATCGCATATGTCACTAATTGGAGCAATCGGTAATCATCACTATGCACCAAGGAAAAGGGAAACAAGCTCACACCTCACCTCCCCAAAGCCATCTAGAAAACCACAAGAAACCCAAAGTATCTCAAGTCATATTCATATTCAACCCCGGCATACTCCCCGGCATAGCATAACTCGAGCTCTCCCCCCTAGCCCTCCTCCTCCACCTCAACCCCTCCTCCTCAATAGCCTCCAACTCATTCTTCGCCCTCGCCTCAGCCTCAACCTCCCGTCTCGCCTCCTCCCTCAAATCCCTCTCCATCTCCTTTCCCTTCGCCCTTGAAATACTAGCCGGTTCACTCGGTGCCTCGCCCCTAGTATTTTTCTTCCTCGGCCATAAACTCGGCAACTCAATTTGTTGAAATCTCGGCTCAACACAGCGTTCATCGAACCAGGTGTGTAGACGCGCTTCTACGAGCGAGGCGATTTTGGGGACGTCTTGGAGACGAGAGCGGGAGCCGACGAGGGAGCGGATGGAGAGGTCAAGACGGTAGTCGTCGAGGAAAGAGAATGCGAGGGTGGTTGCTGTTATGGGACTCCCCGGTATAAAAGAAATCGACAGCGTTCCACTGAACCGCACCACAGAGACCGCTAACGCAACAGGTAAAACCGCAATACTCGGTTTCGGATAATTTAAAAGAAGTTTCGTCTCCAGCGCCAAAGTAATAAAATCACTAAGATCAACATCCATCCTAGCCTGCAACCTCCCTTGTTCCCCTCTCTCCCCCCTCACTCCAGGTCCCAAGGACAATCCGTCCTCATCCACAGGAATAACCCGACAATTCGAAAAAATCGGGAAGTCCTCCCCCAACGAAATCTCCGTAACCTTTATCTCACTCAAAAAATCCGGTCGCTTATCCCCATTCAATGCCTTCGTCAAACTAGTCAAAATCCGATCATCATGTTGCGCCTCCGCCCGAAACTGCGCGATCGTCTGCGCAACTAGGACGTTGAACCAATCCAAGCTTTCGGGTTGGTGAGAATCAACGTTGTAATATGTTTTCGATAGAATCGTGTTGGTGGTGAGAGGAGGGGGGTTTCGTAGGACCTGCGAGCGCTTCTTATTTAATGGCTGTGGAGGATGTCTCGTGGATCGAAGGGAGAGGAGGGAACGTTTATGTGCGAGTGTCAGGGAGCGTCGTTCCGTCGCTCGTACGGCGGCTGTGACATCTGGGGATGGGGGGTCGCCGAAGATGAAGAATTTTATGAAGGCGCCTAGGAGGATGACGATAGACAATTGGCCCAGGACGAAGCCTTGTGTGAAGGAGAGTCTGTGGTGATGTTAGTTGGTATGGGAATCAATTTGGAGGGGACAATGTACGAAGATTCTGCTCTTAGTGGAGGCTCGATGTTCGCCATTTTGATATATGTCAAGATTGAGATTTGATTGCCATTTAATGGCAGATGTTTTGGTAGTTGACAAAGAGTGGTCGAGGGGTTCTCTGGAAATCGAAACGCGAAATAAAGTAGGTTGGGGAAACGCGCCAGCAACGTCATGCGCCGGCTTTATTCCGGGTGCAACAGTGGACACAAAAGGCTATTAGGTAGGCATTCACTCAGGTTGTTTGTGGTACCAGAGTAAAAAATTCACTTCTTACACTTCGATTCAGCAGTTAAATGATTCGACTACGAGGTAAGACAGAATAGGTGAGTAGGTATCTGAACCAATGAGCGAGGAGTGAGTAATGACCGAATCACTCTTAAACGAAGCCATAAATACCCAACTAGTACAAGTAGAAACTATGTGTCACAGGATAGGAAAAAATATCATCACACAAACATTCTAGGGGTTCCATTATTCGTATTGTGGTTTGATAATCCTTACAATGCAGCCATGATTCAAGAATGACGCCTTCCTCATCGGTATATCATGCAAGCTCCCTCAAAAGCCAGCTGCAACGATTCTACACCGGTTTAGTTCGTATGATAAAAACCATCATCACACCTTCTAAAACTCAAAACAACCTGGAAACAAAAGAAAAATTATAATACATAAGCAAAAAAAAAAGGATCGATTCTAATTCCTCTTCTCAATGGAGAGTATGCTCGAATTAGATCCTTGATGAGGGGGGGAAGGGGGGACTGGAATCCCGTCCCGGTGAAACGCTAAGCCCAGAAAAGGAAGTGAAGATGGCCAAACGCATGCGAATAAGTTCTCTATGAGCTTGAAGCATCCCGGTTACTCTGAGAACTGGCGCTCATGACTGGTTGCGAGGTAGGTAGAGACATCTTGTTCATCTGAGATTGTCTGACCTTGGCCCAAGCGTAGACGATACCACTAACGAATCCAATGATGATGGCAGACACACTTCCGAAAGTGACTGGTGCTGCGAAGAAAATAAGACCGCTGACGGCAATTGGGAGCTTGTTGAGTGCTCCCACCATGGAGTATGTGGTCGAGGAGGTGACACGAATACACCAAGCGGAACAGTATGAGATAAAAATGGTGGCGAGACCGGAGTAGATGAAGCCGGAGATCAGCTTGTTGCGGGACTCTTCTGGGAAGTTTAAGGCAATGTTTTGGGAAGACCAGTTCTCGAAGATAAAGGAGCAGAGGAACAAAACAGGGATGGTGAGGAGGTTGTTGTAGAACATAGCTAGTTAACGTTAGTACTTGTCCAGGAAACTTGAAAATCGCAGAAAATAACGTACTATCCCAATCCTTGAAATTCATCTTCTTGATAACCTTGCGCATAGAAAGAACGTATGCTGCGGTACAGAAAACATTCATTCCCATCCACATATAACCAGCATTCAATGTTGAGAGAGCTTCAGCAGCCTCAATGCTCTGCGCGGCTCCTCCATAAAGGGCGTGCTGGATGTCAGCCCAGGCAGCAACCACGGAACTGAGAACCATAAGACCGAAGGAAAACAGTGCGGATGCGGTAACACTTCCACCAAACCAGAGGACCTCCCCATATGCGATGACTATGATGGTCAAGTTCTTGAAGATGGTATATACGGGAACGGACAAAAATTGGAGTGCTTTCGTGCTGGTGTAGATCATTCCGACTAGGAGGAGAGAGATTGGAAACCCTGTAGCTAGTTAGTATTCGAAATTCCCTAAATACGATATTTTACTTACAGGTCTTGGCCTTCTTGGTGTCAAATGGAGCCAAATTTGTGATCATTCCAACTTGTTTGCAGATGACAATCGCGATAATACAGACAAGAGACTGAATTTACAATTAGTTTCCTTCATATAGCTGACGTGGGACGGATTTGCGTACTTGGATTGCCAGGTAGAAAAAGTTCAGATTCCAGTTTGCTCCCGAGACACAGTATTTGTTCGTTACGGTCATGGAAATCGATGCTAAACAGTATGCCAAAATTGATATGGGAGGACTATTCGTGATGCTGGAGATGGCAGGAGGGCCAGCCGAGTTGTGCCGCGACGGGGATTTCGCCAGGAAAGGATCTCTTGGTGATGACCTCCCAGAGTCGTAGTCTGGCATCTTGATGTTGTAGTCTTCATTCTTTTTGTCGTCCATCTTTGCGGTTGCGGGAGACGCAGTGCCTCCAAAAAGGGGACTTTGTAAGGGGCGCAAGTTGGTGAGGTTTGCGGGTATCTTTTGGGTATGATCAAGTCGCGCAGAAAATGGGTTTGTTATGGCAGGTACATCAAGTTCAGCCTTGGAATCTGGACGGTCCGTCGAAGGATAATTCGGGGGTGTTCGTGAAGATGTATGAAGTCTTTATGGAGGAGGTGGCGGAGGTGTCGAAGTTCGTGGCCTCTCGTGTTTCCCCTTGATCTCAACTTTCTTAGCGCCCTTTTAATTTTAGCCAGCCAGGGGGCCAGATAAGCTTCGATAGGTGCAGACCACTGGCCAGACTGGGGATTTAATTTACGGAGCATCAACAACAACTTCTACAATTCTCGATTCAAATCTCCTCAGAGAACGGTAGGTACATTTCCAATTATTTCTCTGCAGTGTGCGGCATCGATCTTCTTTCGCGCTTCCAGGTTCCCATTGGTCGATATTTGTCGCGAACTTCGTTAGGGTAGCCTCCAACTACAACGCGACCGCGATCTCCAAATCGCATCCAAAACCCCCAAAATGGCCAAACTCGATTCGCAAGTTGCATCCGTCCTCGACCGCAAGGCCGTGGACTCGGATGACGAAGATGCCCTCATCGCCTCTCTCGAAGACTCCCCTGCGATGGATGCCTTTCGAGAACAACGAATCCAGCAGCTGCACGCCGAATTCTCACGCGCAAAGTCGCAAAAGAACCAAGGCTTCGGAAACTACACCGAGATCAAAGAGGAAAAGGCGCTCATGGACCTAACCACCGAAGTCAAATACGCCATCGTTCACTTCTCCAAAGACGATTTTGCACGGTGCGGGGTCATGGACGGCCATTTAGAGGTGTGAAACTTTTCCCCTCCAGCTCCTCCACGCACAAGCACAAGATAAGCGTGAAGGAGATCATGAGCAAGCGCTGATGGTCGGCAGACTTTGGCTCCAAAGCATTTCGATACCCGGTTTTTGAAGATGAAGGTGGAGAATGCCCCGTTCCTTGTTACGAAACTCAAGATCCAGGTCCTGCCATGTGTTCTGGCCTTTATAGGTGGCAAGAGTGTGGATCGCATTGTTGGGTTCGAAGGCATTGGATATACCCAGGATACCTTTACGACGCAAGACTTGGAGGCTAGATTTCTGGCGTCTGGTGTGATACAGAGAGCAAAGGCGACTAAGGACGACAGAAGGGTTATCAAGGCGCAAGAAGATGAGGATGATGGTGATGATTGGGACTGAAAAGCTATATTACACAACCAAAGTTCTCGCTTTAACTGGATGTTGGCGCTGAAAAAGATATCAAAAATACAATACCCCACACCAAAAGACTTCCTGGGGTGTCAAAACAACTTTGCCACTCTTGGCCGATCCACTGGTGATCTCCAACAAGCTCCTCAAAACCGCAACTCTTCAGTCCATATCATATCCTCCATCACATCCACCTTCACAAATCATTCAATCCCTTCCCAAAACCCATTCAACCCCTCCTCACAAACGCCTTACCCGATCCTTGCGAACCCCTCAACCGTGCCTCCAACTCCCTCTTCTCCTGCCTCAACCTAAAAACCATCCGTTGCAACTCAATCTTCTCCCTCTCCCTCTCTGCCAACTCCTCCGTCACCTCCACCCCTCTCCTCTTCAACTTCCTCACCAACCCTCTCATCATCTTGACCTCCGATGCTGTTTTCCAAACCCCTGCGCTTCTCATACTCTTCGCACTCTCCTTCACTTTTTTGACATCTCTTCTCAGTTTCTTGATCAATCGAAGCATCAGGGAAGAAGAGAGTGAGGAGGGGAGGGGGGTTGAGGATGTATATCTTCCCCGCTTGTGGATCCCACCACCTAGGACCCGGGTATTGAAGTAGGGGTTTTGGAAACCGCGGAGGCCTTTTTGGTGGCTGTGGGGGTAGCGGGAGGTGGCGATTGTTTGGTTCTTTTGTGGTGGTGAGGGTGATGGTGAGGAGTAGGGAATTGGTTCTTCGGGGAAGGGTCCGAAAGGGAAGGACCAATGATGTTGAGTTGTTGTCTGTTGTGGAGGGGTGCGGGGTGTGGAGAGTTCGTCGATAGCATCGTCGTCTGGTGAGTAGAAGGAAGTCATTTTTTGGAGGTGGAGGTGTTCTGAAGTTTGGTCTGCTGAGTCCAGATGGCAATGATGGAGCTCTCGCTCTCCAAGTGGAGAGGTGATGGGGGTGTTCTCGCAATGGGTGGGAGAAAGTTTTCTCTGGGTTCTGGCACTTATATCCCTACGCTTTGCTTGTTGTCCACACATCAGCTTCTGCAGAGTGTGATGGTGTTTCTTGGTATGCAGATTGTGGTGCTGCATGCATACTAGAAAACACTAAACACGTTCCTTTGACGTGGGTTGTGTGAAAGGTGCTATGCGCAATCTTGCTTCAAGAATTTTCTTTGTATCTTACATGCAATCCATGTTTTGGGGCGGTGACAGCATTGCATGCACATATGCCGTACTTTGCAATGTATGAGTGATCTTGGTGGCTGAAAAGTGCGCCGACTCGCTTTCATGTTTTTGTGGGCGGAAGATATACTCTAGGGGTTCCGAAGGTAAGCCGCCAGAGTACTCGACATCTCGCAAGAGAGGAGCTCGCGTATCTTGTTCAAGTTAGCAAGAGCTAGTATGAGGTGGAGTCGACCCTCTTACTTGTGCTATTATAGTTCGTGCTGTGATGGTTCTTTATGCTAGTGTGTTTCTGTCCATGTTTCAAGGCTTGATACCCAAAGATAGTACTGAGTATCGCTAGTAGGACGCTTGCCGTACTTACTACTAGGGATATACTAGCTTCGGAGGTTAGTGGCATTATTCTCGAATTTGTTTGTCGTTCTTTGGATGTTGTTGTTTATCGAGAGATCGTTGGGTTTTTACTGTTGTACTTGTTACTCTTTGCCCAAGTTAAATTTGATGGACTTTTCATGGGCGAAAAGACTTACCTATATTTGTAACAATTGATGAATAGTTTTATAGAGTGGTGCTAGCCTTGTTTGAATAATACCAATTTTTTTTTGGTAAAGAATTCTCAGTGGGTTGAAGGAGTATATATTTCAAATTCCCAGACCGGAGTGAGTGGACAATGTTACGATTTGGGGTTGTAAGAAAGGCCGGAAACAGGGGTCCATCCACAGGGGGCTCTACATGTACGAAAAAAGACGCCCATTTGAGGCACAGGCCATCCCAACAAAAGAAACCTACGTTGTAAGGCCAAATAAAATCGTAAAAATATAATAAAAATTTATGTCAATTTCGGAGAGTGCTATTAGAAAGTGTGTTAAGTGTAAGAAGATTTAATCACGTGGTTGTTGTTTTATTTAATAATTAAGACTGTGAAGATGGTAATGCTTGGGTGCGGGTGCGTGCCTCAAATGGGCGTCTTTTTTCGTACACGTAGAGGGGGAACCACAAATTAAACGATAATGTAGCACATTTTCGGCCCCTTCCTATAATCCTATTCAGAGAAGAAGTCTTACTCGTCTGGCAGATACTGTTACTGTCCAGAAATTATCGAGGGAACAAGCAGACAGAAATCAGTAATCACTACCATCTCCGGGGTTATCATGGCCAAGGTAAAAGTACTAAGCTTTGCTCCGAGTACACCCCTCCCTCCATAGTCTTGGGTTTCTTGTCACAACTTCGACTATTATGCGAGAACGCTTAGGAGAATGGAGAGTTAGAGTTTCCCCTTCTAAACTTTCTCGGACAATTTTAAGCCATTATTCTCAATTAGTACGTATATTTGAAGTAAATGACGTGAACTCAGAGCAAAGCTGATGTTTCTTATTCACGCAGCCTTGTGGATAAAGACGCTCGGATTTTCTTACTTAAACCATTTCAATTTCGTATATTTCACCTGGTTGCCTCGTGGACTTTTGGTCACAGTTTACGCAAAATGAGAGTTGGGCGATGGGCGCAGAGGAGTTGAGTTGGGTCAGCTGATGGGTCAGCACCTGTCCTGTCCGTACCTATTTAGGTTTGGCCACGGGGAGCTGCGGGGGAACGTAAGCTCATCAACCATGGCGGCCTGCTTGTTGGGTAATCTCCGCATGTAGTAGGTAGACTGCATGCTACCCAATTTGCAGCTAACGACATTTCTATTTGAAAGTTATCGGTCTGAGAAAAACATCACAAGCAGTTTGTTCTTCTTAGAAAGGAAGTAAATGTGAGAGGTCACAGCTCAAGGTGCTATACGATGCCTTCGACGCTTCTTTTCTTTCTTTTTGAGATTAGTTGCCTTTCTCTCGCTTAAGACTTAAGTGAGGCCAGGAACCGGTGAGATGCTCGGTAGGTCGGGGCGATGGATGATCGCATTTGATACTAAAATGAGTTCAAGTGTTCTCTGGAGCCTAGATATATACTTTCAATGCCTAAGCAACGGGTTTAAATACGTGGAGGGTATAAATTATGTCCTAGTTTAAAAAGAAAACTCCGTTCTCGCTATTTACTAAACTTTTGATTCGTCCACGCTAAATTGTTTTTGGGTCCATTTTAAACTCTATTCTCCTATTTCCCAATTCCGTTCTTTATTTTCTGTCGGCTATGTTCTCGGTCTAGGAATATATACTATCGGTGGGACTAAGGGCAAGTTGACAGAATACTCGAGATCTATGCTATTTTGCAAAAGCGGAGAATGTATGCCTTAGCAAAGAAATCAGTGAAGTTATAGTTAAAAGGAAGTTCCTCTCTTACTTGTTCTTTGATAGGTCTCTCTGCTCGGACCACTCCCTTTTTTCAATGCTTGATATCCGAATATAGTGCCGAGGATAGCTAGTAGAATGCTTGCTAGGCCGACTGCTAGTGATATGCTGGCCTCGGATGATAGTGACATTGTTGTATTGTTCTTTTGCTAGTATGCACTTGTTTACGATTTTCTGGTTGCTTGGTGTTCGGTGTTACCGGCTACAGTTTCTAGTGTTTATTACTCTTCGCCAAAGTCAAATTGGGTCGTTCATTATGGGCAAGGATTCACAGGCAGCTGGTGAACAGTTTCTGAATGAAATCGTGGTTTAAGCTTTGTCAGAAAAATGAGTTTTTGCAAAGGATTCTTGGTTGGGTAGAAGCGATTTATATTTCAAGCCCCCGACCGGAGAGATTTACATGCTCGGGGGCTTGGTTTGCATCTGGCGTTGTACAATGTTGTCTCAATCTGGCTTCGCCTTCGATGGACTCGTGCGCCTCCCCCCGCAAGTATTCTGACGGCTCCACTGTGGCTGTCAGGGGTTTGAAAGGTGACCATGTCGATGGGGTGCATTAGCTTGGGATAAATTATCGCCAACTGCTTGCAGCTTGTTCGGTCCTCGATGATGCTCTAGATGCAGGAAACGAAACGGACGGCGAGATACACAGAACACCAATTAGGCAATGCCAGCGGGACATCAAGAAGAGTGAAGTTGCGATTTATTGAGAAATGTGAGTAGGCTCGAAATTTGTTGGATTAAGTACTTGCTACGCTCGACAGCGTTATGACCTTGCATTTGGAGAATCCCGAGTTCAGGAAAAAGCTCGGAAAGTTCAAAACAAGGAAACAAGGCTATAGACAAGAGCGGGTGTTTTATTCATCATCCCCAAAAGTTCATTTACAGCTTGATGCCGTGGGTGGACGGGTGGCGTTGCACTGCGTCCATATGCAAGAGGCTCTTACATATGAAGTACGTATAGTAGATCGCCTCCTCATACCTGTTTAGCTAATCAGCCTTTTTTCAACCCCGATCTTAGCCGAAGAGTCTCGGGAGAAAATCTTCCCCTCTCTTGGTATATTAAACGTCGGCGGTACTCAGCTAATTTATCGGTTTTCAGTGAAATCTTAGATTTCACAAGCTGCCTTCTGGAATAAGAGCCTCTGAGCCTTGGTATTTGAGCGAGTATGTTATCATTATTGTGCTACACGAAGTTTCCCCTATACAAATTTCCAGATAACTTTTTGAGAAGTGGTTGTGGTTGAAGTTTATCGTACTCAAAATGAGGATCTGTATATAGAAAGATTTCCCAATTGGGTCAGTGACGCCGCTTTAAACCCCTTTAGTCCTTCACTTTCCTTCTTCTTCACTTTTCTCCTATGAGAGAGACTGGATGCTATCACATCACTATTACAAAGTCCACATGGCAGTGGGAAGTAACGAGACCGAGGACGGAAAACGAAGCGTTTCTTCCAAGAAGGTCCGTTTGTGAAACGTCATAAAACCAAAGGTATATAGGTAGCTCCAATTCATCTTAGTTTGCTGGGCTATCAACCTAACTTCCGTTTTGCCTGTGACACCGTTCCAAGAACCACACTACCGGGCCACTCCACGTTCAGACCTCCAAGATACTCCGATTTTTGTTGAAAATTGTAGGCTGAACCTTACTTTGGTAGCTGCTCGCCACATAGTTTGTATTCTGCTCATTTGATATGTCTGTGGTGACAAAACTTGAGCGGAATTTGGTAATACAACTGAAGGGCCTTTTACTACTGTTAACGCTTCGTGCAAGCGAACAGCTGGTCCCTAAGCTAAGCCAGTCGAACTCATCTGCATGTTTCAAGCTCAAATATCGAAAAGCCCAAGATGAGGCAACTTGAACCTTCGCTTATCAGAAATTCTAGCAAAACTTGCGATAGGATTTCCATTCATTATCGAATCTAGTCACATGACCATGGGTGGCGGGGAAACCTGGAGCGCGAAGTAAATGTCAATTTGATATTTTATATAGAGGCAAACCGTAGCTATCCACTCTTTTCTTGAACAGCAGCAGTACCACCGGTTTTCTCACTTGATACCGCTTCTTCATCCTTCTTCTTTGGCTTTTCGATTTTCTTCCATTCAATCCCAAGTGTACACAGAAACGCCAGACCACCAGTTGCCACTGCTAATATGAATGTTTTAGAAACTGCAACACTATAGGCTTCGCGAACAACACCTCTGAAAGCCTCCGGTACAACATTCTCCCCACCAGAGCCTCCAGCAGCTATAATTTTACCAGTGTCACTAGCGATTACAGAACTCAACAAATCGCGTGCAAGTTCTTGACGGAAAATGCTTTGAGAAATCGCGGCTGCCAATGAACCACCGAAAAAGGGCGCAAAGATTGTTAAAGCACTGGAAATTGGTACGTCTTTTTTGTCGTGAATCGACAATCGGACGGAAGTGGCACAGAGTTGCATACTTGACCCAAAGCCACATCCTGCTAATATTTGATATCCGATAGGAGGACCAACTCCCGTGGTGGTCTTGAGGGTAGTGAGGAGACCGGAGCCGATTGTAAAAATGGCTGAGCCAGCCCACATAAATGGCAAATAGACACCGATTGTAGTAACTGCAGCTCCTACTGTCAGCTGTGTAACCGAAAGGGAAACGATGTACGGCAGCATTCGAAGACCGGAAGAGGTAGCCGAGGTGCCTTTCGCGGATTGGAAGTAGAAAGGGAGGTAAAAGGTGTGGACGGTAGTGGCCAAGTATAAGAGCGCTGATGTGCAAAGACTAAGGGATAGACTGCGATTATTGAAAATTCGAAGAGGTATGGTAGCCCTAAATAGAGATTAGCTACACATACCCAAAATAGATACAGAAGAAAAATTACCTTTCGCCAAGGTATGTTTGTAGAGTAATGAATGCGGAGAATAATAATCCAGAACCCAAAATTAATCCCCAAACCTTAGAGTTTCTCCATGGGTAATCAGAGCCTCCCCATTGAAGAGCTAAGAACAGAGTTGTCATGCTCCCCACAAACAAAACAGTACCTGCAACGTCCATCTCCAAAAGTTTTTCTTTGAAGGTAAGTTTTGATGGCTTCATCACTGGAGATTTGAAACCCAGAAAGAATATCAAAGCTGCAATCGCGCCAAAAGCTGCACATTCTCTTAGCGAAGGTTTGATGTCATCTGAATTTGGTTTTGACTCACGGAGGTTGATCCAGAAACAAAATCTCCATGTGAGACGTGCATTATCCGTGAATACACCACCTATTGGAGGCTGTGAAATATCTCCGAGTTAGTATTGTCATTTCTAGGAGTATTTCCAAGTAGGAGCGAGAAAATGGTTTTAATTCTTCGTAAGAGCCGAAAGGAAAGAAAAATCTCGGGAAATACCTACTCCTGCCAACCCCGCGACGGCAGTCATGCTAGTCAAAGTTCCTAGAAAAAGCGAGATTTTGTGCAATGGTATTGCTAGACTAATAATAACCATCCCCCCAGATTGAATAGCACCAGTAGAAGCACCCGAAATGGCTCTACCGAGAATGAACACTGGCGATGATCGTGCCGTAGCACAAATAACAGATCCAAGCTCGAAACACACCAACGAAGCGAGGAAGACCGTTTTAACATCAAAGTATTTGTAAATCTTACCAAACGTCGGCTGAAGAGCCATTGCTGGTAGTAAGTACGCGCTGGTATACCATCCTATCTGATCAATGCTATGGAATTCCGTGGATATTTTTGGAATTGCAGTTGCTGGTTTGATTATGAGCTGATGGACTTTTCCCTGAGCAACAATTTCAATAGAAGGTGAACTTACCAATGATTGCTTTATCGAGAGACATTATGAACATAGAAACCATCATTCCTGTAGTAAGAAGGAATAGTGCCATGCCCTCGGGGCGTTTTATCTCGCTAGATTCAGGAGCACCCGCTTCCGCCGTGGCGAGGTCTTTTGGTTTGACATTTGAATCATTTTCCGAAACATCTGGACTTGAAATTGTGGTTACTTCCACGACATTATTGGTAGTTTTGCTCTGGTTAAGTGACGAAGATTCTGAAGACTCAGCATCCTTTACCGGCTCATCTACAATTACCGAAATGGAGTCTTTACTCATTTTGAGGGTGGTTATTAAGAGACTGCCGGGAAAGAGAAATTTGAAGTGGCTTCACGGAGAGAAACATGAGGCTGGATATTTTGAGAACGGATCGAGCAATACCTTGCGTTCGATTCTTTACTCCCTCGCACTCTCGATTGCCTATCTGGAGAGAAGTTCCGTAGTCTCAATAGGGCAGGTGGAATTAATCAATCGTGGCGTGTCTTCCGAAGTTCTAATGTTCAATACGTACACATGGGTCGAGTGCAACCACAACAAGGGCCTGGATCCTGCTTGCCCCCCGAAGGATTTACCCTGCGTCCTGCACTGCAGGTGTCCCAAAAGAATATTCGCAACAGTTTCCACCACTTCAGATTAATATGGCCCTCGATCCTGATTTGCTTGTTCCATGGCGCTATTTTCTAACAATAAGTTGCATTTTTAGTAGATGGCCTGATAGAGGAATCAGGATTTCGGTGACTTAAAAAGTAATCGGTATGTTTGTACGTAGTTGTTGTCAGTACAGGAAATGTGATGGTCCTGGAATTCCATGGCAACTTTTCATCCTGAAAGGATTTTGTTTTTGAATTTAACATAATCCAGAGGATTTATGGACAATCGATTCTCATTGGTGGCACAATCAGGTGCACAATCAATGCAGTCAGACAAAAATTATCACCAGCATCCCTGTATCATGAGATATTTCAGCAAACGTGTTTTACCGGTTTTACCGGTAACGAGCCAACCAAGCACACCAAGCACACCAAGCAATGTGTCGCGTCACACACGGCTACACGATAACCGATAATCGAGTCTCGGTAGTATGGCTGTGGCACGTATTGGCAATGCTTGTTTGCAACTCTTGTCCAACATCACGAAGGGAAGGTAGAAGTAGCGTTATATTGTTTATTGGCTGATTGGTACTTCCGATAAGGCTGTGCCGTAGTCTGGCTTAGATTGTTGTTACAGGCCATAATTGTCAAACTCGGACGAAAAGTGGAAAGGCGTGATTTGCAAGGTGCGAGTCGCCCACCTTAAGATTATCACACGGAAAAACCATAGTCGGGGAAAATCAAAGGCGGAGAACCAACATTGGGAAACCAACATCGTACGGGAACGAATGGGAGATCGGTAAGAATTCCGGGTGCTGCAATGTGAAAATTCATTCAATGAATATCATGATTGGAACAAACAGTCACTTGCGCTTATTTTTTAACGTTCGACGGGAAACATCCAATTGGCCAGCTCGAGCACCTAGGCGGTGGAAACGCGGCAGAATTTCCTATTAGGATTCAAACAACAAATTCATGTTGGAGAGCCAACGAAGAAGCCCCTCGCCTCCAAGTTACAAAATGAAACGATTTCATGTCAACGTATTTTTGTATATTCAATTGTTTTGATTTGATAACACAATAAGATTATTCTATAACTAAATACACTATCTTATACAAGGTCGACAGACAAACCAAATAATGCAACACTTCAGTAGTTTCTCCACGCCACCGCACAGACAATCACTGATTGACACGCACCCACTTCCCCGCAAAGGCTCTCAATTCCGAACGTTCTCGACGGTGTATTCTTTCTTCACCTGGATCCCTGATGCAATTCTTTTGCTTCCAAAACCGGATTCGGTTGAATTCGAATCATAGCTATGAAGTTGTGTCGTAGTGATCTGGGTCTTCCCTTTGTCGTCATCAAGACGTTCAAATCCGCTTTCATTGAAGGTTGCCTGTCGTATCGCTGCCAACTCCAAGTCATCTCCTTTATTTGTTCCACGGGAATTGGCAGTGGTTGTGAATTTGCTTCCCAAGGTCCCTCCAATTCGTTTGCCAGCAGCCTGGATGAATGGTCGATAGAGAGGAAGGCATGCTGCCATGAGATAAGTGCTTCCTTCTAACATAGTGAGGGAACCAAATTTGATAGCATTCCATGTTGAGTCCGTCGAGGACGTATTGAATAAGATAATCATGCGAACGACACATATAAATATGCCACTGTATTCATAAGTTAATTTCTCCTCATCTCTTTCAATTGTTCTCAGGCGAAAGGCTTGTACTTACACACTACCAGTCATAAATGTGAGCGCCAAACCAGCCTTCTCTTTCTTTGAAAGTTGAAGTTTCAAAATACAGGGTATAGGTAAAAAGAACATAGCGACATCGATAATGACATTAGGTAGGGTGGAATACTGCCAGAATGTGTTTGGATTGACGCAGTGCCCTCCTGGATGGCCTTTTTTATCCCACAAATATTGGAGCGGGATGCATTGCACCATGGTAACAATTGATGTTCCAACCCCGCTTCCAATCACCAATCCAATAAGTACGAAAACTGCCCTTCTCTGCCAGCGCTCAACAAATACGTTAAGATACAGACAGAGAATTGCTAGTTTCGGGAAAGTGAAAGATACACAAAAGAGCATTTCGAGAGCAACATCAAGCTTCGCAAACGTAATCAACGTGAGTGGTTCATGCTTCTTTACCCATAGAAGATGATGCCCGATATGGGTGACTTGGTACATTACTGGCAATTGTGTCAGCCTGAAAATAGAAAGACCGAAGCCTGAAGACGGCAGCTCCTTGAGAAAATACATACAAATGCATACTACACATAGCCCAATGTTGCTTATCAAAGCGCAAATTACCATCCATTCGTCAACACGACCTCTCCGACCCTTTGATGCTCTTGCATAGATACGCAAAGACACAAAGGCGATATCAAGGACAATCAAAGCTATGGCTACATTTTGAAGAATGTAGCCTCGAGTAGTGGGGTCATCAGCCAAAGTCGACATCGGTGGTGAGTTTGAGGAGGCTTTTCCGATAACTTTGCTTACAGCACTAATATTGCATCGAGCGGAATAATGCGTGCAAAATCAATATTTGGATAAAATTGTGGACTGGAAAAAGAGCTACGGGCATCTTTTAATCATCATGGCCTTTGCCACGAGCATATGAAAAGCGGCACGGGTCTGATGGCCCAGATTTCGCACAATCAATTTTCTGTTATCGGCCTCTAAACCCCACTTTGGGAAGGATTCATTTGCTACTACCTCGACGCATGAAATGTAAGCCGGACGTGTCCTGCATTTTATTTACGAGTAGGACTCGTCCGTTGCTGCAGGATGGTTTGCAGGGGGCCATGCACGTTGGGCCTCGCTTCTTTACCGAATAGGGTTGCTGTGGCGGAGGGATTTTGACACCTGAAATGCTTCGAAAATGACTGCTCAATATTTGGTTATTAGTATGAAAAGCAACTTCTTCTTCGATTCCCAATTGGGTTTGAATTACAAGGGAAGTCTTGTGGAGGAAAAGTTGTTGCTTCTTTGAGCAAACAATATCGCGGCTGGGAACCCACGTGGGAAGTTTCAATCCTAAATTAGCGAGACAGAGTATTGAGTATTGATTGAGAGGATAATTCCTTGTAAGCCCCACAGTAAGGCAATTTAACCGCATGCCAAATGCAGGTGCTTCTTGGTACATTACTGGTCTCCCCCCCGTTTTGCCACGTTTTTTCCAACTCACCCACACCTCTTTTTCTACTCACGTCTCATAACTTGTTGCATAACCTCCTGCATCATGCTCTTTTCCGCCAACTTTCTGAGCATTGCTTTTGCAGTGGCTATCTACTCATCTTCGGTCGTCGGTTTAGCCATGGAATTACCTCGAGATACTGCTGTCGCCTCGACAAAATGCACTGCAAACTACAGATTTCCTCCTCTCTCTCCCGCCCTCGGTAACATGAACGCATCTCAAGCTGAGCAATACACTGTCATCGACAACGCCTTAACGAAGTTTTATGGAAGTTCAGGTGCCGTCGTCAAAAATGCAGATGGCTCTTTTGCGGGACCCTTTGGTCAACTCATGTAAGTATTTTCTCAATCCGCAACTCAAATATGTCTTCCCATTTTCATTAAAGTACTACCACATTATAGAATCTAATAAACAACTCATTACATAGGTATACTACCCCAGCAATTGTTCAGAATTTCATCAACTTGAATGTCGGGGTCGCTCAAAACTTGCCCGCCTCCGAAAATGAAGCTTGCGTTCTTGGTATCCTGTCAGTCATCAATGCTCCTTTTGCAGTATACCTACACACCATCTTGGCTCAGAATGCAGGTTTTACCTTGACGCAAGTAAAGGGCATGCTAGCAGGAAAGTGCCCAACAACTGTCACAGCTCGTCAAGCAGCAGCCTATAAGCTTGCCGTCAAAATTGCTTCATTGAAGGGACCATTGGACACCGCATCCTTCACAGATGCCCTTTCTGTGCTTGGTCGTGTTGGTGTTGAAGGTGCTACTCAGCAAACTGCTACATCCATGCTTGCTATTGTTATGTTGAATGTTGGGGATATCTGTGTACCTGCAGGAGTATAGATTGGGTTGGTCAAGGGATTAGATGGGGTTTAAAATCATGGTGGTGCATTCTTACATTTAATGGCTGGAGTTGGAAGTTATTGCATAGACCTTTACTTACGACTTACTTAATATACGACCCTCAACTTTTGTTGAAACCGGTCTTCACTCTCTCGTACTCTTCATCTCAGTTTGAAGTCACATATTTGCCTCACATGGTCACCAATTGAGTTGTTTGTTCTGGAGACTCAGCATTTTAAACCCTCCACTCCTTCATCAGAACGCGCTTTAGAATTGGCAACAGTGTCTGTATCGAGTCTATTTTGGCCAAGAAGTTAGATCAGCCACCAAATCATCGAGACTAGAGCCTTCCACTGTCGAAAGAGAGTATGGTCTGTTTCTGTGGTAGTGGCGCTAGGAGATTCCGGCATCGATTTTTCAATACTCCAGAGTTATCAATATTTTATTGCACTAATAAGATACCATCGTTCTGTAGCAGAAATCACGTATCATTCTTTCATTGAATAAGCTGATTACCAAGTTACTAGAAATAGGGCCTACCAAGTTTTCAAGCTTGCCACTTGCCAATTATGGCAGTGACTGCTCGCACCACGACCATTTTGTTGTTCACTCCTACTCTGATCTGATAATCGTACCTGCTGATGTTGACAAATTCCACAGCGGCACGACGGTTAAAGTGTTTTTGGCGTACTTGCACTTGAAGCCATCACCTCAAATGGTACTAGATTCAACCGATACCTTCGGGATATATGTCCTTTCGGCAACTATTTCAGGGGAATTTGCTTTAGAAGAAGGATTCAAGAAGCTGTCACACGGCACAGCACTCTGCTAAAGAATCGGCCCGCTATGAGATAACGATTTTAAACGATTAGACGCTGAGATTGATGAGATTGATGAGAGTAACCGTTTATGACGTGCATGAAAGGCACAGACATGCAATGGCTATGATAATGAGATTTTAGTTGCTCTTTGAGTAGCAATAAGTGATAATACTGCATGGTGATTGCGCCACAAGTTTTTATTCAACTCCGGAAGTGTTTTTTAATTCCAAAATAGGAAGTTGAGCCGCTCGAACGTTACTCGATGGAAAATTTACCCGCGCCGTTTTCACTTCGCCTCTCGGGTGCCTCCTTCAACGGTTTTTTCAGATTCCTCTTTGACATAAATCGGGAGATGTTAATTTAAAGTGGGAACTTACGTACCGGGCGAGTCGTGAAAACTGCCATCAGCAGTGCCGTTTCCGGAGTAACCCTGTCACTCCATACTGATCGTATTGAAGCTTGAATACCTTCATGCCTGGAGCACGAGGCCGTGGCCGGGGTATATGGAGGTTTTTCCATACAATAAAATGAAAAGTGTTAGATAGAGATTGAGAGCGTGCCCCTAATTGACAAAGTTTTTAACTTCCCCACTTCCTGTCACAAACCACCTTCATTTAGCGATCATCACTCTTTTCAAACCACGATGGGCAACCCAGAACCTATAGCTGTCATTGGAATCGGATGCCGCTTCCCAGGTGGTGCTAATAGTCCGGAACAGCTCTGGGACATTCTTTCAAAAGGACAGGACACTTGGTCGAGTGTCCCAGAGGAAAGATTCGACTGGAAATCCTTTCATCACCCCGATGGCGAAGCACCAGGAGCTCTCAACCACCTCGGTGGTCACTTTCTTGATGGAGATATTGCACATTTTGATGGCAAGTTCTTCGGTCTTCCTCCTCAAGAATGTGAAGCAATAGATCCACAATTCCGTTTTCAGCTTGAAGTCACATACGAAGCTCTGGAAAATGCCGGTCTTCGGTTAGAAGATCTTCGTGGTTCCGATACAGCTGTGTTTGTTGCGACCTTTGGACAGGACTATGCCCATATGCAAGATCGAGATCTTGAAACAATCTCAAAATACTACATGACTGGGACCGGGCTCGCGATGGCGTCTAATCGTATTTCATATCTGCTTGATCTTCGTGGGCCGTCTGTCACGTTGGACACTGGGTGTAGCGGAAGTATGGTGGCAATCCACCAGGCTTGTCAGAGTCTTCGAACTGGAGAGGCAAAGATCGCTGTTGCTGGAGGAGTTAGTTTAATCATCACCCCGGATATGATGGTCCCTATGAGCAAGATTGGGTATGGATATGCATAATATAATAGAGAATATTTGCTAATGAAACACCAGTGTATTAAATAAAGATGGAAAAAGTTATTCCTTTGATAACCGCGGTGCAGGCTATGGTCGTGGGGAAGGCGCTGCTATGGTTGTTCTCAAAAATCTGAGCGATGCAATCCAAGATGGCGATCATATTCGGGGCATTATCCGGAACTCGGGAGTCAACCAGGACGGCAAAACACCGGGAATTACGGTGCCGAGCCGCGATGCACAACTTCAACTTATTCGACGCGTGTACCAACAGGCAAATATCAACCCCCTTCACACAAAGTATGCAGAAGCTCACGGCACTGGCACAATTGCCGGAGATGGTAAGAAACATATACATACAATTGTGTGTTGAATAATATCCATGCTGATAGCTCTATTTTAGATGCCGAGATATGGGCACTACGCCAGGCCTTCAACAGTCATGAGGACCCTGGTTCAAGCGAGCCTACGCCCCTTAAAGTCGGCTCGCTAAAGCCAAATATTGGTCACTTGGAGAGTGCAAGCGGCGCTGCTAGTTTGATCAAGGCTATTCTCATGCTGGAAAATGATGCAATGCCCCCTGTTATCAACTTGAAAGTGTTGAAAGACAGCTGCAAAGGATCCGATATTTCGGTAAGTTCAAATGTCATATGTTAGCAAAGATACTTATACTAATCTTGAATAGATACCCACCAGTTTTGAGCCATGGGATAAAAAAGCGATTCGTCGAATCTCCGTTAATAATTTTGGCTACGGGGGAACGAATGGCCACTTAATCTTGGACTCATTATCCACCTACAAATTGGAGTTACTTGGCTCTGAGCACCCCAATGGGGAACCCAAAAGCAAGCGTACCAGCGGTACCAATGGTACTAACGGCGTCAACGGCACAAACGGTATAAACGGCTTTCATCAACCGGAAGACGTCAAACCCCGCCCCCAAGTCCTTACACTTTCAGCCAAATCCAAAGAATCCTTGGCCAAGTCCTTGGAAAATCTAGAGCAGTGGATATCTCGAAATCCAAATGCCGGAGAGGACGCTCTTCGGAACCTAGTTCATACATTATCAACTCGTCGCTCTCTCTTCCGATGGAGATCTAGTATTGTGGGCACGGCTCTTCCGGACATTCTTTCACGATTGAAATCAAACCGTCCTCAGCCAGTGAGATCAACAAACAAGAGCCATAATGTTTTTGTTTTCACAGGCCAAGGTGCTCAATGGTTCGCGATGGGTCGTGAACTTATGAGTTTCAACTCACCATATTCGAGATCTCTTCAAGCCTCCGATAAGATCCTGAGAGGATTTGGTGCTTCATGGAGTCTAATTGAAGAGCTTTCCCACAAGAAATCATCAGACTCCAGGGTGAACGAGAGCCAGATCGCTCAACCAGCTACAACTGCACTGCAGATCGCTTTAATTGACCTCCTATCTTCGTTGGATATCACACCTAACCTTGTTCTTGGTCATTCTAGTGGTGAGATTGCTGCAGCTTACGCGGCAGGATCACTCTCCCAGACCTCAGCACTAAAGGCAGCCTATTACCGTGGTCGTCTCCAAGTAAGCGCGTCGCTCAAGGGAGCAATGATGGCTGTTGGGCTGGGTGAGGAACTAGTATCCCAATATATCTCGCGGGTCAAATCCGGGAAACTAGTTGTTGCATGTTCAAACAGCCCCGAAAGCTCCACCATATCAGGAGATGAAGCTGGAATACTTGAGTTGAAAGAGATCTTGGACGCCAACACAGTTTTTGCGAGAAGGTTAGCTGTTGACACGGCTTACCATTCACACCATGTCATGTCCGTTTCGGAGATATATCGCCATAATTTGGATGGGCTAGAACATGGAGACATATCGTCAGGCGTACGGTTTATTTCCTCTGTTACTGGAGAAGAGATGACTACTGGATTTGGGGCCGAATACTGGGTCAAAAATCTTGTGTCAAAAGTTCGTTTCCAAAGCGGATTGGAGGAAGTATGTCGAAAAGCATCATCACTCGCTCCGCAGGCAAGACTTTTGTTTGTTGAAATTGGACCTCACAATGCTTTATCTGGACCTCTAAGGCAGACAATGTCAACTTTGTCATTCAAACCAGGATATTCTTGCGCTTCGATTCTATTGAGAAATCAGGACGCACGTTCTACTCTTCTCGAAACTGCAGGCAAACTCTTCGAACAAGGCTGTTCTGTCGACGTCGAAAAAGCAAACTTGCTTTTTGAGCCCAAGGAGCCAAGGAAATTACTAGCCGACTTGCCAACTTATTCATGGGATCACTCAGATATACATTGGCATGAATCGCGGCTGAGTAAAGCCCACCGATTTCGTAAGAACCCACACCACGACCTTCTTGGTTCTCGGATTGCAAGCAGTACCATTCAGAACCCAATGTGGCGACATATGCTATCAATTGATCAACTCCCCTGGTTACGGGAGCATGTCATTGATGGCTTCATGATATTCCCCGCGTCGGGATATCTGTCTATGGCTATCGAAGCACTGTTGCAATCGAGCTTTGAGAGGCATGGGTCTCTAGATATCTTGAGTTATAACTTCAAAAACGTCAAGTTCGCAGCGGCTCTCCTAATTCCAGAATCGTCAAAGTCCGTTGAGATTCAACTTGCTCTAACGACCACGGAGAATTCACAAGATAGCTCAAAGTCCAGGTGGGAAGAATTCAAAGTCTTTTCTGTCTCGGCCCAGGGTACCAGTGTTGAGCATTGCCATGGATTTATCATGGCATACTTTTCATCTGAGTCTGACGAAGTGGAAGCTACAAGAGAGCAGGAGCTGAATTCATCTACTCAAGCCGCACGTTTGCATACAATTGAATCGGTCTGCAAAGAGGAGTTAGATCGGACAAAATTTTACCAAGACATGGAAACAACGGGCAACAAATACAGCGGAAACTTTGCTTGCATAGAAAAAATCAGTCTGGGTGGCACAAAGGCCCTCAGTGTTGTGAACATTCCAGATACGTCTCAATGTATGCCTGCTCAAGTTCAACAACCACATGTCATACACCCCTCAACCCTTGACGCTATAATGCACCATCCGGTGGCAATCATCAATCGTTACACTAAAGCAGGCTCATTGATGGTTGTAGGTATCGATGATCTCAAAGTATCCTCGCGTATATCTAGCGAGCCCGGTACTTCGTTGACCATTGGTACCACAACTGATAGCTGTGGCTCGAGGTTTCCTTCTGCAGATGTTTCTGTATTTCAGCTGGGCTCGGGTCTCCGAAAAGGGCCTGTGATTCAAATGAAAACTTTGAAATTCCGAGCCACCGGAGATGCGGGAGTAAATGTTCTCGATATCGAAGATCGGAACATAAGTTACAATATGGAATGGGATTTGGATTCCGATCACATGACTTCATCAATGTTTAGCCCGGGCCCAGAGTCTCTCGCGGCTGAGCGAGCACAAGAACTCAAACTACAACTTCTAAATCAAGCAGCGGCGATTTATGTTAGATCTTGCCTTAGGAAACTTACAGTTGATGACCCGGCCAAACTCCCAGGCCATTTCCCGCATCTTTTTGATTGGATGAACCGGTTCAATCAATCAGAAGAATCAAAATCAATGCTCCAGGGCGTCTCGGACTCTAATGAGGGATCTATCCTCGAAATCGCCCACAGGCAGGCAGTGGAGGGCGAGCTAGCCCACCGACTGGGTCCTAAACTGGAAGATATTCTAACAGGAAAAGTCGACCCACTTTCCCTGATGATTGAGGATAACTTGCTCTTTCGCGTTTATTCGGATGATTCTAGCTCCAGGATCTATGCTCATGTCATCAAATATATGAAAAAGTTTGCCTTCAAAAATCCAACTATCCGAGTACTTGAATTGGGTGGTGGTACTGGTGCGACAACAGGTCCTTTGTTGGAAGCTCTCGGTTCAGACGGTGTTTTGCCTTTTGAGAAGTATGTCTTCACTGACGTTTCATCTGGCTTCTTTGAGCGTACGAGAGAACGTCTAAAGAAGTGGGATAGCTTTATGGAATACAAGAAGCTGGATATGAACAGTGGCTTTTTGGAGCAGGGCTTTGAGGACGAGACCTATGATCTAATTATAGGAGCAAATTGTATCCATATTGCATCTTCCATGGACGGTGTGATGTCCAACATCAGACAGCTTCTGAAGCCCGGTGGAAAAATTGTCATGATTGAAACCACTCGTGTAGTGCCTTTCTATACTGCTTTCATGGGCGTATTTGATGGATGGTGGGCAGGTAAGGAATTCTCACTTCAACTCTTTGGGCTTCTGAACTAATTCACTATCACAGGCGTTGATGACGGCCGAATCGACGGACCAACTCTGACAGTTGATGAGTGGCACACTACACTACTACGGAACAATTTCAATGGTGCGGAGTTAGTTGCTACCGATTTTGGGGGAACAGCACAACGTTCGGCGATGATCGTGTCCACTGCAACCGATCCAAAAAAAGATGTTGTAGAAAAATCAAACGGTCGCCTAGAAATAATTCTCTCCCCTAGTTGGACAAGTCAGCCACCAAAACTTGCTCAATGTTTAAGCTCAAAACTCTGCCATCGGAGATTTGATACAAGCATAGAGATCCTCTCGGTTACCCAATTCCAGGGAGATACAACATATATCATTCTCGACAATGGATCCGATCCGATTCTGACTACGGACGATCCATTAGTGTTCAATCGCGTCAAAAGTCTTCTGTCAAATGCCACACGTGTACTTTGGGTCAGTTGCCAGGACAGCTCTTCAGCGAATATGAACCCTGAGAAAGGCATGATTGCTGGACTTGCCCGCGTTTGTCGAGCTGAGAATCCGTTTCTTAATCTTATTACCATCAACGTTCAGGATATCATCATTGGAGATCTGGAACACCTCGTCCAAACCATCGGCAGAGTTGTTGAAGATGGGTTGATTGATATGTCTAGCTCACCAAAGAAAGAACTCGAGTATATATACATGAACCGAGAGATATCAATACCACGACTCATACCGAACACAAAACTCAACGATCGTATACAGCAAGCCGCTGGAAAATCCAAATTGCAGTCACAACCATTTTGCCAACCCAATCGACCACTCAAGCTTCACGTAAATAAGCCCGGATTTTTGGACAGCCTCTCGTTTGTCGATGACAGGACACTTGCAGATCCATTACCTGCTTCACATATAGAAGTACGTGTAGAAGCATGCGGAATCAATTTCAAAGATGTCCTTATTGCACTCGGCCAAGTCACTGAAGATATGCCAATGGCTGGAGAGTTTTCTGGGATCGTCACAGACGTTGGATCACAATATCAAAACTCATTTCAAGTCGGTGACCGTGTCTGTGGCTTTGGTGGGTCATCATACACCAGCATAATTAGACTCGACGGCCGTAGAGCAACCCGTATTCCTCCATCAATGACATTTGAAGTGGCTGCATCTATACCTGTTGTATTTACAACAGCTTACCATGCACTTGTTGATATTGCAAACCTTCGGTGTGGACAAACCGTTTTGATTCAATCTGCTACTGGTGGTGTCGGTCAAGCAGCGCTACGCATCGCACAAAACATTGGGGCTGAAGTATTTGCTACAGTTGGAAGTGCAGCAAAACGCCAATTACTGATTGAGAAGTTTGGAATTCCAGAAGATCATATTTTCTCCAGCAAACTACTCACTTTTAAAGAGGGAATTTACCGTATGACTAACGGCAAGGGAGTCGATGTAGTTCTGAATTCTCTCTCTGGGGAGGCACTTCGTGATTCCTGGGATTGCATCGCGCGATTTGGCTTCTTCATCGAACTTGGGAAGGCCGATTCTCTATCGAAATTGGGGTTGAGTACAAAGCCCTTCGAAAGGAATGTCACATTCTCTTCCTTGAATTTGCAATTGATTTGCGATTACAACCCCAGAAAAGCCGCAAGTCTTCTCCAGAAGGTTGTAAACTTGTTCGGCACTGGCTTTTTCGTTCCCATCGAACCCATTACTACGATGCCTATCACGAATATCGGGGAAGCCTTCAGGCTCGTGCAGGCGCGCGAGCACACTGGTAAAATCATCTTGAAAACTGACTCGGAGACTTCGGTTATGGCGCCAGCAGTAACGGCCGATAATTTGATCGTTTCCAACGAAGGAACTTATTTGATAGCGGGGGGACTTGGTGACCTTGGTTTGGAAATCGCCCTTATGATTGCCAAACATGGAGCGAAGCATATCGGTATACTGTCCCGGAGACATTTGCAGCCCTTGGAACTCGCGGCACTTGAGAAACGTTTCCTATGTCTAGGGGCCAAGGTTTTCGTCTTGAATTGCGACGTTACTGATCTTCCGAGTCTGAAAAAGATGGTTTCATCACTGAAGGGCAGCAATATGCCTCCAGTCAAGGGCGTTGTTCAAGCATCAAACGTTCTTCAGGTAAATGTACCCCAAACTTTCAGCAGTATACCACTAATACATGAACAGGATCGGGTGTTGACAAAGATGGAACTTGAAGATTTCAAAGTATCCACGCGTCCCAAGTGCACTGGAACTGCGAACTTAGTTACGGCACTCGACGATCAACCGCTGGAATTCTTCCTCATGCTGGCATCAATTTCTAGCGTCGTGGGAACCATAGCCCAAGGCAATTACGCAGCTGGGAACAACTACATGGATACACTTGCATACAATAACAAGGTTTCTGGGACATCGTCTACCCATTTTGTTGCAGTAGACTTTGGACCCCTTGACGATGCTGGTGTTATCGCCAACTCGCAACGTACCAAAGATGGCCTCGTCCGGCAAGGTTATATCTTACTCAAGCTCAAAGAACTGCTAGCCTTGATCAGCTATGCTATCAGCCATTCAGCAAGAGAGGAGAAAAGCAACCAGTTTATCCTTGGGGTTGACTACAAATCAATCCTTGACTCCGATAACAAATACACTCTGAAGAACCCGATGTTTGCACACCTGTCCAGGCAGCAGAAAGTTGGACAAAGTATAGAGAAGGATGGAGCCCAGACCCAAAGCATCGAAAATCTCATTTCCTCTACGGATGATGTTGCCGAAATTAGACTTTTAATATCGGAAGAAATTGCGAGAAAAATTTCAAAGCTCGTAGCGATAGACTCTGAGGAAATCGACGTCGAACGCAACATGGCCGATTTCGGGCTAGACTCTTTGGTCAGTATCGAATTGAAAAATTGGATCACACAGACCTTTAAAGCTAAACTCCAGGCTTCTGAGATATCGGATGCCGCTCACATTGTGGCGTTGGCTGATCTAGTTGCTTCCCGATCAACAATCATCTCCCAGAAACAAGATTATGCAAGCGAGAACGAAGACAAGAACGGAAGCCAACTTGAACCCAACGTCATAGAGCACAGGAAAGAAATTGTCACCTTGCCAAAACAACCATTACCAGATTTAGATCACTCTCTGGACCAATTCTTGGACCGTCTCCTCCCAATACTAACCCACAAGGAGTACACGAAGTATGAAGACTATGTCAACGAATTTCGAAAGCCACTAGGATTTGGTCGAAAACTACAAGCTCGGCTTTCGCAATTATTCCATGACCCTCGGGTAGAAAACTGGCTAGGCAAGTTCTACACCACCAACATGTTTTTGAAGAGTCGCCGAACATTAGTGCCTTGGTCAAACTACTTTGCAACGCACTTCATAAGCCCAGTTCAACACATGTCAGCGGAAAGAGCAGCTATCATTTCTGCATCCGCTTTTCAATTCAAACAAGATCTAGAAGCTGGGAAATTGGCTCAGCAGTTCTTCAATGACCAACCCACCAGCTCATCGGCTTACCAGTGGTTCTTTAATGCTACACGTGAACCAGGAGAGCAGATAGATGTCATGAGAAAGTATCCGGGGAATGACTATTTAGTTGCATTCCGCCGAGGTCATGCATACAAAATTCCTCTCAAAAACGGGAATGAATCGATCTCTTATGTCGCTCTTCGGGATACCTTCCAATCCATTCTAGACGCGGAAGAAAAGCCCGAATCCTGGGTTGGAGCCCTGACCCAAGACTCGCGTGATAGCTGGGCAGCTGTAAGTGACTTAGTCTCCGGTTTGGCGTCGTTGAAATAACTAATTCTTTATAGAACCGAAGTGTACTCCAAGATATAAGCGAATCAAATAGAGTATGGATCCATGATATTGAGGCTTCTGCTTTCATAGTATACCTGGATGAAGCCAAGCCTCAAAATGCCTCTGAGCGTGGCCCGCATTTTCTCCATGCGAATGGTCGCAACAGATGGAGCGATAAAACGATACAATTCTCCGTATGCGACAACGGCATCTCGGCTAGTATTGGCGACCATACCACATTAGACGGAGTCCCGTTCATGAGACTGAATACTTGGGTTTCCGACGCAATCGTGAATCTCGATCCAAAGGATATCTCTCCTGCACCCAAAACACCATCGTCGGCAGTCAGCTTTTCAGAATATACATTCAAGACAACCCCAAAGCTCGAGGAACACATCAATAACATCCGAACACAATTGAACAAAGACACATCCCGCTTCGAATATCAAATCTTCTCAATCTCCACCATCAACCGCGATCTATTCCGACAACACAAATGTCCCCCCAATTCCGGCGCTCAACTCGCACTCCAACTCGCTGCTCGTCGCTACTGGGGTTACAATCCTCTCACTGTCGAACCTATCTCCCAAAACCATTTCCACCACGGTAGAATCGACGTCAACATCGCTCTTTCCCCTCCAATTGCAAACTTCTGCACCGCAGCTGCGGAAACGAAAACCCCAACCAAGAAAATACGAAAACTGTTCTTTGATGCTGCACGTGCACATAGTGCTAGTGTTATGACAGTCGCAAGAGGTCACGGCTTTGATAGACATTTCCTCGCTCTCAAATGGGCGGTTAGAGATGATGAGACGGTTCCAGATTTACTTACGGATCCGGTGTATCGGAGTAAGAGGAGTCCGTGCCAGCTTATGACGAATTGTATGGCTACTGGAGAGGCGGAGGGTGGTGATATTTTCGATCATGAGGATATGTTGTCTATTAACTATGAGGTTATGGATGATTGGTAACTTGCCCTTTCCTTTTTCCGCTTATAGAAAATGTACTAATTGCTTGAAATAGTACTAAGGTTTCCGTTTGGGGAAATGTTGGGAAGGTTGATAGGTTTAGAAATTTTTTGGAGGAGAGTGCTAGGGATGTTAAGGCTATTGTTGAGATTTAGTTTATTTATTTTTTAATTGTGGGGGGGGGAGTAATCATCTATTATTTCTGCTTCTGTTGGCAGCTGTGTATACGTCCGCCCCCATCGTGGGTTGGGTGTTTTAACTACCGAGAGGCTACGAGTGAGTTGTGGTGAGCGGTGGGTAAGCTGTAAATAAGCTGGCTGTAAGCTGCCAGTAAGCCGTGGGTAGTTTCGGGATTTTAGGATTCCCCTCTAGTTAAGAGGTGATTTGGTGTTCCTAACCACCAAGCATATTCTCACAAGCGAGTACACACCCCTCCCTGGGATGGCGACTAGTCTTCGCTCTCGTATTAGACTGTTCCAAAGCAGAGGGTATGCGAAGTGTGTGCTGGAAATTGGGGGAGGAGAAGGGTTTACTTGAGTCGAGTTCGAGTAAGTTAACAAGTAAGCTAACAAAGGTTGGAGGCCAAAAGCAAGGAATTGGGGGCCGAAAAGAAGGTCACGTGTAGTTGGCTGCACTTGTGCAAGTAAGCTGCAGAACATGTCGAGTAAGCTGCCAAGTAACGAGTAATCCATGCATTATTTTTGGGGGCCAAAATCGGTACCGTTCATATAATAATTAATTTTTCGTGTATGCTCGTGCAACCACTGCTCTGGTTTTTGGATGACTCCTTTCCGCCGGACAATCTTGTCGACACGACCGGCAAGTACAGTGCGCGAGACAGTCGCGACCGAGGCATCTGGCTTGAACCCGGAAAAGTCAAAGATAGAGCCGAGATTCGATGAGAAGAAGCACTGCAGAAGCAGTCGGGAGGGGTAGAGTCGTTCCTTCACTCGCTTGACCCCTCCCAGGTTGTGCACTCAGTCGATGGTGGCTTTGTGCAAACCGACAACTGAGAAGGGAAGGAACGACTCTCAACATCCCCGGAATATAACCCCCTCCCCCTCCATAGATATGGTTTATCAACATGGAAATGAATCACGGGGGGTTGAGGGTCACGTCACAACACCATCTTTCACACCCGACTAATATATCAAGTGGGCTTCAAGCCTTGATCGAATGCATCTCTCATAGGCAAAATTCTGAACAATTAAATTACCTAGGCGCATGGTTGTAGTTTCTCCATTTAATTTTAAGAACCTTACTCGCCTTAGTGTCAGTCTACAGAAACGCTACCCACCTAGATGCTGGTATCTTCGTCACAAATACCTCGCGATAGACATTAAAAGCCTTCGCACCTGCTCTGTCTACTTTCGTTGTTCCAGCTTTTTAGGATAATCCAAAGTGATTATTCTAAACATCTGGAACAATTTGAAATATTCCCCCAGCTATTTCAAAATAACCAAGTTCAATTGTCCCAAAGTATTTGGTTAACTACTGCCACCACTTCGAAAATGCATTGCTCCACCACCAAGAAACTATCGACGGAATTTTGCCCTCAGCACCCAAACCATGCCGACCAATCGAGTACAATGAAGATAGAGTCCGTGACTCCCTACGATTCGCCGACGAAACGATCAGAAATCCGATTCAAACACTCGCGCCGATAGGAATCCAAGCCGTCCGACTGTATAAGGAGACTTGTGTAAGGTATCTCTCTCAGAGAAATAGCTGCCAAGAAGGAATACATTGCGACGCTCATTGTTATAGAAAAAGCATTTAACTTCCACCTCTTTCTTAAGACCAAAAACACAAAAGATGAGCAATTGTTACAGGATGGGTTGGTTCGGTTATATAGGTCGCAGTTCTACGTGAGATATGGGGAGTACTTTTGGATTTTTGTGGAGAACTAGGGATGGAGGCAGAGATAAAGAAGTTTAAAGGTTGGGAGAAGCTGCAAAGGTCTTATAAGACGGAAATAGGGGACAAAATCGAATCGGAAAAAGACGGATTGCCTATAAAAAGGGGAATAAGGGGGCCTACAAGAAGTGACCCACCCACAAAGCGTTATTTCATGCCTCCATGAAAATCGGCTTGGAATTCAAGGGTGTTCTTGAGGCTATTAAGCACTACGCGAAAGGGAATAAGCTACTTCAAGAGAATTTATTCCAGATGCTCAGAGGAGGTTATTACGACATACGGAAAACGTTATAAGCCGATCTCTGCGACATACCTAAAATCATCGAACTCTGTGAAGATAACTGCGGCTCCCTTCTTTGACTTATCTTGGAGACCCTCATCAATGAGTGATTTACTTTCGAAAGTATGGACGACGATAATATTCAAGCGTGGATCCCCAAACCCTCTCTTGTTGAGCTACGTAAAGAGCTTGGGAGTAAGAACGAAAATACGGAACTGAATAAGAAAGTCACAAAGCACATGGTCCAAGCAACGAAAGAAACCCAAAGAGAGAAACAAATAGAAAAGGGGCTGGAAAAAGAGAGGGAAGAATTGGTCTTAGCTGGGATTCCTATAACTCTGCAAGATAGAATGAGAGGGTCCCAAAGCCAAGTGGGAAAAGACATCGAGGAATATATCTTAGCTAAGGATCTTATGACTATACAAGATGGAAAGTTAGTGCACCACATCACATTAGGAAAAGATATGGAACTTGCCGGAAGGTTGCAAAAGAGTTGGGGGGCTCTTACAAAAATCGGATGTGAGCTTCGAAGCATTTGAGGGATTTTCAAAGTGTTAACTGGAGCTCCTGAACTCCCAACCATGGACGATGATGATGATGATGAATAGAGGTTGTACGGCAAATAGAAACTAGATAGATATCTCTTTTGGTTTGACTTGTTAGGCTATATTTTACGATGCTTTTCTGATATGAAAATATTCCTAGTAATTCCCCTATTCACCTGACATTCACGTGAGCCAAGGATAGTTCCCTATATCGCATCATGGCATTTTTATACTCATGGTCGTCAAGTCGTCAATTTGTAGTCATTTCTATTTACTCTTTATATTACGAAGTTCTATAAATGGCAAAATTAAGATAAAAAATTGACTTTAAGCATGCTTGAATCTTGATCTAAATAGAGTCGGACCAAGATAGATACACACTGCCTGACTCTTTTCAGGCGCGTAAAAGCTGGTCCAAGATATGTGTCCGCCCACACAAGAGAGGCATTCCTGGAATGCTGTGCAATAAGAAGCCTTCTCCCAAACATTGTAAAAGGGTTATTCTGAAGCCACGGCTGGGTTTGGAGACCAGGCTGAAGGCGGTGTTGACAATCATCGAGGGAACGAATTGATGACAGGCACCATCAGCCATTGATCACCCACGTGAGCCCACATCTGTGAGTGGTGGAAAAACAATTCCACCATTCACCGATCGAGGGTTTACTACACAGCTCACTATTCACTCACAACTCTCTCCTCTCGATGCCTAGTACAAAATGCAGCTGTTCGTTACACACATGTGAGGATTTGATATATATCTACTATCCAAGCATTCCAAGATTATTATGTCTTCTTCGAAAACAGGCTCAGACAACAAGTACTTGAAACTTGTGGTCAACTTTCCCTCTCAAAGGTTAGTCAATTGGGTCGAGCAGTTTCTAAGATCACTTTGGCGAGAACTAACAAACACCAGCCACAAATTCAAGAAAAATAACACTTCATTTTGATGACACCAAAATCCCAAGTCTAAACACCACAAACGAGATAACACTCATGTCATTATCATCCGAAGCCAGTATATCCCTCGCAGTTGGAATAGCAAGCGTTTTATTGGCTATACTAGGTGCTGTGTTCGGATATCAAGCAGTGAAAAGAGGGCGTGGGGAGAACCATCGTAGGACAAGTAAGAGATCCATTTTTTTCTTTCAGATTTGGTTATTTAGTATTTGCTAATCTCCTTCATATAGATCTACGTTCTTCTCTCTTACGGGACAGGGTGGATCTCGAGTACTCTGTCGGCTTCCCTTCCGTACCCCCAAGGGTCTATTTCCGCACGCCAAGAGTACCGACCCCAGGTTATATTTAGGGAGTGCTAGGAAATTATCTGCAGGCCTATGAAAATTTGTAGCTTGACCAACGGCTATATAATCAGGTTTGCAATGGCAAAGGTGTTAAGAAATTTTCCATTCATACTTGCGATTAATTCTTTAAATCAATTGTAAATTATTTAACTAGCAGCACAAGGAAAGTACCAACATAAATTTTAAGTTCGATTGTCCCCGAACCAAAAGTCAGCAAGTGACAAGTTAAACCCGCATTCGCCTCACTTGCTGACATCGACGCTTACTAGGTCCTTACGAAGCAGTCAACTGGTGCACAGCGAAGACCACAGCACCCCGTCCTCATCAGCAATTTGTAAACGAGTCACACACAGCCACCGCCAAGGAACAGGTCTCGCAATGGTAACCGTTATAATTATTGCCAATCCAATCTGGAACTAGGCCAAGAAATTCTTCACCTACATTAGCAGACTTACACTGAGAAGAGACAGGTAGTTTGTATCTCTCTATTTGTATCAAGCATCCAGGAAGGAGAAGTTGCACCTTGCCAGTGAAGCAACGCATCGGCCTTTGACACAAAGGTATGGTCGCTTTTTCTCTCTAAACTTTGGATTGGGGGAGCAAGAATGCAACATCACTTCCCCTCTCCACCAACCCATTTGGTAAAAAGGTCATATATCTCCCGGTTAGTCCCATCGATAAAGTTGCCTACGTTTCGAGCGACCACGTGACCCGCCTGCTTTGCACCTAAAAAGGGGTCGATGGACATGAATCACATCTGCTAATATCATTTAGGCGCTTCTCAGTGAATGGGTGTCTGGTTATTGATATGCAGTGCTGAATTTCAACTGTCCAGCTTAGGGGACATTGATGAGTTGATGCTGTTCTCGGAAGGAGAACCTATCAACCCCCTATCAAGTATCAGCAACATTTTTGCACTCGACCTCCCCAAAATCCACTTGGTGCAGCTCCCTGGTTGATTTCAGAAAGCGTTCTGCTACTGAAAATCGAAATTAGAAAAATAGTTGAAAACGTAAGCGAATTATAACGTGGTGTCTTCACAGCTTGGCTAATTTTTTCCCGGTTCTACTTATACATGGCTTCCTATTCATACATCAACTGGTAAAAGAGAAGCCATATAGCCAAATAATCATACTTCTGATAGATAGTCAGCAAATTTATAGAACAGTACAAAACATTCAATAGTACTCACTCTCCCAAATAGAGATTCTCCAAAACCCTCCACATACCTCAGTAGAATCCCCCAAACATTGCATGCCACAGGATGCGTTCGGAAAAGCCGTCGCATGATTATTGATTGTATACCCACAGAAGCGCTGTTTAGCTTGATAACCATTAATTGAAGGGCGCAGACGCAAAAGAATAGTGCATGGGCGTTCACTAACTATATTCCACTCCAAAATAAGTATATCCTTCACAGAATTCTGCACAAAGCTCTAGTGTCATTTTGTCGCTCTACGCCCCTCTCTGATCTAACGTCCGTACCTTGGGACTAGTTGCATTCTCATCGTTCCAAGCCGAGTCTTGCCAGCAGCCCTTGGAGGTCCACAACATTTGGAATGGAATTTGCAAGGAAGTCCCGTTTTTCAAGGGAGTGGGTTGCACCGTAGGCTGTAGTTGTAGCAAGGTTGAATAAATAGATTGTGGGGTTGGTTGTAGTTGCAGTTTTGAATTTGGAAAACTGGTCTGTGAAGTTGGCTGGGATTGTGGGGTCGGTTGTAGTTGAATGTTGGAAGTTGGAGAACTGGTCTGTGATGTAGTTTGAAATTGTGAGGTGGGTTGTAGCTGCGGCGTGGAAGTCAAAGGACTGAGATCACGTTAGACTGAACGAGGAATGAGAAGGCTGAAATATATGGGTATGGGATATATACTCACTGTGTTTTCTTATGAGGGAGTATATTTTGACTCTCCAGGGTCGGGAATACGATCAGGGCAGGTAGTGCAATAATTGCAGCACCAATGATAACACTTTTCTTCTACCTAGTATCTAGAAGCTGGACTCCCAAAAATTGCGTCCACTTGCTCCCGAACTCAATATTCTCTTCCTCTCTAGTATTAATCTCTCCAGTAGTTATCTTCTCTTTTTCTGCGAATGGCAATGAAGATGTAGGCGCGCGAAAGTTGAGAATTCCGATGGGTCCATCGAAGGAAAAGTTGCTGCTAACTTTCACTTTGTCGACGGTTTTTGCGTTGACGCCAGCACGCAGGTGAGAGCTACCTTCGGATTTCAAATTCTCGTTTTCAACACCAATTGTGAGAGGGGAGCGTGTGTTTTCGCCCATTGAAGCCAAGTGAAAGATGCACCAGCTTGGTGATAAAGTTATTATGATTAACGATATATAATTAACAGAATTCCATTTGATGATATAAATGACGACTCGTCTCCCTCCAACCAAATCCCACTTTTTTAGAGAGGGAGTTTACCAACATCTGCCAAGAAGAAACGGGTTGTTAGTGGTATATAATGGGGATGAAGGCGAATCACAGGCATAGATCCTTCCTAAGGTTCAACTCTTTAATAACTCCATATTATGACAACAATCGAACAGAGCCTTGTAGTCAGACTCGGTAAGAACTTGCCTCATGCATGCAATTATCTTTCAAATATTGATTGGTCGATTTCTTTTATTGCCCCTCGCACAACCTTACAGCCCCCTCGCCAAGTTCGGATCCCAGATCCCTCAGCACCTCGGGCATCAACCCGTTTACGATGAGGGTATAGGCTTGTAGATATTAGTTTAAATACATCGTCTTGCTGTTTCCAGAATGCAGCAGCGCAGCTGAGAATTTCCTGGAATCCGCTCACCGACCTGAATCACGTCAATGCCTCAGTAATTTGGGGTCCAAACAATCTATCAATGTCCGGCCTGGAAACTTTGGGGGCTCTGGCAAGTACCGCGCAAATTGCCTTGTACGTGATGAGAGCTGTTGTCTTCATCAACGAAATATACGAAAGAGTTAAACATGCCCCTGCCAAAATCCGACAACACGCCCATCATATTCAACATTTACTTGAGATAGTTCGACACATCCAGCAAATGAATCCACAGAACTCCGCTGCTCTTTTCAACCAATTGAAATCCACAATCTCACAGGCTTGTAACCTCAGAGACCTCCTCGACAAAGTCCTGGGCCAGTACACAAACCCCTCGTTCCGAAGCCGATACTGGAAGTTGCTGAAGGGGAGTAAAGAGAAGGAAATCCTCGCTGCCCTACAGAGCCTAGAGAGAGGGAAGACTGGGTTGACTTTGTACCTTGCGGCTTCAAACACTGAACTTCTTCAGGCGGTAAGACGAGATCTAGGTGGAATTCAGCATACAGAGGCCGCAGGCCAGTTGCGGCGAAAGGGGTCTCAGTTTGGGAGGACCACCAAAGAAAGAGCAACCTTGATTCATTTGATTACCAACGAGGATATGGAATGCAACGGCGGATTTCAGCATGGGGGACTCGCTGGAAAATTGCGGCAAGAGGGACCACACAGCTTCAAGATTGAAAACAAGAGAGGGAGGACCACAGGCAGTGGTGTAGCGAATTGGGGAATTGTTTTAGAGGGCGGTGAGAATCTGTTTGACAAGTTTGTTAGAAAAGAAACAGTATCCCAAAGCTAGAGTTTAGATAAGAGGCAGGAATTTGACCAACTTTATCGTGTTTCTTCGCCATGGCAGTAATAGTCCCGATAAGAATGCCACCATTCCCAGTCGCACAGACTGAACCAGGCTTCCAAATTAGCAAGTTTCAAAATTCGTTCAACAGCAAAATCTCAAATTCTGAGTAGAACCCAAAGTGTCCCAGATGGAGGTAATGGTTACGCCGCAAAAAGCCCAATGCTGTTCCACTGCTAAAAGAAAGGTAGATAAGTCGCATGTACTGGCCCCATCCTCTGAATCGATCTGAATCTCAAGCTCACTAGAGCTATGGTTCTGAGTAAGAAAGCTAGGTGAGACGATGCCCGGTGAAAGAGATCAAATACGTTTCAAATAAACTAAAAGAAAGCTCCAAACTAATCTATGTTGCTGCTAAGCCATAAAATAACATTCGCTAAACACTAACAGATTGCTTGCTGGGTATATAAAAAACCAACTCCATTCCGATACGAGAGAAAAGGGAAACGCGGAAAGAAAAGGAAAGAATGAAAACTAGACGAGAGAGAAACCAATGTCAACCCTATTCCGCCTCTACTTCATTAATCGACTCCGCTACTTTGCGAAACTCAAGATTGAGAGATCGCAGGACAGCAATTTCGCGCGCTGCTCTATTAATGACGCCTTCACACTTTTGTTTCCACTTTCGGTGTAGAATTGCTTCGCCTTTATCTGTCCAATAGACCTGTAAAGAAAATATAAGTGGGTCTATCCGTATCCAGAACTGGAAAACTCACCTGGCCATGCTTTGCCGAGAAGATCGATTGCAGATCGTCTATTTCATGCTTCACGGATTTAATTAGGCTGGAAGATGGTAATGCCGACTGAATAATTGATGACCGGAAAACTGGTATCTCATCTCTTGAGATTCCTAGCTTAGTCAAACCAAATTTTATAGTCTCCCAGAAATTTTGATTCTCTTCATCAAGAGTTTCGATGACGTTGGAAAGTGCAGAGTGGAGATTTTTGAACTTGTGAAGCTGCTTGAAACCGCCTTTATACTCCACTGCGGCAGCGACCGCAAGATTGAAAGGACCGAGGACTTGCATTGCTTCAATAAACACAGTTGAAGTGTTTGTGATCCCAACCCGTCGGCGGAACCGAACATACTGTGGTGTTTCGAGGGTTGTGGTGTGACTTGTAGGGTTCGACTGATTTCGTGTCGACTGCCCCAAGGATTCCAACCGCCTCTCTTCATCTGAAGTGATATCAGGGCTTAACCGGACCAATTGTAGATTTCTCTTCGATTTCCAAGCTAGTAGGACAACCCTAGCCCTGCGAAAAGCGAGTATCACTAATGCGAGCAAGAGTGACAAGATCGCAAGAAAACTCAATGGTTTCAGTTCGTCATCGTGTCCGCTATGAATTGTGTACTCGGGGTAATCTAATGGCTGCTCGTATGCCCATCCATGTTTCGGAACTGGAAGCAAAACCCGCCTTGCAACATGTATACGAGAGAAAGGCGGAGGAGGAAGGGGATTCGTAAGAGCCTTGTCGCAGGACTTTGTTACATTTTTGTTTGCATTCTACAAACTTTAATTAGTCAAGTATTTCCAGTGTATGTGGGCGGGGAGGAGACGTACGGAGAGGGATTGGCAATATTCAAGAAAGTCCTTCTGCGCAGTCCAATCCCAGTAAGGCTTCTGAGCAAGGAAAAAAGCGAGGCCACCAAGAACAGCCAATATCGATGTTATCGTCATCCAAAAGCTGTTTCGGTTGTAGAAAGGTGTTGGAGGGCCGCTATCAGCCTGGGCAGCTCTTTGGTGAGGGGTAGAATTGGGTCGTCCCGGCGGCTGTAACTGGATGCTGTTGGTATTACGTGATTTACGTTGGAATCGACGATGGCTAACTATGCGGTGCCATATATATTGAAGGAGAAGGGGCATTTTGTTCAATCATGGTTCTGGAGCCTTGGGGAGGCTGGTAGTTTGGTGATGTCCATGATATGGTCGTGGAGATACGATAAGGCCGTCTTGATGGAGAAGTCGTCATGAGATGTGATGCATTGCATCTTGCCCTATCATTGTTAGACTACCAAGCCACAGAGTCGCATAACATCTCGCTGTTGGCATTACCGTAGTCCTCAATAAATTACACTGGAAATCAAATGGAAAACAAAATTCGATAAAAAGCCATGCAGATAACATGGAGCTCACCATTCTCGAAAAAGAGTGGAGACTAGCAATTCATCTGCCAACCAACCGTCTTGTCAGCTGAGAACTCCATGATCGACAAATTCCGGAAAGTTTCATCGTAAACTCACCAGGCTAGAAATAAAGAAGCACTCCACTAATAGGTAGGAACCGGAAGCCAGCAAACAAAAGACCCCAGAAGAAAGTAATTGAAAACAAAGTCTCCCAACCTAGGTATCCACGCCTGTCAAAGAGAACGGACCAGAGCCACGGGGACACATGTGAGTCTTCTGAGCTACCTCAGGATCAGACTGAGGGATTGGCCTTAGCTGTTGGCCTGTCCAGTCTCTCGTGTAGAAGCCTTGGGAGTGCGTGTAATGGAGAGGTTTTGGAGGCGAGTCGGGTTGTTGATGGAGAAGAAGTTGTGTCAAAAAGAAAGGAAGAGGGAGGGACGGGGGAAGGTAAGGGTTGAGTTGGGTCGTCGGTCGTGGTCGTTCCTTCCTCGCGCGTCCGAAAACGAGTCCCGTCGGTGATGGCTCTTTCCCTCCTTAGCCACCTCAACACGGCCGCGCCGGCAAAACTTGCTTCGTTGCCATTTTTTGGACAGAGGGATGGACCACCAAATAAACCCACCTACCCCCAAGATTGGGATTTGGCGAGACGGGTTGGGATATGGTTTCTTGCCCTACCCGGGTGGTATGATTTGAGAAAGCAGTATATCGCTTCTCCCTCGTTGACGAGTCTTGAGACCCACTCGGTCGTTTGGTCACTTTTCTTCCGCAAGAAAATCTTGCGAACCGCTGCTTCCTTGATGTAGCAATTCTATCCTTCTCTCTTTGGTTCCTTCACGTCCTCATCCATGGATCTCCATGGAAATACTGGAAGGGCAGAAGCTCACCACAAGAAACCACCTGCGACCTCTATTAATTGCGGAGGCATAGACTCGGTCTCGATCAAGTTGAGATAAGCTAGAAGAAACAGAGCAAATGATAAGAATGTTCAATCGTTCCTTCCTTTCCAGATTTTGACTCGGCCCAACCTCAACAAGACCAACTTAATCAATGGTCACCTGGCAGACACCACTTGCACCTTCCCCCGTTACTGCCTTTTCGAGAATTTGACTTGGTCTCGACCTCGCCAACACTTACCATCAAAAGGGTCCCAGGGAAAAGAGCACGCATTCCAAGTTGATCTCGGGCTGTTATTCCCTTCTGTATGAAAATGATACCTACCCCTCCTTAAATAATACACCCACAAGCCTCCAAGACCCAAACCCACTCTTTGCCTCGACCAAGGCCAATGGTTATAGAACAGCATCTAGATTCCTTCATATTTGAATTCTCAAACAGAAAGGGAAAACATCGATATTTCTGCGCAATTGATATCCGAGCCTAGAAATCATCAATAAATCCAATTTGTTGTGAAGAAAAACCCACCACAGACAATTCTTGGCGCATTCAAGAAGTGAAATGCCATATTTCAATTGCATGCTCCTCATGATTCCTCTGACAAAATCCGGTCCAAATCCCAAACGCCTGCCTCTTTGTGGGTGTATAATGGTCCTTTCGACCAGTTGTCATCGCATTTCGTCTTCCAATGAGTCTCCCAAACATCATGATAGCCTTCAGATATATCCTCTCCGATAACCCCTCAACCCCTCTCCTTCCCTCTGGCAACAGCCTTCCCTTTCCCCCTCATCCCCTTCTCTTTCCCCCTCTCCTTCGCAGTTGTATTCTTGGCTCCTTCCTTCTCAATAAAATCCCTTATCATATCATGCAAAGCATCATTCCTCCTCGTAACAAGAAGCACATCATCAGTATTAACCGTCGTTCTTCCCGCATGCTGGGCAAAGGATTCGAGGTCTTGGGCTACGTTTTCTGTCTTCTTGTTAGTGCTATTCATTCGGTGATGTAATGGTGTAATTGGGATCTTGTAATATCGTACTGATTTGTTCCCAGACCATTTCTGTTAGGGCGCCGATGAATTGGGGTGTTGCGCTTGTGTTTAGACGGAGGCTTTCCTCCTCGACTATTTTTCCGACGGCGAACCAGAGGGAGGCTTTGAGGCGCTGGGGGGGGGGTTAGCTTGGGGGCTTGAGAGGGATGGGAGGAATTTTACGTCGGTTATTTCTTCGTCCATTGGTTCTGCCATTGTGATATGGTGGGTTTGTTGTATCAAAGCATTGTTGTAGAGGTTGTACGAGCTCCAAGTCGCGCCAGTCTAAAGTGTTTAGAGGGAAGACGCGTTTGCCGAGCTATTCCCGGATAGTGGAGGCCCTTATCGAAGCCATTATTTGTTTTGGTGGCGGATCTTTTTTCTAAACCACTCATCACTCATCACTCATCACAGCCTTCTCCAAAACAAAACCCAGACTTCTCTTCTCTTCTCAGTCACTCCCTTTCTGTACCAATAATTTCAAACACATATCTATATTTTAATTACCACTTTCTCACCCTCTACAACAACCCGTGAATATGGACATCGACATGGACAGCATCTACGACTTCTTCGCCCACTACGGCGGCAACTTCGTCCGCAACATGATAGCCACAGTCGACGGCATGACCTACATCAAATACATCCGTCTAATCGCAATCGTCGGCGCCTACGCCCTCCTCCGACCCTACATCATCAAACTAGGCGCGAAGATGCAAACCAAGGAGCACGAGAAGGAGATTAATACCGAGGAACTGTTAGGTCCCAAGGCGAAGCTATCCCCTAATATGCTGCGCGGATATGGAGGGAAGGAGATTGAGATTGAAGAGAGTGAGAGCGAGGCGGAGGGAGAGGCTACGGGTTCGAATTGGGGGAAGAAGGCGAGGAAGAGACAGCGCGCGCATGATAAGAAGCTTTTGGCGGAGGTGGAGGAGAGGAGACGACAGTTGCAGGAGGATGATGAGGATAAGGATATTGAGGAGTACCTGATTGATGGCAAAGATATTCGGGACCATTTAGTCGATTACGAGGAGGGGGTAGATGGATGGTAGAGGGAGGCTCTGTCGGTTTTGGTGGGAACTTGGGTTTTCGGAAAGGAAGGGGAAGGAAAGGGAAATTTTGGGCCCCCCCCCCAAACTATGAAACTATTCCGAAGACGAATAACACAACCATTTCCCGTTCTTTTTTGACATGCGCGAGTTCCGGACAATATTGCTAGACATTTCTGGACTCTGAAACTCGCTTGAATTTCCATACAAATGGCAGCAGTTGATTTGATAAATCCCCCAAAGAGACCTTTAGTGCAGGTGAGTCTCCAGGGATAGACAAATACCAATTCGTTGGGGTGACTTCCGGGGCTAGACACTCTGCAGAGGCTAGTGAATGTATACCGAATCGCCTTATTCGTTTTAACGGGTTCCCTATGCACTGCAATGGGAATCTTATGCAAGCCTGCGCCTCCATGATGACTTCTTCAGTCATATCATACGAATACTTGGATAATTGTGGGTTCCATCGCTCTTTTGTGCATCTTTTACTGCTTCGATCGCTCTTCCAAAACCAAGTCTACACAGCTTCCAAATTCTGTTGAGTTGTGATTGCCGCGCAGTGACGAAAGGGTGCGAAAGGTGGAGGTGACATTGCACCGCGAACCTCCAACCGAGTTGAGGGGCAATCGGTGCCGCCGCATTTTCACCAACAGGCGTGCTTGGTATTCAACAACTGCGCAAAGCCACCAATACGAAGGGAAGAACAACCAACATCTTCGCCCCTTCATAAAGCTCATGATGTGAAAGAAGCCAGGGAATCAATTTATGATCGAGTAGTAGTTTAGCTTGGACGTGAAAAGCCCTGGGAAGGTTTGTTCACGGTGCAGCTGCATACTACTTCCAACCTTCGACCGAGTCATGGAGGGATCACAGAGACCACAACGCGACATCAATGAATTGCTTACACAAGGATTCTTTACAACTTCCAGAGCAAAGAGTCCAACTAAACCTAGGTACTGAATGCCGCTGCCTTTGACCATACTTTACCACGTCCACTAACCATTCTCTAGCTCTGACTTGCCCTCGAGGCCTGCCCCATCCTTCTTATATGCCAAACATGAACCAACATACGAACGAAGTCGCAGTCGAGGCCGCAGAGAACGAGCTCCTCGACCTACGGTAGAGGATGAAGTAGCTTCACTAGCTAGGGAAACATCTGCGTCTTCGAGACCACCGTCATACGACCCCCCACTTCGCGGAATCATAGACCAAATACCCATCATACTCGAGGCAGAAGTCGGGAAGACTGAGGCTGCAAGGCTACAGACAGATTCTTTATGCAAGGAAACAGACAAGGAGAAGAATACCGAACGGCGATTTGTTTTTGTTCCTCGGTCAGAAACACAATCCTCGAACTCATCCGAGGACGATGGCAGGCGCAGAAAGGAAGCTAGGAGGAAGGATACTAATCTAACTTCAAATACTGGTAGCTCTATGAGACGTGAGGAGAGGAAGAAATCTAAATCACCACCACCTCTGGAGAGAAAAAAGAGTAGACAGGACCTACCTTCTCTCGAGACCAAGCTCCCCAAAAATATTCCTCCAACATACAGAAGGAGTGCTTCTTCTTTTGCAGGATCCCCCAACGATAATGATATTACACCAAATGCAACAGCTGCTACGCCAAAGACTTCAGGAGGAGAATACTTTCTATCTCCGGACATGTTGAGGAGGAAGGAGAATATAAATCCACCTACCCCTCGACATGCGTCCTTGGACAGCCGAGCTAGTGCTACATCTGGCAATCGGTCACCAACCCATCCAGGAACTCCTTTATCTGACCCACGAAATTCGCGCTCTGTTGACCCCCCTCGATCTAGACGGGATATAAACGAGAGATCACCGAGACCAAAGAAGTTACCTGAAGAACATGTGTCTCGGAAGCTGGAAAGAAGAACCTCAAATTACTCGGAACGACCATTTACGGGGAATTCATCAAAATCAAAACAGTCACGGGGTTATTATAGCAGTAGCGATGAAGACCTTGCAGATAGTGATTCCGACAGAAAAGCAAGGCGGAGCAAGGTGGAAAGAATCAAACAGAAAACATTACCGGTGGACGACTATAATCTCCCAAGATCGAATCGATCTTCATATGATAGAAAAGCGTCCTCTGGGCTGAATTCGCCGAAGGTATCTCCCACTCAGACACCAACAGCGGATGATGTAGAAAGGAGTCAAACTTTCCCACGACAAAGCGACAGACGGACCAGCCCAAGACCCGAATCCCCCTATTCAGCGGTCCAGGGAACACCAAGAGGTGATAAATTAAATCCTTTCGATACTTATCAAACCCGACCAGTTTCACGAAATGGGTCCTCAAATATACATGCACCACCAGTACCAAAACACTCTACGCCTTACCCAGCCACCTCGACAATGCCAGTTCCCACTCCCACAAGAATCGATTTGCATTCCCCTGGCGAGACTGTCAGATCTCCCTCAATACCCCAATACGAAGATAAAAACACCCCAAAGTCTGCATGGCAGCCAGGACCCTTTCAGCTTCCTCAAAATTTGGAGAAACCTGTTGGATCTTATCGTCGATTTTCAGAGGATGTCGAAAAGGGTAGTATCGCTCCTCTTCCTGCGTGCCCTCGAATGTCACACACCCGCGGTCGCAATGATTGGTTGACATTGCCAAATTGCCCTGCATTTAACATTTGCCCATCGTGTTTTAACTCGATAATCGCTCCTACTGAGTTTGGTCCTCATTTTGTTCAAGCTGCTCCAAGACCCCCAGACGCCTCGGTTCAATGCGACTTTGGAAGTTCTCCTTGGTATCGTATAGCATGGCTACTCACGATCAAGGAAAGAAGACGAGATCTTAAATTATTCTACGGATTAGCAGATGTCGCGGCAACCGAAGCACCATGTCTCGGAAAGCAGGAAGGCATCCGAAAATGGCATTCAATTATCGACCCCAGGACCGGCTCCCCGATTCATAATTTCGACGTTTGTCATAACTGCGTCAAGAGTGTAGAAACATTACTCCCAGTAATGAGAGGAGCATTCATCCGAAATGACAAGAACGGCACTGGTTCTCTCCGAATCTGCGATCTCAGCGTCGACAGCAAACGCTTCGTCCAATACTTCGACGCCCTAGAAGTCACAGCCGACCGCGCATCCCGCTACGACGAAGATCCCGACCTTCGCGACCTCGCCAGTCTCGCCCGTCACCTCTCCCGCTTCGACGAGTGCGAGAAGGATAAAGATCGCATCGATCGGAAATGGTATATCATTACGCAACTCCCCGAATTCACGGTCTGCGAGGAATGTTTTGAGGAGGTTGTTTGGCCTGAAGTTGATGAAAGGAAGGCTATCCCGTTGCTTTTTCAAAAGAATATGGCAAGATTGCCGAGGGCGAGCTGTCAGCTTTACTCGCCGAAGATGAGGGGCATCTTTCGGATTGCGGTTGATGGGGATGACTTTAAGTTTTTGGCTAGTAAAGCGCGGGAGAGGAGGACTGTGGAGGCGGCTTATAAGGCGAATTTGGCGGAGGTTAGGAGGGGGGCTGTTTTGAATCCTGCTGCTGCTAGTCAAGAGTTGAGGAGGTTGGAGGATGAGTGGAGGAGGTGGGAATGAGGAATTCAACAAGCAAAAAATGGGTATGGATATTTGGAGATACGTTTGGGTTGGGGTAATGGTGAAGTGTGTTTATATAGATGTGTGTTATGTGGATGATGATATTATTGAGAGGCATGATATGATGAGAATGAATGCTACGATTTTTTGGTATATCCATTTGAGGCTAGTGCAGTTTGAAGGTGATATCACTTGGGCAAGGTTGCTTGAGTTGAGCAAATGTTGAATCATTCACCTGTTTCTGGAAACACTTCCTTTTTTTCACTATTGTTATTGTCTCATTTCCCCTTCCTCCCTACTTTCTTTCTGGCATCTAAACTTTGCTCGGCTCTTTTCACATACCATCGCGTATCTGCATCCTTATCGGGTTATTTACAAAACGTAAGACGCCGGGTTATTAATATTATTCGAAAATTTCTAGGAGATTTAAGAAATTCATTTGAGTTCTGGCTGCTCAGACAATATCTTCTCGTTATGCGAAACCTTTTCGAATAATGAGGTAGAAGCAGCAACTCTTACTATACTAATTTAATTACCATCATCCTCCCCCAACCCCAAGAATCTTCTTAACCAGCAGCACAAGTAGCTGTCAGAATGTAGGTAGTAGAATCGAGCGATTCAAAGAATTTCAGTTAGGGCGAGCTGGGGGTCACCTGATTCTGGAACGGCTTTGAGATGGCGTTAGGACTATCTAAATATATCAGATAGCTGAAATCTGAAATAGCGGGAAACTATTTACTTAGTTTCTACTTGACTTTTGAAACAAGTTTATAGTCTTAAAAGTGTCGTTGAGTCTAGTCCTTTCGGTTTTTAGGATTATCGCGTGTCCTGGGTTTTCCTTTGCGGGAAATCTGCATTGAGAGAGGAAACAGCTAAACAAATTCGACACCTCCTTTCATGACTATTCAGAGTATATAATTATTTTCAGTTCCTTTCATAATACTTCTACTTACTCGAGGCCATCATAAATAAAATCGCATTCAACCCAAATTCGCTATACCAGACTCGTTGATGAGCAACAGTCATTCGAAATGAAGACCACCAACACTTTTATCATCTCTTGCTATGCAAATCTCTCCGTTGCAGCCTCTGCAACAACACGTCAAGCGTCTCCACCCGTCTCCGAGACTGCAAACGAGTTCACCCAAGGTGGCTGAAGAGACATCCCATTTTTCTTTGCTCGAGAAACTCTAGCGGCAGGAAATATGGTAAGTTCAACAACCTCCCTTCCAATTTTTCCCAAGAAATTTCTAAAAGTAGGGTTGACAGGGACAAATTATCGATCCATCTACAGCCAATGGGTTAAAAGCTGCATTTGGAAAAGCCTCCGTTGCGGTTGAGGGAGTCACATACGGTGCTAACATTCTCGCCAATCTTCTCGCGGATTGTACAGATCGCATGGGGCCTGCGAATATGAAGAACTTGTTTGAGAGTGCGGCTGAGAAGTGTCCGGGGTTCTAGGATTGTGGCGGGGGGTATGAGTATGCTCCTCTTCCTTTGTACTCCCATCATGACCGGGTACACTCACTATCTTCATTTCTACACATATCCCTCCTAAAAATAACTCATGCAAACACTGACAAGACGTGTCGCAGTCAAGGAGCAGCCGTTGTTCACCGCGCCATCAAAAACCTAAGCGAAGCAGTCAAAGACAAGATAGTGGTAGTAGTCACTTACGGAGATACTCGAAATCAGTAAGACAATGGACGAATCACTAATTTTCCTCCTGGGGAGGTGCTTATTCTCTATAATGAGGGGAATGCCATTTGTGATGGCAACCTTAACCTTAACCTTACAAGGCAGCATTTCCGTTATGTTGAGCGTGTGCCGGAGGCTGTTGGTGTTTTTTACTAAGAGGCTAGAGGCTGCTAGGAGTTTGAAGGTTGTTTGAGTTGGAAAGTACTATAGAGAATTCACGAAACATCTCGCTTTATCCAATCGTCAAAAATCTAAAGCACAATATTTTAAATCCTTTTGTAAAAATCCTATATAAATATTCATTCGACTACCACTCCACATTCTGAGAAAAGAAGTCCTGAATGACAGAAATTTTGCTAGAGTTATCGGCAATATAAGAAGCCCCGAACGAATCGCCCAACCACATGACTTCCGTCACATTAGGACTACTTGCTGGGAAAGCAGTAAGGTTTCCACCATTTGGATTTCCATTCTTGATGAAGTTGACCCAGTATGCCGACATTGTTTTCTGAAGTTGGTAATCCAAAGATGTCCAGGTATAGTTATAGTAGGTTGGCATGTTGCCAAATGTGTACCATAGTTCGGAGCCGTGGTAGGCACCGCTGGTTTGATTGGGAGGCGAGTGAGTCCAGAAGTAAACAAATACGTCGCTCGTGGCTCCCCCGGCATACCAGTCTGATGCCCATCCCCAGGTGGAAACTCGATTTATATCTTGACCGAATGCTGCGTTCTGAAGAGTCGCTTCGGAGTCCGTGGTTGCTGGATATGCTGAGAAGAAAGAAGTTGAGAGGTTGCCCATTAGTTCTGTCCATCCTTCTTGGTAGTCGGCGAGAGTTATGTTTGAACTGTCACTTTCTCCCAGGTTGTCTCCGGTCAGCATGGGGATATCGCCATGGGTGTTGAGTGAGAGCGCTTCTCCGTATCCGTAGGGAAGAACGTAACCTTCGACAACAGGACGCCAGAGAGGAGGCTCAGAGACTAAGCCAATTGTGCTGTTTTCGTAAACGGTGCCGTCTAAAATGGTGTCCATAGCCCCGTCGTAAAGAAGAAGATCTTCCATTGATACATTGCGGAGTTCTGCAATGGTGGACACATTCATCTCTGATACGAATGTTATACCTTGTTCCAAGGCTGGTCCAAGCAGACGATGGCTGGTTGCCAGGCCGTAAGTCTCGGGATCATTGGGATCGCGTGCACCACTTTCTGCGATGCAACCTACGATTTTATCGCTTGAAAGGGGGCTGTACATCATTCTATAGCAGAATTAGCATGTTTTTTCTTCTACATTCAGTAAAAAGTGCACTTACATCAACGCGCTGGCTGAACCAGCTGATTGTCCACCAACAGTGATATGATCTGGGTTACCACCAAAAGCAGCAACTTCAGACTGCAAAAAGGTAATCGCTTGTTGCTGATCCATGATTCCATAATTCCCCGATGAGTTATTAGGCGACTCGGCACTGAGATCGGGATGAGCCAAAAATCCAAAAGGTCCCATACGATAGTTGAAAGTGACAACAATCATATCCTTAGCAGCAAGATGAGAACCATCGTATGTAGGCACACTGCCAGCACCGCCTTCAAAACGACCACCATAAATCCACATGAAAACCGGGAGATTGGAGGTAGAGGTTGCGTTTGCTGGTGCCCAGATGTTCATATACAGACAGTCCTCTGAGATGTCGTAGCTGCCTGAAGAGAAGAGACCGAGAGCTGAGTAGCTTTGAGCGCAGTCCGCTCCGAAGGATGTTGCGTTAAGAACCCCGGACCAGGTCGCAGGTGAAGTTGGAGCTCTCCATCTCAAGTCTCCAATTGGGGGAGTGGCGAATGGGATTCCCTTGTATGCAACTACAGTACTCTCAAGATCTGATGTAGCGCCTTGCACCGTACCGTAAGAGGTGAGGACTTGTTGTGATCCCCGTGAGCGTAGTGTTGCTCCCAATGCGAGTGGTGCGGAAGCAAGGCCCACGACAAGGCCGGTTATGCAGACCATGGTAAAAATCCAGGAAAAAGGCTGAAAACAGACTGAGAAGCGAATGAAGAAGTAGTCTGTGGGAAGAGTACTAAGTGATGGCAAGTGAGGAATAGTCCAGCGTTTTGTAATTCTGTACTGCCATCCTTAGATGCCATGTCTGAGTCTTCCTCGTACCTGTGGGGTGATGAATCCCCACCACCTTGCTAGGCTTGGGTCGAGAAGTGGCAAAGATCCATTGGCATTCTATTGAAATTGGAGGGTTTACTTCTCCTGAAGACGTATTTTATGACGATCCAATCTACGCGTACAGTTTTCCAAATAATGCTCAGCAAGTTGTTGCTTATAGTAGGCCCTCCACTCGGCTATTACCGGCCGTTCGACAGGGTGTACCCGACGTGCGATGCCGGTTAGCCGGTCACTCTGGGGTACTTCGGGAGTACGGATGAAATTTCTAAAAGTAGAACTAGGAATTGATGAAACGACTAGTCTCGTAAAAATATAGACTTAGTGGAGTATTGTTTCGAAACACAACAGGCAACATTGGAGTCAAGAAAATGATATTGGACAACAGGTAACGTGATTCTGCAATACTGCTCGATCTCACGATAGTGTCATTGAATACTTATTATTGGTCGACCTTCTGATGGCTCAAATCCCAACAAGTAGGACTAGGTGGTCATAAGTATACTGAAACTCACGTGACGAGACTTGTCTAGTAAATGAGCTTTGATGAAAAGGTCCAGGATAACCATCTAAGAAGGCTCGGGAAAAAAAACTTTTCAGGTAAACTCGTGATTCTACAACGAGCCATAGTATTAAATATCTCCATTGATTTCCTTGCACTGCTAAGCACTGAGAAGGGGAGGATTTGGACAATCAACAGTCCTCCCTTCTGAGTCCAAGGGATAGATAGATACACCCTAATCGGAACATATCTCAGACTTAAAAATGCTTCAGCAACAACAAAAACTCTCGAAAGAGCATACCTAAGATGCAGGCAGACAAATAATCGAGAATTTGCTTAGACGCTGAACAACAGATAGAAAACGAATCTATGCGAAAGATTCACAGAAGTGTGGCTGATGAGAATGCCCAGAGAGGTACACATGCTATCGAGGGCAGCAATCTTCCACAAAAGCGCTTCAATTAGAGTAGCGAAAAGAAAATACCATGCAGAAAGATGGATGTCGCCATATAATGCTGGCAAGAAGACGCTAAGGAGGAATAGAGCTGGTGTTTTAGCTATAAATTTGTGGATAGTATCGGGCTCCCAGAGCCCTTGAAAGAGTCCAGAAATTGCTGTATCGGGAATGTTTGCAACGAGGGCGTTTCGCAGCTTGAAAATTTGTGGTCTTGGGGAAGAAGTGGGTTCTAGTAGGCCTCGAGTTGTCGTGCTGCGCGAAATTGCTGTGGCTGCGCGTTTCCATCTCAATTCCGTTTTCTTGGTTTCAGGTGAGGGGGTTTCATTGGTGATATGATATGTGTTTTCAATAACTGGCCTGTCCGTCTTTAGTTGGATTTGAGCGTCACTGAATGGCAGAGTCTCCACGCTGGAACGGGTTGTTTGCGAATCGGACTCAACAAGCAGAAGTGAGGCAGCCTCGCCGTCTTTTATCAACGTATTGAACGCTTGATTTATAAAGCTGTATCCCCCTTGCCGGCCTTTGGAAGAAGGTAATTTGTTTTGCCGAAGAATCAGTGCTATGAGGTTCAGAAACCCCGGGTCGTTATTTGTTGAGTGTGAGACGGCACCAGAGCTAGAAAGCAGTTTAATGGCTGCCGAACCGTGCGGTTCCATTTCAATTTCAATTTCGGAATTATTATTAAATTTTGACGCGGGAACTATCTTTGGGTCGACCAGCGTGGGATCCGAGACATCCTGAGGTTTCTATACCATAATTGTCAGTTCCTCGTAAAACAGCATATTAGACCCAGATACTTACACTGAACCATAGTGAGTACAGAACCAATGCTCAAATTACGTGGACAAAAGTATGTACTACAAGTAAAGTTAATGGAAACCCGGCTGCCTTGCGGGCAATGCACTGAACGACCATCCAGGTGACTTGAATGCAAATTAATGTTTTACCTACTATGCCTTCTTTACTTTTGTTGGAAATTGCTTATGAAGGTCCATGTAGTTACCAAGGTCAGCTAAGAAGATCAGAGACTCTCGGGTGAGAGTAAGCTGAAGAGAATTGCTAGTCATGTCTTTCACGTCGACAACGAATCCTCCCACTATTGCGTAGAATTCCCAGGTCAAATCGAAAGGCTTGAGTTTCCCAATCTAGTCGAGGAATAATTAGAGCATGCCTAAAGGGAGAATTGTATTGATAGACCTTTTCCGATTTGAAGCTCTTATAATCCTCTCCGAATCGAATCTTGTTGAGATCTTTCACAAGCTTGCTAGCAGCTTGATGTTGTGAAAATGCCGACCAAAAAACAAGCTCAGGAGCAAACAAAGCTATGATAACCCATTGCACCTTTTACATCAATCTTTTGCTAGTCGTGGACCGGTATGGAGGTACATTCAAATTAATACCCGTGTAGATGCAAGAAATCAAGGTTAAAACACAACTTGATAGAATATTCGCAGTACCTCGGTATGTCGCTGATGCGGCTCATTGTGAAGCGATCTCCGTTTGCAAAATGGTTCTATTTCTGCTGAAATCGCGGACTCGACTATCATCTCGGCTAATATTGTAAAGAACGTGGCGAGAGAGGGAATAATTTATCGCAACAGGAATATCCTTTGGTTGGGAAAGAGTAAGATTTTCGAAGCATGATTTTGAGAGGTTATGAGGCCGAGAAAAAATCTAGGCAGGATTTCTGTGACGGGTGGTTGCTCCATGATTGTTCTCCTTGGAGGGCGAGGCTGATTGGATATAACTTGAAGATTTATTGAAAATGGCATGGTGACGATAACTCAAGCATGCAATTTTTCTGATTGCTAATCAATTATCAGTATGTGGTACGAATTAGGTGGTGTTGTCAGTGTGAAGAGTGATTTTGCTGGCCCCCAAACCATCGTCACTCCCTCGTTAAGTTTGCTAAAAATAGACCAGGGTTTCTCGTAATGTTCAAAACATAACCAGATATTTAGAAAGTCATGGAACGTGACTGGTATTTTTGGTTTCTCTCTCTCTCTGTCAATCAGCAGGATCTATTAACACTCTTTTGATGCCGTTGTAAAACCAGTCAATCACGTGACTGGGACTAGGAGTCATTTATTTGAAGACTTGGTGTCAGTGTAACGAAACGTGGGTTATGTGATTCAACTGACGTCATTATTTGAAGAAGACTTCATTCTCTTCTTACAAAGATCATGCTTTCTTTTCTTATGCGGATCTAGTGTCTAGATCATCATTTTAAAAGGGGCCAAATTTATGATTGGTTCGGTTGTTAGGACTTAGAACTTAGGCGAATAAACAAACACTTGGGGCTGAACTCATCAACAATGCTCAGAAAGACTAATAAAGTACACTGGACTGCTAATTTAATTGAATGATGAATAATCTCACGTCATTTGAACTTCTTTCAAACCTTATGAACCATTCAGGTCTAACGGCATGCTACAAGAAAGCGACAAAGAAGATAAGAGATTGATAAGTTTTTGATCCTTTTAGTTTTACTCTAGGAAGTGTGGTCTTTTGCGATCTGCAAGAATACTTGAAGTTTGTACTGTTGATTGGAGGCAAAGAGTATGGCTATCCTACATCGCAAATAATTGAACCCTCTGCTCTGGTTTCCTATGACCTGATTAGCTATCTAGCCCTCTTGCCCTAGGAATCATTATAATCGCTATCTGGCTCCCCAATAACAGACCCATCATCTAAAGTCTCCCCATCTGAGGTTTTGCTCTTCAGAAATTCATTTAAAACTTCTAGTGATTTGCCCTGTTGAGGTTCCGACTCGCCATCCGAAGGCGGGTGCTCCTGGTGCTCGAGTCGTGGAGGGGTTCGCGGAGGAAGCGGAATATTATGCTGCACTCTCCAATCCTTTCGATATTCTTCAAAGGCAGCAGGAATACTCGTATCGCCTACGCCAATAAATGTTATCTCACCCCCTGATCGCATCGCATCCCTTTCATTTACCGACGGGCTCTCAGCAGAAATCCTCATAATCGTTGGCAGTTTGCCCTTTCTCCGGATTGTGATTTCAGTAGCGGGGAGTTCTGAGAGCACACCACGAGATACGGCATCCCTTCTCAGCATTTTGAGGAAAGCGTCAAGGGCCATGATGTAGGAAAAAATGTTGTCTTCGCCCATCCCAGTTTCGTATTGTTTCTTGAATTCTTGGACGAAGAACTTCTCGTATTGGTCGAGGATGGGTGATGAGAGGAGGAGTTGGAGGGTGATGAGAGGTGGGGTTTCGAGAGTTATTTGAGATTCAAAGACGCCGCCTTTGAAGTCGTGGGTGTGGAGTTCTGTGAAGAGTTCCAAGCAGAGACTGGATTCTGGGGTTTCGAAGACGTGCTGTGAGGGGTTTGGTGGCTCGGCTGCAGTTTCATCTCGGGCTTTTTGAAGCTTATGTTGGATTGTACCGGGGGGGTAGGTTTTGCGCGGAGGTTCGAGTTTGCTTTGTCTCCGGCTGAGGTTTCTGCGGTCTCGTTCTCGCATTTTGTGCTGATGTTTGTCAGTGTAGCCATTGAAATCTACGCCTTTGTTGTCACTTACAGTGGCTTAGAGTTGCTGGAGTTGAAAGATCGACGAGGGAAGTTGAAAATCTGTCCAAGTGGGGGATCATATGGCAAGAAAGCTGAGGCCATGAGGGCCCTCTTCGCTTATCTTCATGAGAGTCATTTGATCAGCACAAAACGCTTTGGATTTTGATTTTAATGGTGAATAAAAGATTGTTGAGATCGGCAAATCCCGGCTCGCTGGCTCGGCCGAGACCACTTACAGCACACACAATCAAGTCTATGGAAATTAACATAAGCAAGACTGGCTAGAATTGTGCTCTTTTCACTGCCGCTGAGGTCATAATATTATACAAGAGTTTTATTTGCGAAAATGAAGAATAAGGACTCTATGTTCCTGAACGAGTTTCCTAAAAACACCCCCCTGGCATTATGAGTTTTCCTCCATTGGGGGAGTGTGACCCGGGGAATCAAACTCCAACCTTAAAGCAGTGTGATACTGTGCCCTCTCCTTCTCAGCTGGCTTCTTGGTTCTCTTTTTGAGCCCCCTTTTCTTCAATTTCTCCTCCAAGAACTCCACAGCAGCAACCCATTTCGCATCTCCACTCTGCCGTCCATCCACACCGAGTTTAAAGTATTGACAGAAATCATAGGTTTCATCTCTATAAATCGTAGCAGAACCTCTGACCTTATCATCATCATCATAAATCTTGACCGTTCGTGCTGCTATCCCAATCTGACGTTTCTTCGCATCCACCAAAAACACCTCCATCAAATTATCCCACGTCTCCTGGCTGATGAATTCAGAAATATCCTTCTCTCCATTCTCGAATCCCTCGTAGATGGAAACGGCTTCATCGTGGTATTCTTGTTCAGCTATTCTCTCCTCAGGCCCGAGTTTTCGGCAGTATAAAATGGTGTTTTACGCTGAGATGGGGGATTTCATATCTTTGATGATGCTTTTGTATACTCCATTCCGGAAATTTTGACGATCTATTGCGATGATGAGTTCGGATCTGAAGGGTTCGTCGATGATAGCCTCTTTTGTTTTTCGGGCAGCTTTCGATTCTTTTTTTGGTTCCTTCGTTTCAAGTTCGAAGATGTCGCCCACTATTATAACGTCGGTTTCTTGTGCAGACTTCAATTCCTTAGCTTCAATTTCGATGGGTTCTTCCAATTTTCGTTCACAAGCAGTTTGGACGGGCCCCGACTTCTTTGCTTCAGCTTTGAGGGTTGCGTCCACTATCGTATCATCGCTTCCTGGGTCATGTCCCAATTTCGCCTCCATCTCTAGTACCAGTATCTCTGATGGACTCGTCGATAAGACGATTCGTGCTAAATAGGTAGCAGGAGGTGTTATTTGGGCAGGTGGTGGCTGTGGGGTGTTATGGTCGGTTGTGTAATGTTGCCTCGCAAGGTGGATGGGTTTATCTTGTTGAAAAAGAGGGGTATCAGGCTAGGCATATAGAGACTACGTACTTCCTCGCATAAATTTGGTTGTAAATATGTTCGCCCACTAGCTTGCTTGCATTCCCAACCGAAGGTGAATCGCTTAAAAACTCTACCGAGCTGGCCACGGAACTTCAGAGAAATGTCTCCAACACTCAACTTTCTGTTTCCAGAACTTTCTTACGTTTCTTCATTTTCTGTACTAATGTAGCTATCAATTCACCCACCCTCCTCGCGCCCCCACCCGCCCCACAAATCCACAGCAAAGGGCCCACCAATCACCTATCAAAGTTCAACTCAAGTAGCCAAATAAGAAATATGCTTCCAATTCATTTGTTCAATCAGACAAGCCTACGAACCAAGCTCACTTGGCGTAGTGGGAAGAGGTTGTTTCACACACTACGAACGGTGCTGTGCATGCATGTTATACAAACTAGCGCAGAATGAATTAGACTCTAATGTAAAATGTCCTAGTGGTGGTAACCACTGGGGGGGCTTGGTAGTCATGAATCGCAACTCTACGGGGTTGTATGGATTTTTGCTAATTTTTTGTATTGATTTCGCAGTGTTGGGGTGCTAGAGAGCGATAACCATAAGCAATTTTTATGTAATGACCTTCCGCATATCCCTCGCGAATTTTCATCCTGAATATTAACATCACCAAGAAACGTGCCTCAAAATTTGTTCCTATGGTTGGGCACTCAACCTGCTTTTGAAGTCCATCAAGCCGCGTCTCCAATTGTCCGACTCGCTTCTCAATGGCGTCAAGTCGGTATCTCAGAACCGTCAAATCACCACCATGACTTGTGTTTCTTGCATTTTTTGCTGCTGCCTCGACCGTTGCTTCTTCTGCTTTTTTGTTTCCTTCAATCTCTTTGTCAGATGTGTGTCTTGGCTGCGAACTGGCATCTTTCTTACCTTGTGAAGGGGCTAGTGCTTGGTATGGAACTTTCTCCAACCAAGCCATCTTCTTCTGGCCCCCGAGTACCAAGTTTTTCAAATCTTCAATTGTACACATTTACGCAGTTTCCGTATCGTTCAGTGTCATTGTTGGTGGTTTCGATGGGTTTCTCCGTGTAACATTTCTTTTCTCGGTCGGAAGCTTTGACTGGCTTGGTATCACTCGCGCTTTTGTCATTTCCAAGAAGCGTGGACTTTACTTTCCCCGAGTTAGAGTGTTCGAGAACCGTGGTGGGTGAAGGTTTTCCCTCATTTTCCTTGAGAGTTGATGGCATCTTTGGAGGGGAGCTGGAGAAGATCCGAAATCTGGGTGATATGGTAGATGGAGAAGCAAAAAGGGATTTATATAGGAAATATTCAACGTCAGGAGATTCTTTCGCGTTCGTATAGCTGACCTTACGAAGGCTCCAGTACTCCATTCCATGGTCTCAAACTGTAACAGAAGCCAACTGCTAACATTCAATGAAATTTTTGTATTCTTGATGCTAGCAGAAAACAGACCGCAGGTAACTTGTTCGAATGTTACTTGCATCGAAGCAGCCAGATACATGGTATGATGTCGAGACAATTTATGCCGGTAGCTCGAAATAAGAAGTAAATGATGGATATTGTTCCATCGCGTATCCTGAAACAAGATCCCCCATCATGTCGCAATCGAAATCAATCAAATCATGTTCCAGGAAACCGACACCATCATGATCAAAGTTGGAAGCGGAACAAAAGTCGTCTCCCGTTTGGCCAAAGTCCCAGAGCGATTCAAAATGATCCACATTTTCCTCATCTTGTCTGGAAACATCCACGGCAGCACCTGTATCCTCCAGGTCTTTCTCTAGATGCGTCTCCACACCTCTTTCAAGACTGTTTCGATACTCCCCAACCGTCAACCCCACAACCTTCTTGAACACCCGACAAAAATGGCTCTCAGTCAATCCCACCTCCTTAGCCAAACCCTTGACACTCCACTTCTGCCCATCGTCACCCTCGTTTCGAATAAGCTCACAAGCTCGATCAACAAAGGCCTTCTGGGGGTCTCCTTCAGCTTCTTTCAGTTCAGGTCGACATCTCTTGCACGCGCGATATCCAGCGACTTCCGCCTCCTCAGCCACGTCGTAGAATTTGATGTTCGCCTTTCGAGCGAGCCTTGAGGGGCAGGTAGGTCGACAGTAGATTTTGGTTGTTGTGACGGCGTATATGAAACTGCTTGCCGCGAGGGGATTGCGAGATTGGAGAGCTGACCAGCGGGTGGTCGGGTTTGAAAAGTGGGGCATTTTGGCCTTAGTCTGGGTTGCAGGTGTGGTAAGGGGAGGTATTGTTAATTCTGCTTTCTCGGTTTTTGCGTAATGGAGAGGAACAAAGAAGACGAGGAAGAAACGGTTGTCTTATGATGTGGGTTGATGAGAATCGTCATTGACAGAGAAAGAGGTTGAAATATGAAGTTGAAATAGCATCACGGACCTGCTCTTGAAGTGACCAATCAGAGAAGAGTTCGCGTGTCACACCTTTCCAACTCACATGATTCAAGGATTTTGACTTTACGATGAAGTCTGAAAAGGTTCTTGTTTACCAGGTGCATTAGGGGCTGTAATACGCTCCTCCCAAAGCTTGAGTTGAGATCAAAGTGGCCAATCAGACATAAAAGTCGTGACTCAAGCGTCTTGCTCCGGAAGTGACCAATCAGCGCCTTCGCCTCCCATCTTCAAACATTTATTTCCTCGAAACTTCTCGATCGCTCCGAGATATCTCAAAACTCTTCCAGCAGAAACAAAACCAGCTCTTCATAATGACAGTGACTCAATTTCAAGAAGCGAGTATTCCATCTCCAGTACTCAATATTTCAAGTGAGTCTAACTTGAAAACAGCGCGTCTACGCACTCCTCAATCAAATACCCTCCGGTCGCATCTCCTCTTACGCAGCACTTTCAAGCGCCCTCTCGTCGTCACCGAGAGCTGTTGGCGGAGCCTTAAGAAGAAATCCTTTCGCGCCCGAAGTTCCTTGCCATCGAATTATTTGCGCTGATGGAGTAAGTGAGCCCTTATAAACCCTCTCTTCTTGCGTTTGATATTCTCGTTGAGCCAAAATTCTTACGAGGACTTCCTAATTTAAATTGCGAAGGGAAAGGGAAGCTGCTGATTTATCATTCAGAATATTGGTGGTTTCAAAGGAGAAGCCCAAGATGCGCCATCGGGTATAAACCAAACGGAGAAATTGAGGCTTTTGAAGAGCGAGGGTGTTTTGTTTGATGAGAATGGGAAGTTGGTGGACGAGAAGAGATGGTGGGATGATTTCAAAATCTAAGTTAGCACTGTACAGTAGCTTGGGCCGCTTGCCTTCGTAACTGGACACACACCATCAAGACAAAAGTACACCCCTATGCCATGAAATCTACAGTCCACTGCTTGTTGTAAACTAGCTAGGAAAAGGTGTCGTAATAGTGCAGTAAGACGGAGATGAATTCATCCGACTCGACTTTAAATCGATGATCTCCCCCACGATCTTTAACGATTGCAATTCTCTCTTGAGAATGGCCGGTCTACCAAAAACAGTCTTTGAACTCACGGGCGGTTGTTTCTGCTCTGCAATCCGCTACACAATCTCGATTCCCTCTTTCGAGTCTAGACCCGCTCTCCCATCGCAACGCTCACCAAACTTTGGACCTCAAAGCGAGACTTCAAACTACTTCCCACTAGTCTCTTTCGACCATTGTGATTCTTGTCGACGAGTTGCAGCAACGTTGGTACAAGCATGGATCATCTGTCCAACCTCCTGGGTCCAATTTTCGCTTCAGCCAAAATCACCAGACAATGGATCCCGAATCGAACCAGCCATCGAGAAAGTATTGAAAGGTGGCAAAGGACTGTATGAGACAACTTATCTGGCGAATTTTAAGACCTCCGAATATGTTTCAAGGGCATTTTGTGGAAAGTGTGGCACGCATTTGACGTATGATTGTTCGGAAGAGCCAGGACTTGATAGGGAGATTCCCCGTTGTGATATTACGCTTGGATCGTTGGATAAGACCTGCTTGGAGATGGAGGGAATGAGGCCTTGCATGCAAACTTGGTTGGAGGATGGAATTGATTGGGTGAAGAAGTTGGTGGTTGAAGGAGAGAAAGGCATTTGATATGGCTTGGGTTTTGAACTTTGAAGGCTGTACAAAAGAAGCAGGTTTATGAGGATTTCTATCCACCTAGATCCTATCCTTACCACTAAATCACTTTTCCCTTCGTGAATTTCAGAATAACAACACTTTTCAACTTGCAAGGTTATATTTTTAGGCGGGCGAGGAGGGTTATGGTGGGTTGGGTGATGGAGGGGGCAACCCCCTTCTTGGCAAGGACTAAAGAGCAGTGAATGGAACTAGCGCGAACTAGCGCGAACTAGCGCGAAGCTAAGGGAAGTTCCAATCTTAAATACAGGTATCTAGTTAGTTTAAGATTGCAACGCCTTCTTGCCATACAGGACCTCCATCGATCACGAAAAAGATACATGTCCGCATGCGATTGCATATAAAGCCATCACTTGTCGCGTCGCGAGAAGCTCTCGAGACTGCACTGAAATTCGCATTCTACGGTATTCATCTCATAGTGAACTCTTGTCTAGCGCCTTCATATATGGTAAGTTGGTCATCGGAGCAGATCCTGGTTCGTACTGACTATCGACAGGACGACTTAGATCGACGAGAGGAAGCCGCGGCCGAATGGAAGAGAAAGCTAATTGCTGCAAAACTGGGCGGTGAATTTAAGCAAGCCTTGCAGATCAAAGACAATATCTACGATTTCAAAGATTGGGAGCCGACAGATCACACCCAACCTCAAGCAGCCAACGTAGAAGACAACGATGAACAATCTCGTTCTCACAAATTTTGTGCAGGCCGATGACACCTTTTTCCGATTCTCAAGCTTCCCACCAGAGATTTGCCCAAAGATCTGGCACTTTGCTATCATAGATAAACTCAGCGACCTCACACCAAAAGTCATCAGAATTGCAAGAGCTGCCATCAATTTCTACGACATGCTATATCTCGGTTATAGGGTGCCATGGGCGCAAGAACCGATGCATGCAAATCGAAACATCCGACACCATTTATTGACCCTCTTTCTTAAAGTCTGCAAAGAATCCAGCGAGATCGCTCAACTCTACCACGGCATCCACCCTCTCTTCGAAGGCTCCGAACTCGTTCCGGGCAAATTATACTTCAAGTCCGACATCGACACCCTTGCCGTCGTATGGACACACTTTAAAGACAGACTTCAATACGGCATCGAAAAAGTCGTTGAAACCACAATTCCCTTGGTCGAATCCCTTCGAGTTTACATCAAAATGGACAGTTTGAACATGTTGGGACCTAGCAACGATCTCTAAATGTTGTTCCAGGCCTGGAAGAATGGTGGAGAAGCAGCTTTACGACGCCGAGGACTTCAAAGATTTGTCACACATCATCCTTTCACGAATCTCAAGAAGTTGGAGTTTCTGGTGGATGGAGCGCAAAATGGGGAATATATCCAGGGAGTGGGATCCACTATGCCTGAAATTCGCCGTGAGGAGTTTACGGAAGTAATGACGCGCCACTTTTTCAAACCAGCTTATGCTGCATCGTCAGTTCCTGAAATTACCTTTTCAACTTACGATAAACCCACGATCTTGGGTTGGACTCCTCAATAACTACATGCTTGCAAATGTTTGAGCGAATATGGAAGTTGGGTGGGAGTTTGGGAGGGGATCTTTCTTGTTCAATGACTGCTGATGTATGCCACTGATTTGCGCTGTATGACGACCAGTAACCCAAGCGTTGTTCATGGAATATTAAAATTGGAGAATCCTTTTATTTAGCACTTTGTAGAATCAATGGAATCACTTCTCCTCAAAACATGGTAGTCATGAGAGCTGCACTTTTGTTAATAACTAGTGATGGCAAATATCTGGCGCGTCATACGCTTGTTTTGCAAAGAAGAGACGTCTAGAATAATGCGGTCTCCCTAATGTCACAAGTACCGCTAGAAAAATGTAGAGGGATGGAAATGTCAGATTAAACGATTAAACAACAGCTCCTGGACTTTAGACCATCAGAGGGAGTCTCTCACAATCGAGTGCAAGGATACGATCATTGCAGTTCCCTCTATGCTAAGCTTCCTCAAATGGCCCAAAATTTTTAAACGCCTAGAGACTGAAAAGATAGGTCGCCCCAACCGCGTCTCAAACAGTACGAAGCTTCCTCAGCTTCCAACCACAACAACAGCAGTAAGCAACCTCCCCTAAAAAATATAAAAAATCAGCCAAACTCTAAACCACACAGCTGAGCTAGGAGGCTCCTACCCCCGGGCGGGATAGACTGAAGAGAAACCTCGCAAGGTTTTTACCATAACAATTTCAACCGCGGGGTCACCGCGATAGAACTTGATTAGAATCAGGCGTGATATTACTAATTTTGTCAAGAAAGGAGGAAACAGTTAAGTTTTTTTACTTGGAAGTAGCGCAATGCCCATTATTTAACTGAATAGGCCAGGCGAGCAAGCTCTAGTTTTGTGATAGCGAGAGATGTTATCTGTGGTTGTTAATAAAATTTTGGAATTGTGGGGGTAGGCAGAGAACCTGAAGGTTAAGCGAGGGGATTGGTGGGGGAGCTTCAGGTTATATTGGATTGGGGTGTACGCGCCAGCTTTATCTAATGATCCATCTATCGTATTGATGTCTGCTTGTCCTCAAAACTCTGTCGCTGCTGTATTCTCCCTTCGGCTGTCGCTCTGCATCAACCGCGCACCTCAACTTTGGTGGACAACACACTACACGCTGGTGTCCTAGAATTTGAAGGCCAGGTAATGGATGACAGTCTATCAGCACTGGCAAGTCTCGGCAATAACTTCATGTCTTGTGTTGCTGTGTCAAGGCCACAAAAAATGAAGGGAAGACCATTTGTCAGGACACCCCAGCAGGTGTTTTTAGGTATTTCATTCAATGATCAAAGATACATTCATAGACCAAAAACGCTGTAGAATAATTGTTTTTAGGACAGTCTGACGAAGTTGTAATTGAACAACACGGAGGCTATAGTGAAGATGACGAACCATAAGAGGGATGCAGCGTAGAGGACGAACTGTAGTTGGAGTTCTGGGAGAAGATGTTTAAAGGGCAGGGCACCCATGGTGAAGGTTTGTTGATACATTGCGTGTTGGTGTCTTGTCTTTTGTTGTGAATAGTAAAGAGCTCCACGCTGTACCTAAGGGCAGATATTTATAGACTACGTAAGACGCTAGCAGACGCTAACTAAGTGAGAGGTAAAGTCTAACCCACAAAATGAAGTGGGGCCGTCATGTGTTTACATATCGCTAAGCTACTTTCTCTTGTTGACTCCAAATGCTGATCTAGATGTCAACACAACGCAGCATATCAAATGGTACAGTAAAGGGTATTCTTAGAGAAAGTGAACGAGATTTCGTGAAAGGTACGTTTTGTAGCTCGTCAAATCTGGGACAGTGACCTCAACAGGAAAAATTGAATCAGCTAGTGGACTGTTAATGTCCGTAGTGCCGCAAATAGGCCAGGTTCCCAAAATATCCCCTCCAGACTCGGGGTATGGATAAGATGAAAGAGTTGCCCCGAATTTTGCAGGAGAGTAATTATTCCTATAACGACCCAGTACATGAGATGCTCTCGTAGAACTTGAATAAAACCACAATAACAGCCTAGAAACCTGTAAGATTCGATTAAGCAGCTAATGAGTAGCCGATGGATCTTCTTAAATTTTCGATTTATTTTAGCAATTTAATTTGAAGGTTCAAGAATCTGTGCAGTAGGAGGCACTAAGCGGTGTAAGTACAGAGCCTGAAAGATAAGTCCTATTGCATCACTCTTCTTACAGTACTTCAACTCATCTACACACATACACAATCGCGTTTCAGCTCATTTAAGTCTACAGTTTAGATCACCAATATCCTCACTCATTGGTCAAACGCCGGTTCTCACATCACTGGTAATTACAAACGGAAAATGCACGAGAAAAGGCAGCTTTTAACAATCTAGTAAAGCTGATTTCAGTGAATACAAGTAGCGATTGTATTGCAATTTCCCCCATCACCAATTTGCACCACCAAATACCCAATGAACCAGTTTTCCCCACGCTTTCAGGAGTTTCCCAAGAAGATACCCTTCATCACCCTCAATCTATGCTCCCTCACATGCCGCCTTTTCTTCCTCCTTGCCGTCCGTGATCACACTCTCACTCTCTTCCTCCCCCTTATCCGTACCCAATGCTTCCCAGGTCAGATAAACAATGCCACACGCTACCGCACTGGAGACTAAAGCATACAAACAAAAAAAGAGGATGAAAAGGATATGATTCCTAACCGCACCCCCGTTTATGCTACCATGCTCTTTGTAAATTGCATTCTCAGGCTTCTTTGATTGTGCAATGTAACCTTTGATAGACATGTAGTTACAGTGGAGGCTCACCGTAGTAGCGCATATCGAGACTCGTAATAGGGTGAGGATTCGTCTCTCTCGGTGAGTAGTGTGGTGGAACAAGTTCAATCGGTCCGATGTGGGATTATGTGAATAGTAGAAGAGGAGCCCAAAGCAGGCCAAGAGAGCGAGGAGAGGTAGGAGGACGTCCCAAACGCTTTGTTGCTCAACAAAGATGACGAGCCAGGGGAATCCTATGCCGAAAAAGATGATGTATGGGAGTACTTCTAAGAGGTACTTAGGGAAGCGAAGGATGGAAGAACTTTGTCCAGGCATTGTGTGTTGTTGTCTTGCGTCTTTGGTTGTCTTTAAGATGGCAAAGAGTTTCGTGTTCTGACTACAGATGTAGAGCAAGGGCGGGGTATTTATAGGCTGTGACAGGCGCTAGCAGGCGCTAGCTAAGCGAGCAGACGATGACTTAAGCCGTCTCGACCGCCTCGTTACCGTGGCGAATTCAAGGCACTAAAGAAGTAGGTGACGGGCACAATTCACGCTTATAGATTCTGCACCGAGGTTTATACATATGCATGTACAATAACCACAGAATAAGACTCAACAATACATTTGATTACCTCTCAACTCGAATAAAACCAGGAATCATTTATATATACAAAGTTCTTCAGACTTTACACTCTCTCACCCATCCCCGTCCTCTCTACCCTTTCCCTCGCAGTACTTAAAAGCTTCTCCCCAAACCCAGCAAGATCAATACCTTCAAAAAACGTTACTATTGCCGTATACATATATAACAATAATAAAATATATTACCCTGAGCCCTAACAGCTCTTTCCCTTCCCTAGATATTTTCAGTCTTGACATTCGGCGCAAAGCAGTAAGTAAATGGCCATGCTGTTATCTACTAGCAAGAAGTGCTTTTCATCCAATCAGGCCCTCACAACTTTTCCACCATCAAAATACCCCGAAATCTCTTCAAAGAAAGAAAACCGCCCTCTCCCCTAAAGATTCATCAGAAAATTCAGACCTAATAAGTTCAAGTTTTGCCTCTAGATACTCAACTCGCTACCACCAGAAGCTGCAAGAATTCGTGACTGTAGCCCCCTCCTACTTCCCCTTCTACAATTGTCCCAACACGTCTAGCAGAAGAAATATAATTCAAATATACTTGTTCTAGTCATTTAGGACAAATTAAATTAAATTTCCGAGTTTGTAGTTGAACAATTAATCAGGAATATAAAGCAGAAGGAGTCCTCTTGGTCAGTTACGAATTCCCGCAGCCCCCTGGTGCTACCATTCTATCGCCCACCCTACAATCATTCCACACATCTACACCTATACCCCATCACATTTCAACAACCCGAGCGAACTGGACAACATAATCTCATCCTGTCCCAAGGTCTCCTCGGACCTTCATTAGATCAAGTCCAGCACGCACCCCTGACAGGAACCAAGAAAGACATACAACTCGACAGCCCAAACCCAAATCTAAGAGAGAAACCAAAAAAAGTGTATTAAGTAATGGTATAAATTACAAAAAAAAGCACCACTAACGAACAAAAGAAGCTTCAAACCAGCAGGGAATTTTCTACCCCCCGAAGCTCCCCTTTCCATCCTATAATACACTCCATCCACTCCCCTCACCCAAATTCATCCTAAAAGTACCCACCCTCATCCATCCATCCATCCCTCATCACCAAACCCCATAATTTCATTTTTCAAAACCATTTACGAAGGTTTCTCCCCCATAACATCAATATACCCCCTCCCCTTCTTCTTCTTCGCCGTCCCCTTCCTCCCCCCCGTCGCCGGCCCAAGAAGATCATCAATACTACTAGCATTACTCATGCCCGTCCCCGGCCGACTAGGCGGCGCACTCGGCGGTCGCCCAGCACTACTATTACTAACACTCCTACTCATCGGTGCAAACCCCGGAGGCGCCAGAGCCGGCGCACCCCCCTCAGACGGTGGTCCATCTTCCTGTGACAGTGGACTTGGAGCTTTCCCGGCATCAGAAACGGCACGCATAGCTGGTGGAGGCGCGCGTGGAGTCGATGTAGGTCCTGAGACCGGGGGACCACTTGCGGTTCTGGGCGGGCCTGCTTTAGGCGGAGGGGGGGTAGCGGAGGGCGTTGGAGCGGTGTCGCCACCCTTCTTGTTGACCCATCTCTTGAGATCGGGATCATAGTAGAACGAACTGGCTTCTCCGAGTTTTGCTCGGATGGGTTTATTTGATTGAGCGGGAGTATCGGCGGCTTCTTTCTTACCGCCACCGAACCAACCACCTAGTCCCCAGCCTTTCTTTGCGGGTACTGCTGCTGCTTTTGCCGCTATAATAATGTTAGTCGTGTTTGGGTGAGTATATCTTAGATTGAGCTTACCATCTGCTTCAGCAGCCTTCCGGAAAGCTTCGTCTGCTTCCCGGTCCTTTTCCGCCTTGGTCTTTTCCCGTGGAGCCGAGGTGTCATTGTTCATGCCATCGTCAAAGTCATCGTCCATGAATGATTTCTTCTTTGGCTTGGTATCCACCGGAGAGTCAGGTTCATCAGTGGGTTCATATGGGGTGTAACTACTGCTAGGTGGTTCATACCCACCGCTTGGTGGTTCGTAACCAGTAGACGCTGGTGGTTCATAGCCCGAGGACTGCTGTTCGCCATATGAAGGCTCGGGTGGTGTGTATGGTGCTGACATCTGATTTCCATCAAAGTTGTTGAGTGGTTGTGGAGAGGAAAACATGTTTGGTTGGTGCTCTGTTACAGGAGTGGTAAGTTGGGCAGAGTATGGCGAGTCGTTGGACCCAAAGGGCGTATATGAAGACTGCGGTGTATGGTCCTGTTGTGCCACAGGCATATAACTATTCACTGCTGGCTGAGAATTTGGACTATAGTTGTTCATCGCAGACTGGGAACCTGGGCGGTAATCGGACATATTGCGTTGTGGTTCATAACGCTGATGCTCGCCAGATCTTCGCTGATATTCACCAGAAGATCTTTCCTCCATGGAAGTTCGAGGCTGGGAGGCCAATGATCCACTTCGAGGAGGGTCCGGGGTGTACGCTCGCCCTGGAGCATATCTTGAACTCACTTTGGTCGCTGGCACCGCCGTAACTGCACCATTGATACCCAATCCTCCATTGTAGCTTCCATAAAGTTCAGCGTTGGATGGGGAACGGCTGATTGTTGGAGTACCGCCAGCAATCCTAGAGAAAGGCCCAATTTCACCCACTGTCGAGGCATTGGTTCCATTATCAGGTGTATCATTCTCATCGCCAGCTACAAATTTGCTCAACTTATCCCAAACAGAACCGGACACCTTGTCAATACTTGGCTTTGAAAGCCAAGAAGAAGCTTCGGATTTAGGTGACTGCTTCAAGCGTTTGCTAAGGTCGTCTAGGGCTGAGATTAAAAGGCTATGGTGGTAAGGTGATCGTCTTGTTTGAGAAGTAATCGATGATGCAACAGACTCGCAGTATTGAAGGGCGTTCTCGCGATATCCATATTCCGCAAGAATTGTGGCGTGTTGAACTTTGTAGATGGACAAATGTGGATAAGAAACTGCCACACTTGCAGTACTGGAAAGTGACATCCCATATTCAAAGACTTCGCTCAATAGTATTGGCTCCATTTCCTTGTCGAATTCGTATGGTTGCCTGAGGTGATCAGATCCAACGAGAACAATATTCGAAAGAGGATCATCAATTCCGCCAAACAGAGAGACGCTTCTTGCAAACAAAAAGCATATATGGGCTGCTTCAGCTCTACCATATCCCGATAAAAGTTTCCCCAAAGCTTTCAATGCTTGCACATCATCAATACTTCGGTTACTTAGCACGAGCCCGAGGGTCTCTCTCCATCTGTCCAGACCATCCATGGCATCTTTGGATGGCCCAGCTGAATTGGAAGTGCTGACCATTTGGAAACCGGCACGAGCTGAGGGTGGGACAAGTTCGTCGATGCTTTCTTCGAAATTGCCAGCAAAGACTTCATACAAGGCAGCCAAAGACTCGGTATTCTCCCCAGTATTCTTAACTTCTTTTTGCACAAACTCCTGCGCCACTTGCTTATACAACTCTTTGGATACGGTGTTTGAAATCAGCATAGCGTGAGCCCAAAGACGTTTGTCAACAGCCTCCCAAACCGCTTTTTCTCGTTCTCCGCGAAGAAGGTGTTTGCGGAGTTGATCAACAGCAGTAGGGTCTACCGGATCGGATCTTGCAGCAGAGTTCGAGGAGTGAGAAATACCCGAAAGATCGGCACCAGTAGCATAGAGTGGGGCAATATCAGTAGGGTCGCTGTCGAGACCTGGTGACAATACCGCTCGAACAGCCTTATCGACAACAGGATTTCCCTCCAAAGCACCGTCGTTCTCAATAAATACTAGCAAGATTTTCCACAACAATATGCGTTCTTCTGTTCGCTTGTCCTTATGAGAAAGATGGCTACTTATTCGTAGGTACGAAGCATTGCCTTCGAGAATTTGAATACCAGCATTGAGCCAGTTTATGATGTCCTTCTTTTTCGACTTTCCTTTAAGTGGTCCAGGGAAACTTGTTAATCTTTCTTGCAGCGGGTCCACTTCTTTGATGTTACGGATTTTAACTTCGCCGGGGCTTCTGATAATCATGGGTGTGGATTGATTCATGCCATATCGAGGAACGTCTTTCGGGAAAGATGTCATAATAGTTCCACCAACACCCCATACGAATACAGGAGAGCCTTTCCACCTCTGCAGAGGATCATGTTCCCGACCATCAGTTGGCGCAACATAATTCATCGCTTGAGAAAACCCCCGTGATCGTGCCTGTGTAGGCTGTACAGGAATTGTATTTAATCCATATTGTGCTCTTGGGGATGTTGGGACTTCAACAGACGCCGGCCGTTGGTATGGAGCAGATCCGGTCATATCAAGTCTAGGCCCAGTGAAAACGGTACTAGGCGACTGAGTGAGGGATCTTTGTGGTGGTACAAACCCAGCAGGTAGGTTTGAATTCTGAGACGCTTGCTGAGGGAGATAGTTTGATGGTGCTCGCTTAGGGGGTGACATATTACTTTTGGGGCCGTAGTTTTGTGGCGGAGGAGTTTGGGAAACTATCCGCATGGGTGGTGGAGCATGTGACATATGTTGTTGGTTTTGAGATTGCAGTGACCCATAGTTTCGAGGCGAAAGCTGATCATTCTCATCTACTTCTTGTGTAGGTGGGAGATGATTAGTTCTTAGGTTGGATTCGTAACCAGAAGAGCTACTTCGTCGATCATTTACAACTTCTGCGCCATAAGATCTAGGTTCATGATTTCTCTCGAAATGAGCAAGCGGACTCGAAGTGCGAGGTTGGTGTGGAAGAACAGGGGGAGAGGGTGCACCGACAGAAGCGTTGTATGGCTGCGACTGTTGGCGTGGCATAGGCGGAGGAGCAGGTGAGAAACGAGCAACTGGAGGAGGCGCAGTTTGACTATGAGGCAATGGCGGTGGAGCCGGAGAGTATCTCGAGGCAATAGCTGGTGGCGGGGCGTGATTCGTTGGAAGAGCGGCATATGGACTTACACGGTCGGGTGTAACTAGCCCTGCTGGAGGTGGTGGAGGTTGGTGTTGAGTTGAAGGTTGAAATGGGGGTTGTAGGGCATTTGGTGGAAATTGAGAAGTTGCAGGTGGCCCATACGAGTTGGGTGCAGCAGGGGTAGCATGAGAGTGTCTTGGTGCAGGTTTGGGCCTACTAGCCATAGGTAAATCCTCGAAGAATCCACTATTTGACGAATTTGTTCTTGGTGGTGGATGTGCGACAGGAATCGGCTGTTGTTGATTTTGATGTGGACCATTGCTACTTGTGGGTGGTGACAGATTGGATGCCGGCGCTCTTGGTGGTGGTGCCTGTGCATACATACTTGAGCTTCTAGGCGGAGGAGCACCAGGTGCTAGACCAGATGCATTGTTTCCACGGGCAATGTTTTGCATGCTAGGCCTTTTGCGAGGCTTGACAACTTCCATTGGCAAGTCATATGGTGAAGAATAACCTCCTTTGGACTGATTGGCGAAGCTCTGAGCTTTTGGCACACTTGATCGTTCTGGTTGCAATTGCTGCTGAGGTGGAAAGCTTGACGTAGCAGCCATATAGGGCGAGGATACTGTTGACGTAGCAGCTGGCCTCGAGAGATCCGTCAAGAGAGGAGCGGAAGGTGCATAGTTATTTCTTGGTGGAGGTACCTCTTGGGTGCTAGCTCCTGGTGGCAAATATCTATTCCCACCACTGCTGGTCCTTGCTATGTTTCCATTGACGGGGGCTACAGCAGGTTGATTCCCCGATGGAAATGTGTTTGCGGTTCCATTTTGCTCATCAGTATCTTCCAAAAACCCCTCATCGTCACTTCCAAATAGGGCAGCTGGATCGAGTGCAGTATTGTTTTCAGGCTCGTCGTCAGGTAAAAGTTCATCATCGTCATCATCCAAGAATTCGTCACCAGCCAATGCGGCTTTCCATTTTTCAGCAAGATCAACTTCCACATTTTTTGATTGGGAATCTCCTTTATTTTCCGGCGCGTTATTGAAAAAATCAGAGGGATCGTCAACATGTTCCTCTGGAAATGCAGGAGATAACTGATCGTTTGGTTGATAATGCATCGAGTCCATGACCTGAAAGGTGGATTTTCTCTCTAACGGGCCAGGTTCCGAGTTTGATTGTTTCGACGAATCGTCCGCTTTTGCAACTTGGGAGAAAAAGTCATCCTCCTCGCCCGCCTCCTCGTCCAAAAATGCTGGAGTTCCATAGTCGTTACGTGGGCCTCCTTCAGGGTGAACTAATGGGAGGCCTTCTTCGAAGCGAGCCTGAGATTCCTGATCCTCATCTTGTCTGTAATCTCCACCGTATGATTGACCGTAGCTGGGAGCTGCGTCATTTTCAACACCGTTCGATTCCGTAGGTCTCGACTTTTCCTGAATCGGTTCTGGAGCTGTTGATTGATTGGAAAAATCGACCTCGTCGTGGCTTGTCTCGTCTCCAAAAAAGTCCTTTGGTTCGTGCTCGACTTCGTTCATAATGGCCTCCACTTGGCTATGGGCTTGGGGTTCGTCATTATGTGAGATTTCGGCGGGATTGTGAATGGGTGGTACGGCGGGAAATGAATTCGTTCGGTCTGATTTGGCCATCAGTTTGAAAGGGTCGGTATCCGTTCTTTGGATATTCCATTCCGGATCAACATCGTCGTCCTCCCCCCAATTCACGTCCTCAGAAACGGTTCGTGCAAATGACGTTGTACTCAGATGCTTGTTTTTGTGTTTGGGACCCTCTGATGGGAATTCGGCCTTGTCCTCCTGGGCTGGTTGTGGCACATCGATTCCATTGTGAACCGGCGCTTCCTCCAACTCGACTCCCCCGGGACTTGATAGAGAGGTTGTAAGCGCATTACGTAGGTTGTCCAAATCGCTGTGCGTTGTGATTTCATCTAATTGTTTGGTCTTCGATCTCTGCGTGGGCGCAATGTGGGATTCTTCCTCCAAACTTTCTGGATCCAGAACAGGTGCGCTGGCTTCTGTACTCGAAGCTTCGATGGTTTGCTGTTCCACGGGTAATGCGCCTTCTCCAAACACCGGTGATCCTTTCGTCTCGATTATGTCTGCTAGTGAATTTGGCATCAAGGCAGGGTGCCATGATTCTGCCAGCGTTTCGGAAGGCATCGCGACGGCTATGTGCCGAGAAAAGAATCGAATACTAAGGTAGACGCTGTTAGCACGTCATGGTGTATACGGTTGAAAGGCGCCACTTGTCCCAAGGAGCCGAACTCGGGAGCTGTAGCTACGTACTAATACAACAACTGCCGCTAAAGGACAATCAAATTAATTAAGCGTATTGGCGGAAACGTCAGCCATATTCCAACTTTCTTGGGTGGAAAAGTTTGTGGTCGTGAGGAAATGAGACGTGGAGATAGGAGGTTGGCGGGATTACCATCTAGATTCCAAGGTCGCGCCGTTGCAGCGGAAAGAAGCCACCTTGCTGGGGGCTGAGTGACTAAGGAGCAAATAGCCTTGAACAGCCTTGAACAGCCTTCCCTCGCGGCTGAAAGGCTGAAAAGGGGGTCAAGATGAAAACGGAAGGACTCTTCACTCTACCCAAATAAACTGACGCTAATTGTTCCTTTATATAGACTAAAGCTGTATACTTTTCCAAGTCTTTAGACCATTTTGAGTTCTCCTAAAACGTTGGACAATAGATTTACTGCCGCTTTTACCTAACTTCCTCAGGACGGCGACTTGAAACCGGCGCCGATGAGAGCCCCGCTCGGCCCGGCTCGGAAAAGCTACTTGCTCAGGTCGAATGGTCTCCGAGGGTCCGAAGTAGCAGTGCCATCGTGCTCATCCACGTTCTTTTTTACATATAAGCAGCTTTATTTTATATATAGAAATAAAAGTGTAATAAGTAGGGATTAGTCCATCACTAGATGAAGTATCAAGAGTTTATACCCCTGAAAAGGTGCCAATATAGATATAGAATTCTTAAAGTGGAACCACCGCGTGTTCTTCCAGGCATTTGTGGCTGAGAGCCTGAGACAATGGGATGTGAAGGCAAGGCTACGGTGGCACTAACTCTAGGCCTCTGACTTCTGACCAAAATATACACGACAACTATTCCATCACACTCTCTCCATACAATCGCTTGATCACTCCCTCACAAACGATCACCGCATCGATGAGGCATGTCGTCGCGACCTCTTCATCCTCCAGATGCTGCCGGATCGCCCGTCGATGATTCCGATTCGGACCTTGACCTAGACATCCAAGAACTTGATCCCATTACCACAACCTCGCCCTCCACCAACGGCGGGGCCCGAGATCGCAATACAAGAGACGAGCGAAGGACGGGAAACATACCCCTGAGAAACCTGCGTATGGGTAGCTTGCGCGGGCTAGGGAAACGAAATCGCGGCTATGGAGATTTAGGGAGACGGAGGGATACTGAAGGGGACGATTTACAGGGACTTTTGGCACACGACCAAGATGGAGACCCGAACCGGCTTTCGGGGGGTAGTCTTGCGGAGGACGATGCGCCATTGTTACCGTCGAGTAGAGTGCGGCGGAAATCTAGCGTTGGCTCTCTAAAGGAACGATTAGGATCACGGATACGTCTCCCAAGTTTTATATCCGGCTCAGCGGCTTCCCAAGCGCCGCAAAACGACGATGAGATACATGAGGAGGAACATGATCCGGCCTCCTCTCGAACGGTCTCGGTTGGAGCAATTCAATCCGCACGATTTCCGGCCAATGCGGTATCGAATGCCAAATATACCCCCATAAGCTTTTTACCGCGAACTTTGTATAACGAATTCTCTTTCTTCTTCAACATGTACTTTTTGCTCGTTGCTCTTTCACAGGCGATTCCTGCGTTGCGTATAGGATATCTTTCGACTTATATTGTACCATTAGCGGGTGTTTTGGCAATTACTTTGGGCAAGGAGGCATATGATGATATTGAAAGAAGACGGAGGGATTCAGAGGCCAATTCTGAGGGCTACACAGTCCTATCGTTCGACAGACCAGGGATGGGAGATGCCGACAGATATCATGCCAAGAAAAAGTTGAAGTTAAAGGTAAATTCAAAGTCCAAAAGAAGGTCTTTGGTGGGATCTTTGGCGGAAACGGATAGGTTATCTGATATCCAGGAAGAGGAAGACAATGCGGAAAGTCAGGGAGCTCGCCCATCCCCAACCTCTGTTGTTCGTGAGGTGACGAAAAAGGCCCGCGATTTGAAAGTTGGGGATGTTTTGAAACTGGGGAAAGATCAACGAGTTCCTGCCGACGTGGTGATTCTGAAGAGTTATACGAATGAAGCCAGCCCAGTGGAAGAAATCATAGACGGTGAAGTGAACAACGATAATCTGCTCGTGGATCCAATATCGGATCCTCCCATCGACCAGACTAATGGCAGTATAGCAGAAGCACGTGAGTCAACTTCAAAACTTGGAAACAGTCCAGCAGCGGACGCAGGAGGTGTGGGTGAAACTTTTATTCGAACAGATCAACTAGATGGAGAAACTGACTGGAAACTTCGACTCGGATCTCCACTTACACAACATCTTGATCCCTCCGAATTTACACGCCTACGTGTTGTTGCCGGCAAACCAGACAAGAAGGTTAACGAATTCTTGGGTACTGTGGAGTTGTTGCCAAAAGGAGTCGGATATGATCCTCACGTCCCAAAATTGAGCCCTCTTAGCAATGAGGTTGGAGCCGATAGCAGCAATGAAAATTCGGCTCCATTGACCATCGATAACACGGCTTGGGCCAACACCATTCTTGCTTCCAATGCGACCACATTAGCCGTTATTGTTTACACTGGTCCCCAAACTCGATCAGCGCTCTCTACCTCTGCCTCCCGATCGAAAACTGGATTACTAGAATACGAAATAAACTCTCTTACCAAGATTTTGTGTGCCCTCACACTTACATTATCCATTGTGCTCGTCGCTCTAGAGGGCTTTGAGCATGTGGCGGGTGTTGAGTGGTATGTCAAAATTATGCGCTTTCTAGTCTTGTTTTCTACGATCGTTCCAATCAGTCTTCGTGTCAACCTAGACATGGGGAAAACGGTCTACTCTTCGTTTATCCAGCGAGACCAAGGCATCGAGGGTGCGGTTGTAAGGACCAGTACCATTCCAGAAGAATTGGGTCGGATCGAATATTTACTCAGTGATAAGACTGGTACATTAACCCAAAACGAAATGGAAATGAAGAAAATTCATGTCGGGACGGTTTCCTACGCCAACGAAGCTATGGACGAAGTTGCTTCCTATATCAAGCAAGGATTTTCTGTTCCAGCACCTGCGGATGCCAATCAGCCACCACTCCTCATTACACCCTCGTCTACTTTCATCGCTTCCACTACAGTAACTGCTACCAGAACAAGAAGAGAAATTGGATCCCGAGTTCGAGACGTTGTCCTTGCATTGGGTATCTGTCACAATGTTACACCAACCATCGAGGAAGAGAATGGCGAAACTATCACATCTTACCAAGCCTCCTCACCAGATGAAATCGCAATCGTCAAATGGACAGAAGCTGTTGGTCTTCGCCTTATTCATCGAGATCGCAATGGGATGACACTTCAATCCGTCGATACTGGGCGTCCAGTAGTTCGAGTCAAAATTCTTGAGATCTTCCCCTTCACGTCTGATGGGAAGAGAATGGGTATAATAGTACAGTTTATGGATGGCGCAGAAACTTCCTCATCTACCAATATCGAAGCTGGTGAGATTTGGTTTTTCCAGAAAGGAGCTGATACTGTCATGACTTCCATTGTCGCTTCCAACGATTGGCTTGATGAAGAAACTGCCAACATGGCCCGTGAAGGCCTTCGAACCTTGGTTGTTGGCCGCAAGAAGATGTCTGTTCAGCAGTACAAAGAGTTTGCCTCGAACTACAAGGAGGCTTCCGTTGCCATCAACAATCGTGATGCTGGTATGGCTAGAGTCGTTTCGCATTATCTTGAGAAGGATCTTGAGCTACTAGGTGTTACTGGTGTCGAGGACAAATTACAGAAAGACGTTAAGCCTTCATTGGAACTCTTACGAAATGCCGGAATCAAGATCTGGATGTTAACAGGCGACAAAGTTGAAACAGCACGATGTGTTGCGGTCAGCGCCAAACTTGTCGCCAGAGGGCAATACATCCACACCATTGACAAGCTGAAGCGAAAAGACCTTGCGCAAGATCATCTCGATTTTCTCAGAAGTAAACCAGACTCGTGTCTTCTCATCGACGGGGAAAGCCTTTCCTTGCTCCTCACACATTTCAAACTCGAATTCATCTCCCTCGCCGTAAAACTACCAGCCGTCGTCGCCTGTCGCTGCTCACCAACTCAAAAAGCAGATGTCGCTCTCCTAATCCGAGATTTCACCAAGAAACGAATCTGCTGTATTGGAGATGGAGGGAACGACGTTTCCATGATCCAAGCTGCTGATGTGGGAGTTGGTATTGTCGGCAAAGAAGGTCGACAAGCTTCTCTCGCTGCCGACTTTTCCATCACACAATTCTGTCATTTGACTAAACTTTTGGTTTGGCATGGTCGCAACAGCTACAAACGTAGTGCTAAACTCGCACAATTCGTCATCCATCGTGGTCTCATCATCAGTGTTTGCCAAACAATGTACAGCATAGCCATAAAATTCGAACCCGAAGGTCTCTACAAAGATTGGCTTCTTGTCGGATATGCTACCGTATACACCATGGCCCCGGTCTTCTCGCTTGTTCTAGATAAAGACGTGGATGAGAAACTCGCCAACCTCTACCCGGAACTGTATAAAGAATTAACCACGGGGGCATCGCTCTCCTACCGTACATTCTTCGTCTGGGTCTTCGTCTCGATTTATCAGGGTGGTATGATCCAAGGACTGTCCCAGATATTGACGGAAGTCGATGGACCCCGTATGGTGGCGGTTAGTTTCACGGTGTTGGTGCTGAATGAGCTTTGTATGGTGGCGATTGAGATTACAACTTGGCATCCGGTGATGATTTTTAGTCTTGTGGGGACGCTACTTGTGTATTTGGGGAGTATACCGTTTTTGGGCGGGTACTTTGATTTGGAGTTTATTGTTACTTGGTATGTTTTTCCCCATTCCTTTCTTTAGTTTTATATATTGTGGGACTGACGTTGGTATAGGGGATTTGTGTGGAGGGTTGCTGCTATTGGGGCGATTTCGTTGATTCCTCCTTATGCGGGGAAGTTGATTAGGAGGGCGATTAAACCGCCTAGTTATCGGAAGGTGCAGGGTATTTGAGAGAGGTTGAGAAGGGTGTGGTGGTTCTCTTTTTTTTTAGTTTTGGGATTTGCATAGCGAGGGTGTTTTAGAGGGTGTCCAACTGAATTTGATTGCTTTTGAGTAAATGGTCTGTTATTTTTAGCTTGTTTTACTACCTTTTGTCTATTCGATTTTGAGGATATTGTGAAATGAGGTTTCTTAGATGTAAAATTTCCCTCGCTCATCGATTTCCTACCCCTTATATTCAATTATCAAACAGGCGAATCTCAAAAAGTAGGGGAAGTCGAGCTTTCAAGGGGGAAGCTGCGGTGCAATTGCTTGAACGGTGTGGGTTTATTTGAGAGTTGTAGCCCTATCTCAGGTAAGATTATTTAGGCCACGTTTTTTTATTAGTCGAGGTATAAGGATAGTAGAGCCAGGCTACAGCAAGTTTCGCTTATATCCTTCTACTAAGTGTGTAGCCATAACTTTACAAGGCGGTTATGACAACTTCTTTGCACAACACCTTTTCGTATTTGTTAATTAAGGTAATATGTCTTAGAAGCCTACGGATTGCTATTCTTTAGTGATTTTTAAAATTAAAAAGCCAGAGTTAGAATTAAATTAAGTCGCACGTAGGCTTCGCGATAAATGCAAGTCAGCTTTAATGTATACAGCTTTATTAACCGCAGTGTTGTGTTAGCGACTGTACTATTTCATAAGGTTGCGTGTTAGTGCGCTGTACATAAGTTATATTAAGTCGTAGCCTAAATAATTATACCCCTTATCTCGGATTCTCCTGTTAAGACTATACTCCTTTCAGAAGAGCAAATAACCTCTATTTCCTTCCTCCGGGCTTGTAGTGTATTCGTTGTGTAGCCTTGAATTCAATTGAGAATTCACTAAGGGAAAGTAGGTAATGTAGCGATTACAGTTAAGAAAACACGTGACACATCCACTTCACCTTGGGGTTTCTCGCTTAGCTAGCGTCTGCTAGCGTCTGCTGTAGTCAATAAGTATCTGCGCTTACTCTAATTTCATAGATAGCACATCAACTCTTGGCTATCCAAAAGACAACTAAAGACACAAGACATCAATACATCAATACATCATGTCTCGACAAACCTCTTTGCTAGTCCTCCTAAAAGTGCTTCTAGAAATCCTCCCACAAATCATCATCTTAGGTGAGCGTCCTCTAATTTCTTCTTCTCTAGTATAACCCTATTTCATCCTCAAGTCTTCTCAAACACACTTCTAAAAATGGCAATACTAACTCCTCATCATCCATAGCCGTCTCACTCCAATGGCTTATCACCAACTTCCCCACACCAACATCCGCACAAACATCCGATGACATTCAGTCCGAAAACACCTGGATCTGCAGCCTTTCGTTACCATCGCAGCTAGTTATAGTCTCATCCACTACTATGACGTACATCCCACATCCGACAAATTGAATTTCTTCAAGCATACTCCCTATTACCATCGATTTGTTACCCTAACACGGGTTTTGCTGTCGGTTCATACATTAGCCGCACATGCTGGATGGGTCGCAATCTTGGGGATTCACCGCCAGATTGTGGATAGGGGTTGGAGTCTTTCACGTTTCGGGCTCACCTTGTGCCAAGTTATGGCCCCTATGATGACTACATTGCTTCTTAGTGGTCCTGTTCGCGCGGTTTGGAAAGCATTCGATTCGGAGGAGTGGAAGGAAAAGAGGGAGGGAACAAACAAGGAGGGATATGACGACAGAGTGACGAGGGAGGTAAATTGCCATGTGAGGGATTCATGATTAGGAGAGAGGAGGGCATCTTCTTGGGAAACTCCTGAAAGCATAGTTTAGTTATGCCAATTGATCATGGTGGGAGGAATGAGTAGTACAATCTTTAATTGTATTCACTTAATTCACCTTCGCCAGACTGTTTAAAATACCAGGGGCTGTAGGAATTCGTGACTGTATTCTCGAAGTGCTTACACTTCCATAATTATTCCAACTCTTTTAGTGAAAGAAGCAGAGGAGAGATGGCCAACTATTCACCAGTCACGAATTCCTACATCCCCTGGTGAAAGACTAGTAGCAGAAAGTGCCCAAGTCTATTCCGTAATTTAAGGGTTTCATTCTTATCTCATATTTTCCTGTTAAAAATATATCTATTAAAAGAGAGGATGGTTCTTACTTTCTCCCTCGGGCACTATTGTATTTTAGATGTCAATATACTGTCTTGAAAACTTGAATTCACTAAGGAGGAAGTGGCTTATGACTATGAGTTCCACGTCAACTTGTGGCTTAGACTTTAATCCTCGTTTAGCTAACGCTTGCTGGCGCTTTCTGTCTATAAGTAGCTGCTCTTGCTCGACCTCCATAGATAAAACATTAAACTCTTTGCTCTCTAAAAACCTAAGACATCGACATAGCATGTCTAAACAAACCTCCTCCATCATCTGCTTCCTTGCGGGACTCGTGGGAGTCCTCGGATACCTCTTGGAAGTACTCCCGCAAACCATCATCTTCAGTAGGTGTTCTCCGAGTTCTTTTTCCCGCTTATAGGTTGTTTCAAAGGGATTGAGGCACTATTTCCCTCTCTTATAATCCTGTTTTTAACCTAAATTTGGAAATGGTAATACTAATTCTAAGTCGATCCACAGTCGTTGCATTCCTCTGGTTCCTCGTCCTCCCTACACCAACATCTAACGAGCACGCAATCACCTGGATCCTCCCACCTATCTTTGCCACCACGGCCAGCTTGTGACTTCTTTTATACTATGTAGTCAATCCTACATCTGACCGGTTAAACTTGTTCAAGCATACTCCCTACAGCCATCGAGTTATCGCCCTAACACGCGTTTCGCTATGTGCTTCCGCATTACTCATGGAGGCTATATGTTTCGCCATCTCGATTCACGACTCAATTGTAAAATCAAAGGGAAAGAGATTTGACGAACTCGATATGACTATTGTTAACGAGGATGGAAGTATTAATAAGGGCACGATCCTTGGATACGTGATGCTCTTCCTGTTGGTCGTTGTGGCTACTTTGTTGGTTACTGGTGCTCTAGGCAGTGCCATTTACATGGTTTGGGTAGCATTTGGTGTGGAGAAGTGGAAGAAGAAGGGGAAGGGGAAGGGGATAGACGAAGAGGCTGGGGGCTTGATGACGGAGCGTGAGAAGGAAGCTAAATTTCCAGATGTGGGAGTTTAGGATTCTTGATTAGGAGAGGAAGGGCATCTTCTTGGGATTGATAGGTAACTCTTGAAAGCGGGAAATTATGAGGATTGAGTGGTACAATTGGTAATTGTACTTAGACAATTACAACTTCACCAGATTGTCTAAAGTGTGCCATTCTATTGCATGGTATTCTTCTTTTTTAACTTGTCTTTGCCACTCTTTTTTTTTGGAATTGATGAATGGGGATATATCGTGAAACTCGACTTGTTCGATTAGAAATGCTCCGCATGTTTCCCCCTTTAGAATTGCTTAGAACAGTGACTGAGACCTTTGACAAACAGACAATTTGAAAAGAAGAGGGAGTCAGTACTCGAAGTGCCCATAGCTTACTAGAGAATTTTTTGGCTTACTTGTAACTCTTTTTAGTCCCCAAATGTGCACTCTTAAGTAACCCAACTATTAGATTTGGCGGCCAAAAGACCATGAGTTTTTGAAGATGTAAGGATATGTAAATTTTACGACATGTTATAAAATACTACAGATCCACGGATGGCTTACTCTTAGCGAATGTTAAGCTCTTTATCATTGACATACTATACAACAGAAGACAAGAAACAAGCGCACCATGTCTCCACAAATCTCTTCCAGCATTCGCTTCCTCAAATATTTCTTGGAAGTCCTCTCAAACAACGTCATGCTTATCCTAAGGTTGCTCATCTTTCCATCAACATTCCTTTCCTCGCTCCTCTTGTCGCTTACTGTCGCCTCCTCTACTATCGGTATTATCCTACCTCAGACATAGTCAACCTCTTCAGCTACACCACTCGCCGAGAGGTACTAATCCCCAACTTCGTACGAGTCTCGATATACACTACTTTGTTGATCCTTTACAGTATCAGTCTCGCACTCAGAATCTTCGGTTATATTCAATTTGCGGATGATCCCGAGAATGCTATTCCTAAGGGGGTTGCGAGACATATACTTGAAATTATGGCGTTGGTAGGGAGTACATTAGTGTATAGTGCTATTTTGTGGCCCTTTGTTTCCGTGGCTTGGAAGGCATTGGACGAGGAGAAGAGGGAGAGGGTTGAGGAAGAGGGCGAGGATTTGAGTACAGATAATTGAGGGAGAGTGTTTGCTAACAGATGATGAGGGGAAAGGAAATTGGCACAATAGGCACATCGATACTCAGGTCACTTAATGAATACAGTAACCCATCGTCAAAGGGGCCAAAAAGTTGTGATTTCTTGGAGAGGGTCAAGTTGTGAGAATATTCGAAATTTTGTTACAAGTATCCCGTAGATGGAAAACCTTCTTTCCCCTCAAATACAACAAACACTCGTAAATGAAATAAAGTTACAGTTATATCAGTGTTAAGGACCTCCTAGTCGTGTTAGAAAAAGCTTCACCGCCTTTGAAACTCCACCCCTTGCAAATCGGCAGAATGACCAGGACATATTTCCTGTGAACCTTCCATTCTTCCTCAATGGAACGCGCAACGGTTTTCTCGACGCGATTGCTCCCCAGATACACAACAGATCTTGGTTTGAGGAGGACGACGCGATCGATACCCTCACCATCTTACCGCCCCCATGTGAACGTGAAGTGCTGCCCCGCGTGGGGAGCTTCGCAGACTCGATCCTACCTTGGAATTCATAGCCCGAGAGGAGGGGTTGGATATTTGGATACGAATGCCCGCGGCTTTGGGAGGAGTGGAGGAATTGGGGGGAGGGCTAAGGGCGTTCCTAACGCGCAGAGTCGAGGGTTCTCTGTTACTTCTCGTCTTTCGATTAGAAAAAAGATCCCCGGTTGGGACGAATGGGAAACAGTTTCCACCGAAGAGAAAGCAGCGAAGGTCTTCTACGAGATTATGAAAATTTCCCTCATGCTGTATAGTGGCTATCTTTTAGCAAAGTACCTCGAACTCTTACCCCAATCCCAAGATTCCAAAGAACACCCCGTCTTCGATTCACCCCGCTTCGCACCCTTCGAAATCGTCAAGAGGGAACAAGTCTCCGAAACAAGCGTCGTCCTCACACTCCGGCCGAAAAGAGGGAAGGCGAAGGTGCTAAAAGATCCATATGAGAAGGAATGGGATGTGGGAACTTGGAGTGTGGAGTTCAAACAGCCCGAGTTGATGATTGCGAGGGAGTACACGCCTTTACCGCCTGTACCGTCACCGAAGGAGGGCGAAGAGGCCGATTTACGGTTCTTGATAAGGAAGGAGGTGGGCGGAGAGATGAGTGGATATCTTTTTGCACTTCCGGAGGGATATATTCTGAATTTGAGGGGACCGAAGGAGGAGTATCGTCTGAGAATTAGTTCAGGCCCGTGGGCTAGGGAGGTGGTGTTTTTGGCTGGGGGGACGGGTATTGCGACTGCGTTGCAGGTTGCTCATATCCTCCTAGACCGGGGGACGGCTGCGAAAGAAGAGGAGAAACCGAAAATCAAGATCCTATGGTCGAATCGTCGAACTGAGGATCGCCGTCAATCGGGACCTATTCTTGAAGCTATTACGGATCTTAAACTCAAACATCGGGGGAATTTTGACATCACGTATCTTGTTGATGAGGAAGGGACTTTTGTAAATTTGCAAGTTATTGCGAAGGCGATGAGGACTACGGAACCTACCAAACCGACTGCTCTTCATTCGAAGACGCAAACTCATATGGTTATGGTTTCGGGACCGCAGGGTTATGTGAAGTATATTGCTGGTGCTAAAAAATGGGCAGATGGGAAAGAACAGCAGGGGCCGGTGGGAGGTTTACTGGAGAAGATGGGTGTTAGATCGACGAGATGGACTGTTTGGAAACTTTGAGAGAGTGCTGTTGGTGGTGTATTGGTGTGCGTATGTATAATATTTTTTGTCTTCCATTTTTATACCCATTGGGATATTTGGGGAAGGGTGTATCATTGGGGGGTTGTGTACGACTACGGAGCACCGGATTGGGATACAGAGAAGTGTTTTAGGATGACATAAGTTGGTACTAGTGAGTTAGAATGCTACTAGAAATCAGGGAGCTTGTTCTTCCTTAGATATTTCGATTCAATACAAAATGCATTTTGAAATTAGGGGCTGGTGTAATAGTCTGTTACTCCTCTCTTTGGACGTAGGGGTTTTGAAACAAGCGTTCCATAGCCGTTTTGCGGTTTTCCCCCTCACCTGGATTTCATTCGTCCTTTCAATTTGAGCAATGAGATATTAATGTTACTTGTTATGGTACTTTTAGTCTACCGTGGATTTTCATCGGTCCTTTCTATACCCAATTGTCTCTTATTTGTTTGACAAGAACTTTGGTTTCGGTTATTCTACCTCTCTCCAAGCTCTTACATTATACCTCCAACTCTACAGTGGGCCTCGGTTTAGTTTGTGCGTGTTCACAAATGCTTTTCCTTGATTCTATCAATTCAAAGTTGTAGTTGGAGCTTTTTCTGTTGGCTCTAGGAACTTATTTTCTTGAGTAGGCTGAGGGAAATAATAATGACAAGGGTTCAGAAGGGCCAATTAGGGAAAACCACGTTTACTATATCATTACGCTCTGTTGAAGGGTGCTTTCAGAAGGCTACCAATTGGCGATGCGATAACGCTCAGCCACAGTCGTTGCATATAAGTCATCTTTTTTGACAAGCACACCGGAAAAACGATTGTATCGCAGCCTGGATACATCCACAACAATGTCTCCTGAACTTCAGCGGGCTCTTTCATCAAAAACAACATTACTTACACGATAACCTTAGTGGACAACAGATGGAGACTTATGAGCGGCGCAATACGCGTCTGCTCATTGAGCGGATTACTCGAGAACACACTCTAGGTGGCGCGGTTCTTGGAACAAGGCTCGAATTGCTCGTAAATAATTGCTTAGACACGTAAGATCAACTCATTCGCCTTCAAAAACATTTCTTTCTCTTGCTTTGCTTTGACTGATTTTGGCACATAAATAGTTTATCGAGTCAATTATACAATAAGTCAACGCACTTCTTAATTAAGCTCATTCAAAATGCCGATGATAATACCTTCGAATGCGCAACCCCCACATTGAGCTTCTTCTTCAAACCTGAAAGTCCTCGAATCGATTGCAACGAAGTTGGGTTCACAGCAGAAAATGTGAAGGCTATCTGTGCCATCAGTCGAAGTACAAAATCCGGCAAAACAGGTGACGGGGAATATATTGGCGAGAAAGGAATCGGATTCAAGTCAGTGTTCAAGGCCGCAGATGTAGTATGGATATCATCCGGCGATTTTTCATTCAAGTTTGATAAAACCAAGACTTTGGGCATGGTTGCACCCATCTGGGCCGACTTTCCCGAAAAAACAAGACCGGATTGTACTTCTATTTATCTCCAACTATCGAAAGATTACGACGAAAATACGCTTATCGATGAACTTCTGACATTTGACGCCAACTTGCTTATATTTCTCAGACGAGTGAAGGAGATTAACATTCAAGCCGGCCGTCAATATGACCAGGTCCGGGAAAAGAATATCTGGAAAACCGACCGTTGGCAAGGCACGGATCAAGTGGTAGTTTTACATTTTGAACAGTATTCTTTCCAACATCTCATCAGGGCTCATTTCATCAAAGATCTCCCCAAGGAGCGAAAGCGCCCTAATTAGTCCGAAACGGAAACTAAGCTTGCGTTTCCTATTGCTGAATCTCTGGAAAAGCCTCAGCTCCTTCCCCAAAACGTTTGCTCATTCTTGCCCATCAGAAACTATGGCTTGAAGGCAACAAACCCTCCCCCAACTAATTTCTTAGAGTTCTTGTCTAACATCTAGCTAGTTTCTTGTTCAGGGAGATTTTCTTCTCACTGCCAATCGGGAAGACATCGAAAGCACGCTACCATGGGACTACACGATTCGTGATGCTTTGACAGAAGCGTTCCTTCAATCTATACACCACTTCAATGAGGGCAAACTGAAATATGTCTGGCCATATTATCTTCCATCTGATTCAACAGCACAATCCACCTTTCTGGAAACGGCAGTCAAATCCATCTTGTCGCATCTTAGAGATAGCCCTGTGCTGGAGTCTTATGCTGGAGCTATAGCGAAGCCCTCTTCTCTAAAGTACATGGCTTTGGATCCTTTTATTGACAGTGATGGCATATCCTTCCCTATGAGTCAATACCGCAATCAAGTATTTGTCATTGCGCTATCCTCCGTTGTCCGTCGAAGCAGCAACCTCAGTAGGCTTGTCGCAACTTTCTCCCCGGGAATTTTTGGAAGATCTCAACTTGTCAGTAAGTGAAGATCCGACAACCTTTCGTACAAGATCAAACATTTGGCTTTCACAACTTGCCAAAACCCTTCTCCAACTCGCAGCCGACAGGGAAATCATGTCTATGATGCAGGACCTTTGCATCATCCCGTTAGCTGATGGTAACTGGACATCAGCTAGAGGGCAGTCGATGTTCTTTTCGGAAAGCGAAGGATCTTTAAGGGTTCCCAGTGGCATTGAAATGCTCATTGTTGAATATTCCGCAGAGTCCGATGCAAATCGACGCAAATTATTTATGAATCTCGGGGTCAAAACTTGGGAGACCTCTGAAATATGTCGTCTTGTATTAAGCACACATGAGTCTCCGAACTTTGATCCCAAGACGTTGACAGTGGATCAACTTATCGCCCATGCCATGTTTCTTTGCAATACTTCATGGCAGCCTCCAAAGACAGCAGATTTATGGTTTGCAACCAATCAAGGTGAGCGTTGTCTTGGGAAAAAGCTTTATCTGCCTGGGAGCAACGATCCGAACTCACCGGCAGCTCGGATTTTTGCGAAGCTAAAAACACAGTTCCCAGTCATACATAAAGATTATCTTGAGTCAGTTGCCTTTGATGCAGAGGGGCCCATTTGGTTAATCAACAATCTCGGTCTTTTGGTGATCCCACGCTTGGTTTCCCCGCACGTAGACCCTATGCCTCAACCCAGGCAGGCCTTGGAAATTAAGGAGACATATCAAGCTACTCTGAATAAAATAATTGAAATGGCTAAAAAAGTACGGTTTGAGGATTCGACAGATCATACTTGCTACTTTGAGAAGTTAGAAAAACATCTCAGAACTCTAGAAGTAATGAAGTTATGGCTTTCTATCAAGAAGACATCATGAGTAGCCCTGAAAGAGCAAAGGGATTTTTATCAATCTTGGTCGCTGGAGAAAGTCCTGAGAGAAAAATAGAACATGGCACGACAGACGAAGCCAATTCAGAAGAAAATGGTGAAACAACCAGTATGTCGACTCGATTCCCACTCACTATTTCGCACTCGAATGCTGACTTACTTTGAGACGCGCCGAAGCGCAAGCATCCCGCCGATCCCGCCGGTTATCGAATGATTCAACCTCTGAAAGCGGTGCGTCAACGACCCCTGCCGCGATTGTTATGGAATTTGGTGAAAAGGATGGCTCGGACTCAATTTCAGACGAATATCGACCTTCCCCTTTCAACAAAACCTCTCCTGGTGACAGTAAACAATTATTCACCATATCAGAGGAGTGGAATTTCATGTTTCGTGAATGCAGTTCATCTAACGTTCTTCTCCTTCTCAAAGATAATTGGCAGTATTACTCGCAATGGATTGATGGGGCTCATATGAAATGGCGAGGCCCTGATTTTATTGACTCTATGTTCCAGTTGAGGAATACACTTGCTACCTTCCAGGTACAAAGTGCCAGTGGATTATCGCCATTACAAGAGACAGTACTTCCAGCAATAGATCCCTATTTCGATGAAGCGCGTCTCATACCCTCTGTGAATATCGAGGACAACAAAGACCCAGGATGGGCCTTGTTGAACCACTTCGGAGTTATAATCAAAGCGGACATCCAATACTATCTCCACTGCCTCATTTCCTTGTCAAAAGGTGAATGTCCTGAAGTCGATGTTATTGCTTATATCTATGAGCAGATACAAGTTAGATACAGAGATAATGAGGCTATTATTAAGTAAGTGTTTCAATTTAAATTTTTTTCCAAGATGGCTAAATGGCATAGCGCTGTATTTCACGGAAACGACATCGTGTTTGTTCATTCGGAAATTCAACACTCTACTATAGAAACTGGCTGGACAAATATGCAGGAGTGTGTCTTGAAAAATACTGCATTTGAGTCTGAGTCCCCAAGTAGCTCTTATCTTTTTCGCTGCTTGGCAACCCCTCAAGGAGATTCCATCATACCAGTAATTGCGAGAGCGGCTTTGATCACCAGTAATCTTGAGGACATATATCTTCTGTTTCGTGATACTAGTATGGCATTGAAAGATGTCAATACAAGCAAGGCCGCTCAGTTGCTCCGGCCTCTTCGAAACAAACCACTTTTCCCGGTTACCAATAGCACCGGAAATTGCAAATTTGACAAGCTTCTAGAAGCGATTGACACTAGTTGGTACATAGCCGACGACCCACTTGTCGGAGAGAGTTTTCATGGACAAATTTCCTCGCTAGCGTTTCCACTGGAGGACCTTTCTGAATTGGACCACATGTTCAGCCTTCTAAGGCTGGATAATCGTAAGCTGTCAAAGTTAGCAACAATCCAGACGCACCCGAAAGGACGAGTTACTGTGAATCCAGCGTACACGTCTCTAATCCAAAAAAACCCTCGTTTCTCAAAGCGTAAGTTGTCTTTTTATGTAACAAGACTCATCAGCCACTTTTGTAACCCCAGTCGGCACTAATTAGTACTCTTACAAAGTTGATACCTTATTCGCACCAGGACAGAGATACCCTCATGCGTCAGATAGGGGAACTATGAGTTAGTGTTGTGACCGAAATTGTCAAAACATTTACGCTCAATAAGAATGAGACATTTATCCGAGGCAGCCTTGTTCGTGGTTAGGTATCTATGTCTTACACAGGAACAACCCTCAACCTGCCCATGACACCAGAATGTGCAGCCGCGAAGTCCCCGCCACATGAACTTATAGCCCTGGTGTCTAAACTTTGCAATATCCAAGATCCTGTACATTACTCTCTTCTGCACACAGCTTTAAGTATGTTAAGTACAGAAAGCACACTTTCAGCCTTTACTCAGCAGGGAATTTACGTCAAGGGAGTAGTACTTGGTAAGCCCTCATCATCCATATGTTACTCTAAAGCTGATTGGAGATATAGATAAGTCGAAAGATGGGTACTGGGCCCCCCAAGGAGCTTTGATGCGTATCACACCTCCATTACACAGTGACTTGTCCCCTATAGACAGTTCTTATCACGGTTTGCCTTTAGCGATGAGGTTTGGTAACCGCTGGGGTAGAAGAGGTATTGACGGCCAAGTTTCAGATCGGCATTTGCCTATAAAGGTTTCAGGCGATATAGAGATTCGCCGGCTTGTATATGAACCTGAACGTATTGATGGATGGCATTACATCCAATATTTAGGAGAAAGCTTGGTGGGTCTACCCTTCATACGAAATATAGCATCTGATAGTCTATAGATCTCAAAGATTCTTCAGACTCACTTGGGCGAGGCTTATAACCCTGAACGAGATTGGACGAGCAGCTTACGCAGCATATCCGGCCATAAAGCACCTGAAATCTCAGCACCCCGTGCAGCATTTACTATGAAGAATCCAGAGGTTTTAGATCAAATGACTATCTTTCTCGCGAAGTATGGCCGTTCACAGATACCAAAACGGAAGGAGATTCTCCTGAAAAACCCACCAGTCTACTACCTTGAAGTTGTTGTCAGTGCAAGGGGTAAATCCTCATCTTGTGTATAAGTTATTGTGCATTGCTTTTTCAGTTTGCTAAATACAAACTTTTGATTCAGTAATATAGGATGCACGAGAATGCTAAAAGGTGTACCACAGATCTAGCGATATTGGTTTGAGTCAGCGGTGTTTACTCTGAAGACGAATCTTCTGTTGAAATCTTTGTCAACCCATGGAAACTTCTTGATTCTGGCGCGCGGCGATTTCAACTTTGTGGAAAACTGGACTTGCAAGGGTACATTGCAGGAGAGCAGCTCAGGTCCGGCAAGAAGGAGGAGAAATCTTTATTGTCCATCTATATCCCGGGCTATGCCAATAATTCCACAAGGAAACACAAATGAGCTCACTGCTTTGCGTTGCACAGAGAATTATCATTACAGATCATTGGAACCAAGAAACATTCGCTTACTATACCTCCTGCCAGGAAATACGGGAGATAGTCTGCGGGGTGTGATCATCCATGTTCATCATCAGTCGAACGATGCTTATCGAGCTCTATCATATGTGTGGGGTATGGATCAGCGAAAGGAACAACCGATAACGCCGGATGGCGTTCTTCAAATCACGGTTTCTCTAAATAGAGCACTCATTGGCTTACGCCACAGTACAAAGGCAATGTTGTTGTGGGTGGACACTATATGCATCAACCAAACAAATAATAAGGAGAAGTCTCACCAGATTCGTCTCTTGCCATTGATATTCCAGGCTGCAACATCGACATTTGCTTTCCTTGACAGCCAGGGAGGAAGCCATGATGCAATAGAGATGCTAATGCAGGTACGAGCTAAAGTTGCGCTTGATGAAAAGCTAAGAGCAGAGAAGCACACACCAGAAACTTTGGGGGTTGGCAGGGGCATAGAACGCCCAAGCTCCCGGTGCCAGCTACCAAGAGTTGCCGATGAAGACTGGCCTATAGACTTACCTAGAGTCCCTGCAAGTTGGAATGATAGGATCATACCTTAACTTGAGGACCCTGTCTGGAAATCTGTCAGGGAACTGTTTACACTCTCGTGGTTTTGAAGAGTCTGGATTATCCAAGAAGCGGTAGCTGCGCCAAACGTGAAACTTTTGTTCAGTGGCTGGATAATTGACTGGGACGATCTAGATATCGCTATGGGGATTGTCGATCATGAATTCCAGCTTAGCGAGCGTGACTTTCCACGCCTCAAGTCGAGCTGGCAGCATTTCCTGTCTTTAGTAGCACAGCGAAAATGGGAAGCTAACAACTTTCGTTGGACTCTTATCACGCTACTAGAAAATTTCCGCCATGTCGAGTCAACACATAACCGAGATCGCTTGTTCGCATTGTTAGGGCTGGCTTCTGATGGCAAAGAGAAGGAGTCTGAGCCCGATTACGATAGCCCATTGGAAACTGTTTTTACTGAACTTCGCTCGTGTTTTTGTTCGTCAAGGGAGAGGTCTACAACTTCTCTCTCGCGCTGGGCTAAGCTATGAGTCCAATCTTCGTCGTTTTCCATCCTGGATTCCGGACTGGACAGTAACACGAGCGCCAAGTCTCGTTGACTGTTCCGAAGGTGGCATTCACTTTGCCGCTTCTGAACCACGAAAACCCAAGATTGAGTGCATCCCTAGCACCAATGAACTTATTGTTGAAGGGTATACGGTGGATATTATCAGTGCTATTAGCGCTGCATCAAACATAGAGGATGAGTGGGAGAAGTACTTTGACGAAATTGATTCCATGGTCGATTCTGTGGTCTGGAGTCCAGACCCAAATTTAACAGAAGAATTGAAGTGGAAAGTTCCGGTCGCAGGTGTACAGTACCGAAGGGGGCAGTATTCGGAGATCTCGATTTGTGAGAGTCGTACTTCGCACTGCGGGGCTACCTTAATTATGTTAGTCAGAAAGAAAGTGTGATGGAGGGGAATGAGCACCCCAATGGTATCTCTGCGACCCAAGAAGTAACAACTTCCTATCAGAAACGGAGTGCGAGCTACACTACTGTTCTTCATGAGACTGTTTACGGGTGGAAATTTGTGATAACAGAAAGGGGATATGTTGGTGTGGTACCCAAAAGGGCGCAAGCTGGTGACACTATCGCGATCGTTCAGGGTGGTCGAGTTCCTTTCATTTTCCAAGAAAGCACTGCAAGACAGGGGGCGTTCCGTCTCGTTGGAGAGTGCTACGTTGATGGTATAATGAATGGAGAAGGTTTGCTGCTGCCTGGTATTGCTGAGAACAAATTTTGACTCCATTAGAACCAATTAAACTGGTATTCTGTTCAATTCTTTGATGCATTCTGCTTCTCCCTTGAAAATGATACATATTACAAACAAGTGACGGATGTGTTGCTCTACATAGATGGAAATTGAGAGCGAGGAGGAAAACCGATGACCATGTTACAGGAACTCTCACAACAATATGCATCAATCTACCCCTCAGTAGGCTAGGTCCAAACCACCAATAACCTCAACGTTCTTAACACAATCTTGTATCTCACTAGAACAAACTTACCAAACCAGCTTGCTTGATGTTGTCCTCCAAAGTTCCGTTCAACTGGATGTTAAAAGGCCCTCTTTCGAGCGGACAAAAAGAGTCATTACCAGGTAACTGGTTGCTCTGCAAATAAGCTCTTATTTTGGAGAAACCACAAAGATTTTGCGGGGCAATAGCAGTGTGCTGTAAAACAATTAGCAGCTAATCCTACGCTTTTTACGGAGAAGTCTGTACTTACGCCCATTCCATCAATAGTAAGTACCTGAGCGCCCTTATAATTCGGCGCCGAAGACCTCGCACTATCCACTCATCAGCTCTGCCACCCAAAAAATTGAGTCCACATTAACTTACTTCTCAATCGGCGTCGCAGCATCATATGTATTCCCCACAAACAAAATCGGCGTCTCAGTTTCACCCTCGAAAGGTCCCTCAAAAATCTCCGTCGCTTTAATACCCCATCCAAGACATCCCAAAACCTGCATGCTCCATACCTCCCCAATAATACTTTGTTCCTCCAGTGCTTGCAATTGCGGTCTCAAATCTTCAAGTGTCTTATTGTACCATCTATTATTTTGATCCGAGCACATTGTTCCCAAGGTCCAATCTGGGTTTTTATAGTTTGCTGGGGAGGGGTAGCCAAATATTACACCGGTGGCGCTGGTCCATGAAGTGAGGGTTTGGGAGGAGAGAGCGGTTTCGAGGTCGAGAAGGACTTGGGGAATTACAGGGAAGTAGTCGAATGGGGAGTGGGCTGGGGCGAGGAGCGAGACTTTAAGTGTTACTAAGGCGGTTTGCAACTCTGTCGCGTTTGTCCAGCCTTCTTTCTCAGCTTTTCTTGGGTCGAGTTGGACTAATGAGATGTTGAATCGATCAAACAGATCTTTCGGCGTTGCACCTTCGGTTGCGTAAACGCATGTTGAGGGTCCGGCTTCATGGCAGTAAATAAAAAAAGCAGCGAGGAGGCTGTCGAGATGGTTTACACTTGCGGATGTGAAATTTGCTAAGTATCCTGCTGGTTCAACGACGGCGTCTAGGATTACGTTTCCTACGCGGGAGGGGAACATTGAGACGAATGTTTGGCCGAGAAAGGTTCCGTAGGATACGCCGTAGTAGTTCAGAAGCTTTGTGGGTTTCGTTGCTAGTTTTCCAAGGGGTGAGCAAGCGAAGGCGTCGACTATGGAGAGCATATCTCGGGCTGTTGTTGCTGTTGACATATGAGATCCTGCATCCCTCTCACCGCCAATCTTCACCTCGCATTCCTCCCCTAGTTGTTTTCCAAACTCAATATACCCCTCATAAAAAGCATCTCCAACTCTTAGAACCTCTCTCTTTCCTAACAAACCCGTAACGGGGTTAATATCCCTATGATCCGAACAATTCGCTAAAGGCTCGCTGAGATACATTCCTCGAGGATCGAAACCGATGATATCCCAGTTACTTCCTACGACGCTTTGGATTAAGGGGCCGGTCGAGAACGCTTCTTCTATTCCGGAGGCACCTGGGCCGCCTGGATTTAAGAGGAGAATTCCTTGGTAGGGTCCGTCTGTTGAGTTTGCGATGGAAGGGTATTTGAGGAGAGGGACGGAGGCACGGCCCAGTGAGGGGTTGGCATAATCTAGGGGGACCTTTATGGTATTAGTTCTGGATATCAGAAGAACTGATGAGGAGGAAGTATGTGGAAAAGTGAAGAGAGAGTAATTCGAGACAGGTTCGAAGAAGTAAGGTGAGAAACTAACCGAGAGTTTGGCACAAAAGAAACCCGGGTTACAAGGACACCACTCAAGTGTCTCAGAAGCGGCTATTTGTTGGAAGGTACATGTTTCTGTAGAATCTGCTGTGGTTGCAGCAATAAAGCCCGAGAGGGCGAGAAAGAGTTCGAGTTTCATCGTGAGCGAAGGAGAAGTAAAACGAGTGTAGGTTGATAAAAGGGAAGTGAGGTGAGGGGTAAAAAAGAAGTAGAAGTGAAGGTTTCTGCAGATATATATCTTAAATCTCGATAAGTTTTACTGGAAAGCTAAGTAAAACAAGATGATCGCCTCTCCTCAGTGTGGACCTCTGTAGAGTGGATACGGGGTCTATACGAGCATCCTGAAAACGAGACATCTTGGAGCACACCACATCTCAATGATTTAAAATCCTCTGGAGAACGCGTAATGCGTTCTAGAAAAACTCCGTATGCGGAAATCTCAATGGTTACAAGTGAGATGTAGAGACAGGGGTATTCGCTAAGGGCAGCAAAACGACAGGGTCCCTACGATCTAACCAATCAGGAAGCTCAAAACTGACACAAAGAAATCTTCACGCTCCACCAAAAGCTTGAATTCATTTCTTTGGGAATCCAGAGACTATGACTGGGTCCGTACGAACAGCCTCTCCCAAGAAAAAGGGAGGGGAAGTAGGTGTTTTATGGTTTTGTCTTACGGCAAGGGCCCTTACGAGCCACATATTGACCGACATTTCTAGGATCGTGTTACTAGGAGAAAAAGAGCTCTTACGAGTTTGCATTGGTAAGATTTGCTTCACGCCCAGGTCCTTACGAGGTGCTGCAACGTCTTTCGATGCATAGGGAGGAAAGAATTATCGACCCTGTAATTAAATTCAAGCTCCAAAAATAGTTCTGCACATAGAGCGTGGCTGATTGTCTGAGGGTGGTGGTGGTGGAATATCAATTGGATGTACCTCTAAGATGTTGAAATATGTATATATATATATATATATACATATCTCTATGATGTTCAGATCCAAGTGTCAGCCGATTTCCTATAGACTTTATTATTGCCATCGAAGTTGGACAGCCTACCTTGTTTACTTCATCATTCCAATTATATCCTACTTTCAAGATGGCTATCTCTCCAGCCGAAGCTAGATTGCTCACGTATTTCAACGGCACGATTCCTCATGGCATCTACCCAAACTGTACTCTCCAAGTTGATTGTCAGCTTACTGGTATTATGTCCACACAAATCGATTATTACCCCTCTTTAGGAGGGAATGTCTTCTACCTGTCACTCTTTGCAATCTTCCTCGTCACCCAATTGGTTCAGGGGACAGTTTGGAAGACATGGACTTATTCCGTCGCGATGATTCTCGGACTCGTGCTTGAGTGCGTAGGATATTATGGCAGAGTCGCATTAAGTGGAAACCCATTCATCTTCAACTCCTTCGTAATGTAAGTCTGAATCTTCTCCCATGCAAAAAAATACAATCGAGACTAAACTTCATTAGCTATTTGCTCTGCCTCACGCTCGCTCCAGCGTTCTTTACCGCGTCAATATACTTATGTTTATCACGACTCATCCCAATTTATGATCCAACGAACACTCTCTCCCGATTCGCGCCAAAGATATATACATATCTCTTCATATGTGCCGACTTGCTAGCTTTAGTTCTCCAATCCATCGGTGGATACCTCTCCGCAACAGCAAATACAACGAATGAAAGCTAGACTGGAATCCATGTAATGCTTTCGGGTCTCGCATTTCAAGTCTTCTCCCTCGTGGTATTTTCAGTTTTATGCGCCGAACAAGAGGGGAAAGCTTCATATCTTTGAAAGTGCACTTATTGCGGCTACAGTGTTTATTATCGTGCGAAGCATCTAACGTTGCGCGGAGCTGTCAGGGGGGTTTCGTGGAAAACTTGCGAACGAGGAGGCTCCATTTATGATTTTAGAGGGGGTGATGATAATTCTCGCTTGCTTTTGCTTGACGGTTTGCCATCCGGGTTGGGCTTTGACGGGCCATTGGAGGAGAACTGGCGAGAAAACGGAGAACTTGGAGAGCAATGAGTTGATCAAGATGAGAGGAACTATTGATGGAGTTATTGAGGGGAAGAGTGGATATACAAATATTGATTGCGGCCGCCAATATGGGCCTTGAGGCGCGTGTGGAAGTTGCAGAATTAGCATTTTATCGTTGTGAAAATTGAACTGCGAGTCGAAGGGGCGGAGACGAGTCAAATTGCAGTATATAGAAAATATATAGAATGACGTAGCTTGAGGTCTAAAAAGTGACTGCCGACTACCAAGTGAAAATCTCCTCAACCACGTTGAGTTGCTTCTTGGCTCCCTTTCGCACTTGAATGTATTGTAGCCTGCCTCCCTTCGCATCTATTTCAAGAAACGGTTGAGTGCTGGTTTGATTCGGGTATTCCAAACATGCCTTGAAACCATTCAACCCACTTTCTTCGATTTCCGTAATCCTCTCTGCGGCCTTGGCAACCAACAAGCTATTCCATATGCCTTCCTGCCGTGATGTTGAGCGTAGAAGGGTAATGGCTCTTTGGCGCAATATCGGATCTTGGCATTGACTAGCCACCGTGTAGACGGGAATGATATAACCCATATCCAAGCAAAAAGAAGTCGTTTTGCCTCCAAAAATATTGCTGGATAAACTGGCAGAGATAATTTTCTCGCCAAGATCAAGAATTTCCCGAACCAGTGGCAGAACTCCATCGCATAGAGGTGCTTGTTTATCTGGAGGTAAGAGCTCAAAAAATAATATGACTCTGGCGTTTAAAATATGGAGTTTTAGAACATCCAGCGCAACTTGTTCCTTTGGAGTAAGTGGTGGGTCTTTGGACTTGATAAAGGCTTCTAGGGCGAGCATGTATCTTGACAACAAATCCGCGAAATTGGCCATGCGATCATCGATACTAAAAGTAGACTGTGCAGGGCTGTTCGGGAACTGAGTTGCGTGAGTGCTGTTAAACAGTCCAATGCCATACTAAAAAATGTTAGTTTTTTATATATTCCTCTGTAGAGTTTTAAAGAGAAGTCGTGGAGTCGGTTTTTAATCCTGGCCAAAAATGCAAAGATCTTAGGGAGGAACAGATGAGTGTTTTATTACCTCAAAAACGTATTTGGCCTCCTCAATACTAGAAAATGATAGCGGTATGGCATCAACAGTTTTATCAGAAAAGTGACTGTCGTAAAGTTTGAGCTGTTCGCCTCCACTCATCTGCTCTAAACGCATTAGCCAAAAGTTGTATTCACCAGATATGGATTTCCTTGCCATAGTATCTTGTAAGCCTAGCCCAGAGAATATTTTAGCAAGAGACTCCAAAGGAACGTAACAATCGGAAGAACTTTTTGAACCCAGCACTTGATGTTCAATTACTCCGTTCCGACGATCGTAGAGGGTTTCACCCAGCAGTTTAGCACCACTCTGAAGATGTGAGATTGCTGAGAGATGGTGTCCTTGCATATTCTAAGTAGATCAGCCTATTTTTGATAGTTAAGTTGATCCGGGTTGATTTACCTCGACGCAAGTGAAAAGAATGCAAGAAATAAGGCAAACATCAACACCTCGGTCTTCACTGCGAGTGATGGGAACCAAGAGTTTGTTGATTGCAAGATTATACTGCTCTAAAGCAAAAACCCGGTTATCCTGAACAATTGTTATGTTGTGTTCGAATAATTCATGGAGTGAGCCTATGGCAACAATGGCATGGCGGATCGCTGGTTCATGATATGCAGCTTGAAGGACACTCCTTTCCCAAAATTCGGAGCCAAAAAATCCGGCCAGCTGTGGACAAGTCCGGTGAACGAAAAATGCAAATGATCGATGTCCTTGTGGCGAGGCATGAGCATGAGTGTTTATTGATGGATTTGTTACAATAGTTGTCTGTTGCGAAACTTGGAGGGCAAGATGAGAGCCATCACAGGTACGGCCTGTTGACTGGCATCTACGACAAGCCGGTTGTGTCTCGTCGCATTTTACTCGTCGTACTATATTATATTAGATCCTAGTTCATACTTTATTTTCTGATTTCGGTTCTTACTTCGACAAGTTTGACACCCCGTGCGGGTCTTGGGCTTGTACGCTCGCTTTCTGCTCCCCTTCTTGACTTTGGTCATCTGCTCTGTAGAATTGAGGGCTAGTGCTCAAGCATAGAACTGTAGTAGCAAAATTTCGCTTGAAAGGCTCAAAAACAATCATCTGGTGGTTACGAGAGAAGTTGTCGTCGTGGCTGCTATTTTTAGGCAGCTGAGGTAAGATACAAAAAAGCTCTAGTTCTATGCCTCAGGCAACAAGAGTGGAAATCTGGTGCCACTTCCTTCTGGCTGCGTCATGGCAAAATTTGCTCGTAAAAGTAGTTTTAGCCAAGTAAACGTGGGTTGAAATATACCTGAGAAAATCACTTGTTACTTTTCGAGTCAAGCGTTGTGGCGGTCTCGTTTGACGCGTGCCTCGCTTCCTCCTTTTGTGGCGTCAGGCGGGGAAAGAGTTGGCCATCCCAACACTCACATTCTTGTTTGGCTCAAATATCATAGAATATTGTTACACATTAGCTTGAACTTTGCTTTTTTCAATGTGGAGGAACAGTTACCATGCATTTTATTTGAAGTGCGAACTGAACTACTCGTGGCTTAACCGAAAAGGTATCCGCCCGAACTTAATCGAGTGCTCGGTTCGCAACCCCTCAATGGTGGAGGGGAGCGTGTTTAGTCAATTGAATCTTTGCAAATGTATTTCTGCTTGGTTTCCATTCTTTTATGTTTTCCATGCCGTATTTCTAAAAGATGATCCTGACATCACTCATTCTCGCTGTCGCCGTAGCGGCCGTTTCTGCTCAGCGCCCTAGTAACACTTCTCTATACCTCCTCTATATTCACTAACAACACTTCTCAAAATCAATATACGTTTGTAAATCTTGTTATCAATACAGCATTCATAGGCAATTGTGAGAGTTTGATCTAACATTAGACTGACGGAAGTTTGCTAATGCTAAACAGACACAAAACCAAACCTTGGTGTCACCGTCCCCGGAACATTAAGCGGTGGCTCCTTCAACGGAACAAGGGTAAATCTTGCGCCATACTTTAATGGCGGTCTGGCATCTTTAAATACGGGTCGAGATGTAGGAAGAGCCGTCAATTTCTTTGACGGTGGCGGTGCTGCACCTTTACGATCGGATAGGCCATCTAGTGATATGTACTCTAACTAATAGTATGTCATTTCTTTCAGCTGCGGTCAAGAAAACACTAGTTCTGTTTAGTGGTCTCTTTACCCATTTATATGGATTTTTTGGTGGTTTATTTCAATGCACCTTGATGGATACCGCCCAGTTTCTAAAATATGACGGCAATACCTCGATGTATGAGGTTCACAAGTATGCAAAACATCCGTATTGACAATTTAAATACTAAATATGAATAGATTTATGGATCACACTACCGAGGAAATGGGTTATTTCATCCAACAAATCACACTTTCACTATCTTCTTTCAGTGTCTCACAGGAAGATGCCACAGATGTTGGAAATAATCTCACAAGCGTATTCGGAGTTCGATGCGCTCCTCCAACGAGTGCCTTTAGCAATCAAATGGCTGAACTTCAAAGTATTTGTCTCGCGGATAATTGTCCCCTTTCAGTAAATGATATATGTGCGACTTATGCAAGAACTGTTAGACCTGCTGTTGCAAATGATACTTTGGTAGCGAATACCACTTTTGCTACTACGACAAACACCAATTCTGGCAATCTTACTAGTACAACCACGAGATCTGGCTCTACAACTACCAGGACAGTCGCTGCCACGATTTCTCCAACTTCTCGAACTACCACCGCAACTTCTTCAAGTAGCTCTGGTGGTACGCAGCCAACTGCAGGAGGTGGAATGGCCTTCAGCGGAGCTGTCGTTGTTGGTGGACTGTTTACAATTTTATTGTAGGAAGTCAGAAATTAAATTGGCTTTCTGTTTGTAGACCTTAAATGCACTCATCGTAGTCGTTTTGGATAATGTATGTCAATTTGACCGTGGTTTTTTCTTTTTTATGTATTAAATCCCTTTCTTTTACGTCCATATTGAAATCTGCACTCGTCAAAGGATACTAGTTTGAATTGCTTGTCACTCTCGAACCGGAATGCTTGTCGTAGTCGAATATTCCGAAGGAAGAAAACCAAATTAAACTCAATATAAACCGCTCCACAGGTATCTAAAAAGAAAATGCCTATTAATTAGACATGATGCTTTTCAAATTTCCCCTTTCGGAAAATGCCTAGGGCGAGGTAAGGTCGCAACGGGCTTCTTCCCCCGCGAGCCAACCAACCACGTTTACCATAACTAGGTAACCACAACCTCCAACACGTAACACCTACAAACTGCGACCCCAAGCTCAATAGATAATCATCACATTTTGCCGCAAGGAGCTTGTTTCACGAGGCTCAAATATCGCGATCTCATACAGTTTTCAAAATGATTGGTTCATTTCCACGTTTTCAAGGGGCACAGGGCGATCGCGACACTGCGCCACCCAACATAAGCAGCATCAGCCTCCAATCCTTCCTTCTGGTGTGGCGAAGGAAGGATTGGGAGTTTATGGCGGAGGGTTAATTGGGGATCATATATACGAGTTGTTTCCTTCTAGAGTTGTTCTTTATTTCTTGGCAGCTTTCTACTTTTTTCGCGATATCAAATGCGAAATTTCAATACAATTTATTCCGTTTATCCTTTTATTGCAGATGGGTAGTATTCAATCAGGCAGCAGTTCGCAAATCGTTACACCACAGCCTTCCATCTAAAAGAGATACCTCACGACTTCTTGAGATTCGAACTTCTCCATCGAAACCCTCCAGAATAACCGCAAAGATGGATCCCAAAACACCCCAAGCCAGTTATCAAAACAAAATAACTCCCCAACCAACAAGCAGACAACCATCTCCCCAACCCCAAGAACCAAAACAAAGTCTCTGGGAACGAAGACCCCAGGCTCTCGCAGGCGACGATCCGCCTCCCATGTACCCCGCCGAGGCCCACAGTCAAAACCCAGCTCAACAACAAGCGGGACCTCAATATCAACAGCAGCAACAACCAAAAGCTTATAATCAGCAAGAAATGGGACATGGAAATCAGGAACAACGAGGACCTCCGGGTCAGGCTGTGCAGGTGGTTTATGTTCAGGGAAAAGAACCCCGGAGAGGAGACGATGCTGCCGTTGGATTTTGTGCGGGCTGTTGTGCTGCTGCTTGTTGTTGTGGGTGTGTTATAATGTGATAAATTACTGTATTGCATGTTTATTGATCTAAGACTTGTTGAGTATGGATTGGGTATCATGGGAATTTGGCTCTTTGTACCTTAGATCTGGCGTTTGGGGGTGGCTTTTTGGGCGTTTTGCTGCTGTCAAGCGATTTTGAGGATTACTGTTATTGAACGAAATTTGAGACTCTTTTCCTTTTAAATTCTTTTTTGGAGAATAACTACATATGCACTTGGCCGCAGATGCTCTGTTGAAGGCAAATATTCGGCCGAGGGAGGTTTCATGAGAATGATTGCTGTTTTATCATCCGGATTCGAGATTTGCATTCCATGCCTTACAATGTAAAATTCTTTCATCGAGACCACCTTACTTCCAACTGAATCCCGTAAGACTATAGAAGAAGCTATTGAAAATATCGAGAACTAGAGGGGCGGTTTGCGGAACTCAGAACATGATCGCATGACCAGTCTCATCTACAAGAGTGAGAAGAAAAGCAACTACTTCTCAAAAACATTACGCTAAAGTCTTCTTATGGTTGCCTTCAGATGTTATCCTTCACCTCTTGTGCTCTTTCGAGTTGTATGTATTATTAGGGCCTGTTTGGATCACTTATCGATAATTATAAATATCCTAAAATATATGCGAGGGGTAATTTTAAGTGGCCCCGCATATATTTTTTTTTAATTATCCAATTATCCAAATAATATATACGTAACCGTTTGGCTCGTTTCTTGCAATTATCGACATTAAATATTAGTATATTTTAGTGGCTTTATTGCTCTCTTGTACCGACTACCTTTTAGTAAGTGCATTGGAGGTTGAGATTCTTTCTGTCGCTTTTACTGTCTACTCGTTAACTTGTAATGTAATGAGAGTTCCTTTGATTATCACCTAGCAACTTTGAAGTGTACTAAGGTGTTTTTATATAGTTGTCTTTAGTAGTAATTCATACAGAGGGCTCTAATGTAGTTGCTGGCACGTATCTGGCGACTTCTGAGTAGCGTGCGTATGGTAATAGTGTCGCGGTAGTAGGGGTACTAATAAGAGATGTTCGTGAAATATTGAATTATCGTCTTTTTGACGATAATCGGATAATAGCTTTTTTTTGGTGAGGATATATTTTTATATAAATATCCGATAATTCAGTCAAATATCCCAACATTTATTGAGTGTAGGCTAAACGATTTAGACAATTATAATTATCTCATCATTATTTATTCACTTTTTTGGTGAGGATAATTATAAATATCCGACATTTGATGCGAGCCAAACCAGCCCTTATCTGACCACTTTGTAGCACGAGTATGTATACGGGGGATTATTGTTCCTAGGTTTTGTCTTGGTCAGTGATATAGATTGAAAGAACCTGGAAATATTCTTTAATTCACTCCAAGTACAGATTTTAAAAGACGGTGTTTACTTAAATTAGGTAAATTAAAATAGAGGTTGCACTAAGTGGAGCGTGCGCGACGAATAGAGAGAAAAGCCAGCTAAGTAAGAGATGATGATCAAAAATGACATAGGACTAGTTACGCCACGACACCAGTTGGTTTAGCATTATGTATTTTCATGACTCCTTCTAACATACCTCAGCACCAAAGCCTCTTCAATAATAACACAACACACTTTATTAAACCGCATTTGAATCCAACAACATAGCCGAAATCATGACTTCGGACAGCTCACCATCTGACAGACGCACATCAACTTCAATGGTAAGTGAATCTTACATTTTTGTGAGTGGAGAGTAGATACTGATTAAAATTCTCAGGGTTTCCCCTCTATCTCCGTAAAATATTCTCCAGTACAAATCATTCGCCCTTATTGGAACTTGGCGAAGGATCGTGAAGAAATGTCCAACATTTTAACTAAGCTGGAGAATAACGAAATCAATCGGGTCACACGTTTATTCGAGAAAAAGATCGAGGATATTGGCTACAGAGAGGATGCGGGCCAAAGACGACACAAACTCTACGCAGAACGCAACGTAGAGATTACGATGATTATTAAAGATTTTGAGGCGGCCAGAGACGAGCTGGGATTCTTGTCAAGAAACTTAGAAGCTAATTGGAGAAAAGACAAAGTTGGGTTTGATACGTGTCATCTTCTTATATTGATCTTTAGCTACCTATATTTGAATAATTTATTCAGAAACAAGGTAAGTTTCCTCGTCAACATATTTATTATAAGCTGAACATCGTTTAGTACGGTAAGAAACCGCAATAATATCCATCCAATCCACCAGGCACAACTGCAGACTTGGCCTCTTCCAGCCCATCACCACAATCCAATCTTCCAGGTACTTCAAGTACGACCTCGTCCAGCCCGCTACCACAATCCGACCCAGACCTCCTTAACAAGGCAGATATTATTACCGCCTCCAGCTTGAGCAACTCTACTGGATATCCTCACACCATTACTGGACCTCAACGCATTCAAAACAATGCGGGAAGCGGGTGGACCGGTAGTTCGCACAATGCTCCTCCTGGAACTCGAGGTTTCCACAGTGTCGCTAGATGTGGATTCGCTCGCCATTCAACAAAAGCCCCTAGCATCATAAACCTTGCATATACAGCTCATCCACCAAATACCACATCTGGTCCTCGCAAGGTTTGTTTCCCCCTTCATTTAAGTAAAGCAATAACTGACGACCAAAATAAAGCTTATCCCCGAGAAGGATGGAAAGCCTCTCGCTCCATTCCTAAGTTCAACATTCCAATCCCCACAAACCGGTAGACGTACTCCATTGGAGTTTCACAGCAAAGCCACGCCTTTCTTCCCTATCGCAAAATCAATTGGACCAACTGTTGAACCTTCTCAGAAGCCAATACTGCCAGTATCATTTTCTTGAGCAGTACAACTCCATCCGGAGGACCTCCTTATAAGTATTATCCGAAATTACCGAGAAGTATGTTTCTATCTTTCTCCTACACCTAAATTGCCACACCGGGGAATTGTACTAACTTTGAAATCTAGGCATAGGAGCTTCAGTAGAGAGATTTCCAAAATAAAGGGTTACTGGCTACTATGTTCCGTTGTTTCTCAAGAGTCTGCATTTTGAACAATATATAGTCTCATAAGGGGAAATTGATTTCTATGCTAAGCGAGAGGTTTGGGGAACGGGTATATGGTAGGATGGAAATACAAGCAAACTTCTGAGACTTTGCTAGACAAGAACTTGCTGCAGACAATATAATTCCTAGAACCAATAGCATAAATCAAATCTCTTCTCACTCTAAAACACTTTATCCCAAATCCTCCTCCACACCTTCTCATCCTTTTCAAAACTCTCCTCAGAATGCCTCCACTCGCTTATAGATTCCAACTCCGGTACAAAATCAATATGTTCAAGCGGAACAACCTTAGACTTAAGAAAGAACTTGAAGAATATATAGAGTGCTGCGAAAATTGGGAGATTGATGTAATATGTTAAAAAGGCCGAGGCAGTGAAGTTGCCGGGGAAGAAGACGGAGTACCCTGCGAAGAGGATGATGATCGCTACGATAAGCATTGTGATCCAAGCTACGTAGGGTTGGAAGGGGGATTTGTATGGGAGTGCTGGGGTACTTGTTAACAGGGTGCTTGGGAATTTGTGCGGTGGTTACTTACATTCGCGAGAGATATTTTGTTTCTTTAGGGCGTAGTAGAATCGGAGGTAGGTTGCTTCGATGATGACCCAGCCAATCAATCCGGAGATAGTGGTAATATTAACGAACCATCCAAACACAATCGAACTGTTGTTGTTCAAAACCAAATAAACCAGCGGCGAAGGAAGAATGCTCAGTGCTACAGCGTACCACGGGGTTCCGAATCGATTGCATTCGCGGAATATTTTCGGGGCATGTCCATCTGAGCTGAGTCCGTAAAGAGTTCGTGATGCGAGGAATATACATGCGGATCCACTACTGATGGCTGAAGTACAGACAACTGCGTTGATGATTGATGGAAGAACTGAGATACCAGCTGCCTGGAAAGCAATTACGAAAGGTGATTGAGATGCTGTGCCAGTGGAGATGGAAAGCTTCTCATTATCGAAAGGACTGGAAAATTATTAGCGAAGTTAAGAATAAACTTGCAGCAGTACTTACACAATCAAGCCTACAACAAAAATACTGAGAACATAAAAGAAGAACACTCGGAAGAATGTCTTTTTCGTTGCCTCTGGAATGATCTTTCGGGGGTTTGCAGTCTCAGTACCGGAAAGTGCAACAACTTGAATGTTACCATATGAGAAAGCAGCACTGATCAACGAAGACCAAAATGCTAAAAATCTACCAGTATTTCCAGTCGTGAGGTGCTCATTGAAAGCTCCAGGGGTTCGCCAATAGTGAAAACCGAGTCGCTGTTTATTGGGACCGCCGCCCAGGTCTACAACAATACCAGCAACGATCAAGCCGATGATGAGTGCAATTTTCATGGATGCAAATACTACTTCCGACTATTTACTCGTTAGATTATTCTTCATTTGTGTTGAATTCGATTTTAATAAACATACCTCGCCATACAAACGAACCCCGCTAAAGTTTAGAACGACAATCACAACCAAAAATACGGTAATCCAGACTGCCGGGTTTGTTGTAGAGTCCCAGAATTGAACCAAGGTTGCAGCTGCACTCAATTCTGCTGGGACCGAAATAGCCATGGTGTACCCTATATTTCTTAGCACATTGGGTTCTGGCAGAATCTCTTTGGCTTACAGAAATTCCATCCAGCTGCTGCTCCAAGGGCTGGCTCAACGAAAGCGGTGGCATGTCTAACGAAACCACCAGTAACGGGCATAAATGCTGTAATCTCACCAGTTGTGTACTAGAAAACAATTAATTAAGACCTTGCCCGCACCAGAGTGAGGTTCCAACTTACACTGACACCCGCAGTCACAAATCCCATGAAGATATATGCTAGCAGAGCTCCTACCGGGCCAGCCATAGCAATGGTACTTCCAGAACTCAGAAACAGACCTGTTCCCTACCATTTGTTAGTTTCAAGATAAATTTTCAGATTTGAATTCGAACTTACAATCATCCCAGCAATTGCAATCATATTAATGTGTCTTGCACCAAGATCACGCTTCAATTGCACTTTGGCGCTCTCCCCCATCTCCACATCACCAACACTATTACTCTCAGACACATAAGGGGCCTTCATCTTGCAGGACTTCGAAATCCGGGTATAGTGTTGATCGAGCTTGAAGGCATCGCGAGCCGCGACATCAAGCTCTTTTTGTTACTCATAAAAAGCCTCTCCGAGCGGGTCCTTAGTCCCCACAAACAGGCAATCCATGTTATCGATACCAGATACCCTTGGAAGATTGAAGATAAAAATTCGGCGTTCATGAAGATACCGGCCGCAAAAATGGGGGGCTGTATGCGGGTACATTTTTAGCGGCTTCAGGGGCAAAATTGTAGGGGCGGGGAACACATCGGTGTCTAAAGATAAGGTGATTACTTGTGGGGACCTTAAGATATTGAAGCTTTGTAGATCACCGATTTGTCTCTCTTGGATCCAATTCGACTAGACGATACGTAGCTACCGAGATTCTATGCAGTCTTCAAACGTAAGAGATGGGTTTGTGAAGGTGGATAAATGGGATTATGAGGGATTGAAATTCTCAGCGTAGGAAGTCTGCTTCCCTCAAAACATCCTCCAGTTTTTTTCTTCTGTCTTACTTTACCTTACAACTTCACAACTCTACCTAACCGATCGCGATTCCTCGAATCAAAATGGCGAGCGATAGAGTCATAAATGGGGAGGAGAAGGCCGCGGCAAAGGCACCTCATACCAATATGATGACCGACTGCATCATCGCAAACCTACCCACAGAAGCCTTGAGATCAATTATGCGAGGATTATTAGGAGGAAATCCATCAATAACCTACTCATTCCAAACACACGTATCGAATTATCTCGCGAGTACGAAACCGGAGACAATTCCAGAGCTATTCGACTCTTCTCTCGAAACACCAAAACCAACATCCTCATTACAGGATATTCAGAGCCGGTATAGATGTCTTATGGGATGTGGCTATGGATTTGAAAGTGTGGAACTCTTGACTGAAGTTTTGCGACAAGTTCAACCTCTGAAATGGGACCCAGCGACCGAGGATGGACAGGAATTCTTGGAGGTTCTTGCGGTTATCGATGGAGATGTTGTGCAGTCCGTAACAGCAATTCAAAAGCAACTTTTGACTGGTTCTGGAGTTCGTTCTATGACCTCAGAGGAATTAAGAACGGTCACTGAGTTGAAAGCAGCGCTTAATTCATGCAGAGCCAAGCCAACTACTTGCGATCATTGCAAACAAGATGTTCCGGTGGATTTCGCATTCGAACGAGGAATGTCTAGGGTGGAGAAGTTAGATGGTGGGGTTGATGAGGTGAAAGCTAATGGAACTAAAGCTGTAGGCGCTGCATCGACTGGATTTACATCAGGAAGTTGTAAATTGGAATCGGTAAAATTGGGAACAGCTGAGATTCCACGGATGTTTATGGGACTTTGGCAGTTTTCCAGTCCAGCTTGGGGTACGGCGTCGAGAACAAAAATTGATAGAGATTTCCGGAAACATGTCGATTCAGGTTTGGTTGCATATGATATGGCTGATCATTATGTGAGTTTATTACAATAAGGATGTCCTAAAGAAGAATTATGGCTAACGAGGTAATTTCTAGGGTGATGCAGAAGTGACATTTGTAAGTATCTTCATACCTTCAATCTGGATTGGAAAGTAACTTACACTGAACAAGGGACAATTCCGTTCTTCTCAATTCGACTCAGAAAGAATCTATTGCGCAACAAAATGGGCAGTCTTCGAGCCCATTAAAGTCACACCAGAAGTTGTAGCAGCGAATGTAACAGAACGTATCACCGCACTGAATTCTACATCCGTTGAACTACTCCAATTCCACTGGCAAGATGTAGGCTTCCATTTCCAAATGAAATGTCTCTTCTAATAAACTCTAGTACAACGACAAACAATACGTCGAAGCTTCAAGATTGATAGAACAGGACCCACGGGTTTCAAGTCTCGGACTTTGTAATTTCGATACCGAGCACATGAATGAGATTTTGGACAAAGGAATCAAGGTCGTCTCAAATCAAGTCCAGTTCTCCTTGATTGATCTTCGACCAACATTCAAAATGGCAGAAAGCTGCCGAAAGCATGAAGTCAAACTCTTGACTTACGGATCATTGGTATAAGTCCCCTGCCCTTTCACTATAAGCGCAATTTATTAACACCTCGAAGTGCGGTGGCTTTCTAGCGGAGAAATGGCTCGGAAAACCAACCCCAAATCTCTTCGACAAAGACATGACACCAAGTCATCGAAAATATCTCGAAATGATCACCGTCTGGGGTGGTTGGGCTCTCTTCCAGGAATTGCTGAGCGAGCTTGCAGTGGTGGCAAAGAAATATGGAGTTTCGGTATCAAGTGTTGCTGTTAGATGGGTGTTGGATCATGACTATGTTGGGGCTGTGATTGTCGGTGCGAGAATGGGTATTAGTGAGCATATTGAGGAGAACTTGAAGGTCTTCTCATTTCGATTGGATGATGAGGATAGAGAGTTGGTTAAGAAAGTGTTGGATAAATCGAAAGCTCGTGATGTTTTTGAGGCGATGGGGGATTGCGGTGCGGAATATCGACAGTAGGGTTCGAGATTTGTCGGAGAAATAGAACTTAATTGAGATCTCGCCCTTGAGGTTTGGTCCTTCATTCTTTTCTAAAGAACTGTGCCCCAGTAATCATTATATTTCTCATCGACCTTCTTCATAAGGCACGCCAAGAGACTCGTGATCGTATTTCTAGCCACTCAAAATGAGAGAATCTCATTAGTATATTTTGCGTGCCTCTCTAATACATTCCGCAAATGCATTTAAGAGAGGATTAGAATTCCTGAAAAGAAATCCCATCAGCATGTTTTATCCCTTGAATAAGCTTCTCGTACATTGCATCATGCATGTCTCAACCTTCTTTTTTACTTTCGCCGGCATCGCGAATCTCGTCAATGGTCAAGGAACCTGGGAAGATCTGGCTTCTATACCGATAATACCACGACAAGAACATACAGCTATTGCTCTCAATTCTACCACACTCGTGGTTTTAGGTGGCATCGTTCAAATCGGGGAAACTTGGAATAATACGGATCTCGTAACTCTTTATGACATTCCGAGTAACACATGGAAATCAATTGCCCCTCTTCCACTAGCTCTCAACCACCCCAACGCCGCAGCCGTCAATGGAAAAATCTACCTCCTCGGTGGGCTTGCTGAGCTCCGTGATCAAAATCAGACTTGGCAGGCAACAGCTAATTGTTGGGTTTACGACCCCCAAGAAGACGAATGGACATCGGTAGCCTCTTTCCCCGACGGCACGGAAAGGGGGAGCGCCGCAATTGGTGTATTTGGAACAACTATTTATCTGGCCGGTGGATTGCGATGGATGGAATTTAATTCAGGTGGAAGAGTGCTGACTGTAAACGAGGTCTCTGCTTTTGATACCATCACAGGGACGTGGACTTCGTATCCTGGTTCTGCGCTTCCAGTACTGAGAGATCATGCAGCTGGTGCCGTCGTAGGAAGCACCTTCTACGTTACTGGAGGGAGATCTGTTGGCAGTGGGATTATTGTCAGCAAGACCATGTATACCTTGGACTTGGACGATATCGAGGGAGGCTGGCAACTGAGTCCATCGACAATGCCGACTGCGAGAGGTGGTCATGCCGCTGCTGTATTGGGTGGAAGTATATATACTTTTGGCGGAGAGGGGAATTTTGCTCTTGATTCAGGAGTATTCAATAACACGGAGGTTTTTGATACAGAGACCGCGACGTGGGCGCGTTTGAGTCCAATGAAGGTACCGAGACATGGAACCGTTGCCTTGTCGGTTCAAGGGAAGATTTATATTCCTGGAGGAGGCATTGTGCTGGGATCAGGGCCAACAAATGTGACGGATGTTTTTACCCCTTAAATTAGATATGTATTGCAAATTAGATATAATCAATAACTTCCAGGGAGATCGAGTTTCTTATCTCTCGCATTCTCTCCGATTTGCCCCCGATTCGGCGCCCGACTTCCGACTCTCCTCGGTCTCTCTTTCACTCCCTCCCACTTTCACCCCACAAAACAGCAAGATAACTCAAAACGTTACAACTTTCAACCACTGCATTATATATCCTCCACAATTAAATGACAGACCCTCTATTTCGGATGCAAAGGTAAGGCCGGTTCTGTTCCGAAATCTTGAGTTCTTGCTGATGCAGCTCTAGTCCACAAACAGTCGCGGCTTGCCTTGCCTGCCGAAGCAATAAAGTAAAATGCAAATTGACACCAGAAGACTCAGTATGTGAGAGATGTCTTCGCAAATCGATAAGCTGTGTTTTTGAGAGACATAGGAGGGGACGGAAGCCAGGAACCAGGTTTGCTCTCCTACACTTTCTATTGGACAGTCTGACAGAGGTGCTGAAATATATCACAGGATCAAACGCAGAACTCCTCAACCAACAGCACCAAATCAAGAAGAGAACCCAGAAAATAACCAAGATGAAAACCCACAACCCGCATCACCACCTCGACTCATCTCTCCAGTATTGCAAAATACTGAAGACATGAATCCCCCACGCCAAAATGGAGCTTGGGGAAGTGAAGCTCTCCAGCCAGTAGGGATTCTCAGCAAAGCAGCTCAAACTGGACGATTCTCGCTGGAGACTATTCTCTGCGTACCTGAAGACGATGAACCAAATACTAGAAATATTCCACCTCAAGTTTCCGTAACTTCTGAGGGTCATGATGATCCAATCGCATGTGGACTATTGAGTTTTCCTGTTGCTTTCGGACTATTTGAAAGGTATGTATCGCAAGCTTGTTTTCGTTGCTTTATATACTAAAACAAAAAAGCTTTACACGATGTTTAAATCCGTATATTTGTCAACTTGATCCCAAGCTACACACATTCGCTTATGTACAGCAAAGATCCCCGTTTTTACTTACAACAATTCTCACTGCATCCTCAAAAGCATTTCATCCTACACTACATCCCACACTCCGAGCACATTCAGAAAAACTACTAGGGAAAGCTTTCACTAGTGGAAGTAAAACAATCGAAACAGTACAAGGTATCTTGATATTCACTTACTGGAAAGAACCAGCTGAGGGGAGAACATGGTTACTACTCGGATATGCGATTCGGATGTGTATCGAGTTGGGCTGGCATGAACTCGAACCCGTATCTGAAAAAATGGGCAGTGATCAAAAAACTGAACACGGAAAAAAAGAAACTATAAAAAAAGAAACGCCTGTGCGTGTAATATTTTTATAAACAAAAAGGGACCCAACCCCCCCCCCCCCCCCCCCTTGTAATCATTACCAACCTAGTTAGCTAACAGAAACCCAGTTTGAGTCTACAGCTCGGGAAACCATGGATGATAGAACAAAACGAATTCATCACAAAATCTCATTCCTGGCACCTCGAGGATTTCGCAGTCCCAGGTTGCGATTTGCTTTTATCCGCATTCGTTTCCCTCCGTCTAACAAGTTGCGAAATCCTAGATCTCGCATCCCCAGCTCAACAAAGTTCCCATCACACCTCACGAACCGAGACCCTATCCAAAATGCTAAACAACAATCTCACATCTTGGGAAAGAAAGTGGCTTCCTTCATTCGATGCTGGTAAATTTCTACTCCTCCTCTTTCTCTCACTCAATGTCTAACAACAAAATAGATGAAGTAGAGCCATGCCAAAGATTCCTGGTCTATTTCTACGGGCTACATTTAAGATTATTACTCAACTCCTACTCCCTTCAAACCTCATTACGGGAACTGAAAAAAGATATCCCAATGTCAACAACAGCATTGTGGTTATGTCATTCCTCGAGCGTCGGGATGCTAGAGCAGATATCCCAAGAATTCGGTCCTTTGAAACAGTTATATTTTGTACAAGATTCGATACATGTCATGACAGCTTACGCAGCAATATTCTTAATCAAGGTATCTCTTTCCATCACTCTGTATCACAGAATATAGGCTAAGATAAACAGCTCCTCGTCTCACTCCCCAAGCATATGCGTTCAGACTTCGAAGCCGCCTCAACAAAAGCCATCCACGACGCCTCTGAAACCTTTCAAAAACAATGTGTCTCTCCCTCCACAGGCTGCGCAATGCAAGCCCGATTCCTGAAAAATGTTCTACGGAAATACAAAGATTTGAAAATCCCGAAACGCTCATCCAAACCCCATCCACATCAACAGAATCATCAACATCAACTACCGCCAATACAAGCTACCCTCTCTCAACACCACACCGACCAAAATTCAAGCCAAAGAGAAATAGGAGCAAATACCCTCTCACCACCTCTTTACCTGCCCACCAACTCCCACTCTCCAGACAGCCAACCAGATTTCCAAGCCAATCTCTTTGAAAACAAGGATATGTGGGAGAATCTATTCAGTGATGCGGGATTCTGGACTGGAGAGGGGATTTTCTTATCTGATAACTTTACCAGTTCTTGAGCACTTTCCAGGATACCGAAATCGTGGAGGCTGGGATTATGCAAACTACCAAGAGTGGGGTAGTAAACCCCTGCCACCTCGATAAATGAATGCGGGGAAGACCCACGCGATTATCTTAGAACACCGAAAATCATCGGTGTCCAACTAGATTATCATATAGAGAATGGGGAAATGAGATTTTGGTTTGGGTTCGACTGATATACAAATCCAAGATAACGAGCCAAAGGGAAACCTGAGATTGTCAGTTCGGAATACGATACGATACAAACCATTGATCCCCAATAATTCATCAACCCACGAATCACTTTACCAGGAGCACGAAACAATCAACCCAACCCTCCCTCGCATCACTCACTCACACATTCGCACGCACTTCACAGTCCATAATGGCAACCTCAACCACGACCCCAAGCGATGACTCCTTCCAACTCTACGACCTAAAAGTTGAAGTAGTCTGTCCCCCCGGCGCCAAAATCCTTTGCGGTGCAAAAGAAGGAGACCACTTTACCCTACGAGGAGAAATGATGTATCTCCCCGCGGGCCAGGGAATAAGTATTTATAGTCTCGGTTAGTCAACCCATACCCCCTTCTATAAAATAACCCCCTTTTTAACTTTTGGATTTTCAACTTTTTTTTACTTTAAAAGCACTAACGCTATAAAATTAAAGCATCCGTCTTTCCCCTCCTAGCAGCAAAACAAAGACCGACACATAAACACGACTGGATGACAACAGATGGTCTAATCGCGTGCCCGGATCCAAATTGTGGCTCTATTTTGAAGATTACCAGGATGGGATTGAGGACTTTTAGTCATGCTGAGACGACTGTTGTGGGGTTGGAGGGGAATGCTTGATGTTTAGGTGCTGAAGTGCTTGAATGATGATGTGCTTGGATGGTTAGAAGGAATTTGCGAGGTATCAATAACCTCAAATCTAATGGATAACAAACTTTTACAAAGTAATTGCGACCTTTGAACTCGCCCAATAGCAAATAGTCACTTTTTCCCATCCCACTCTTGTAAAGTAAAAAATACACTCATCTTTCATTTCCTCTCCAAGGCCCCATCCCAACACAATCCGGGAATCCCCCACCATTGATACCACAACAGCACCAGCATCCCAGTAAAACCACGTTCAGGACTTGTGGGTACCTGACAGAAAAACCGACCCCATCCCCGGTATCTTTTCACCCACCTTCGTGGTTCCTGGAAATAAATTCGGATCTGGCGGAAACTTATTTGATTGAACACCGGTGATTTATCCCAAGTATCGGTCAAGACTTACTCCACAGCTCCGTAGGTACCTGCACGAAAAATGGAGCTCAAAGTTTCCACATGGAAGACCAGGTTGGCCAGAAAGACTAGTTATAGTTCACTAAGATCCCATCGTGTGCTTCTCGCGGGGTAGTCAGTCTCACTCGCTCGCTCAGTCTCAATATGGGTTTCCTCACTAAGACAGGCTTAATCGCCTCTATCATCACTTCCCTGGTAAACCTGTCAGTTGCTCAAAACACTTCGCAGCCGTGGCTCGATACTTCTCTGGACACGGAAACGAGACTCGAAGCATTAATGCTCCAATGGAACCGTACCCAAATGTACGCTATGGTCCAAGGTGACACAGTAGTAAGTCCCCCTTTACATCCCCTTAACTTCCCAATAAGAAACTCGCTAAACTCCAATCCCACACAGCTCGAAGATCAAGGAACCGGAGTCTCAGCATGTATCGGTCACATAAGCGGCAACACCGAGCTAGGCCTCCCCTCAATCTGCATGGGTGACGGTCCAGCCGGCGTAGGAAACTCCCTCGACAACGTAACAACATTCCCAGCCCCAGTTCTAGACGCAGCCACATGGAATACAAACCTAATGTACCTCTACGGCCAAGCTCTCGGCCAAGAACACAAATCCAAAGCGCGAAACGTCGTTCTCAGTCCAACAATAAACATCTTGCGTTCTCCCCTCTGGGGTCGAGCAGGCGAGACATTCTCAGAAGATCCGTTCTTGACTAGTAAACTTGCAGTAGCCCAAGTCTTAGGAATTCAAAGCCAGAAAATGCTTGCGTGTCCCAAACATTTTGCGGCTTATAATCAGGATAGGAATAGATTTGGACTTGATCCTGAGTGGGTAGCTTATGATTCGAATGTTGAGATGAGGGTTTTGCATGAACTGTACCTTCCAGCTTTCAAGGCTGCCGTTCAGGAGGGGAATGCGGCGGCGATTATGTGTTCGTATAATAAACTTAACGGCCAGTACACTTGCGAGAACGAGTGGTTACTCAGTCTCTTGAAAGAGGATTGGGGGTTTGACGGGTATGTGGTTGCGGATTGGTATTTTTCTGTTCGGAGCACTGTTGCTGCTGCTTTGGCGGGGTTGGATCTTAGTATGCCTGGTGGGAGCTTGATTCCTTCTTATGGGTTCCCAGCTTACTATGGGGAATTGCTTGTTGAGGCTGTGGATAATGGGAGTGTGCCTTTTGAGAGGGTGGAGGATATTGTGAGGAGGATTTGGAGGCCGATGATTGAGTTTGGGGTTGTTGATGAGCCTGTTACTGGGAGTTCGAAGGCCGTTGCTAGGACGCAGGCGCATTTAGATCTTGCTCAGTGGTTGGTTGAGGAGGGTGCTGTATTGTTGAAGAATGAGGACGAGACGTTGCCTATTAGTGCTGGAAAGTACAAGAAGATTGCGGTCTTTGGTGTTGGTGCTACGAAAGCCAACCAAGTATCCGAGAATCATGGAGGCTTGTAAGTTCTGGGCCCCCTTTTTTTCACACATACCCAAACTAACTCAAACTTCAGTGTGATTGATGCAACTACGGTGGTACAAGCGCCACTTGACGAGATAACCAGACTTAGCCAGTTAGAAAACATAACTGTCGGCTACAGCGAAGCATATCCGGGAACTGGACAATTCCCACAAGTACCTTCCAGCATGTTTTCAAGCGGCCTTGAAGTAACCTACTACACAACCGTCGATTGGAGTGGTCCAATAAACCAAACTTTAACAGCCGAAAATATCACCTCAGCCTCATACCCTCCAGAATTATGGCAGGCCTGGCCACAGGTATTCTCATCGGTATATACTGGTGCTTTCATGCCAAATACCACAGGTCTCTATCACTTCTCTCTCACTGGTCAAGGAGATGCTTTGCTCACCATCGACAATGCCTTGATTGCCAACATGACTGGGGCAAATTTTGGAAACACCATACAAGGAATAATCAACCTTACTGCTGGTGTTGAGGTTTCTCTAGAAATGAAGTATTCCATGGGCGCATCTCTCTCGACCGGGGGCTATGGAATCACCTTGGGTGTCTCTGTTGGCAACACAAGTCGAGACACCGACGCAGATGCCTTAGCAGCAGAAGCAGATTTAAGCATCATTTTTGTATCAGACCGACATTCCGAGGGCGTAGACAACAATCTCGGATTGTATCTCCCGGGTGACCAAGATGCAGTAGTTTCTCGTTTGTCAAAGCTGTCAAAAAAGACACTCGTAGTCCTAAACACGAACTCGGCCATCCTCATGCCCTGGATAGACTCTGTCGACGCCGTGATGGAAGCATGGTACAGCGGCCAACAAGTCGGTCTCGCCCTCGGAAACCTCCTCTTCGGCACCATAAACCCCAGCGGTAAACTCCCAATGACATTCCCCAAAACCCTCAACGATACTATGCAAATTTGGGAGGAGTTGGAGGTAGATTTCAACGAGGGTTTGTATGTGGGATATAAATGGTTCGACGAACACTCCGTAACACCTCTCTTCCCATTCGGTCATGGATTGAGTTACACGACATTTAATCTCTCCAGACTCGAGTTGAGAGTTGCGAATGTTGAGGGAACTGAGAGTGTGGTTGTGAGTTCTACCCTTTCGAATACGGGGAAGGTAGGCGGGAAAGAGGTTGTGCAAGTTTATGTTTCGTATCCTGCGGCTGCGATGGAGCCACCGAAGTTGTTGAAGGGATTCGAGAAGGTTTATTTGGAATGTGGGGAGGAGAAGGAGGTGGCGATCGTGATTGCGAAGGAGGATTTGAGGATTTGGGATATCGCGATTGAGGATTGGAGTTTGGTGGCGGGGAATTACACCTTTATAGTTGGCTTTTCGGCGGGGGATAATGTGCTGCAGGAGTCGATGTATATTTCGATTTGACGGGTCTAGTGATGACTGTTTCTATAATGCATTAGCTTTGAACTGAATTGTGTTCGTGTTCGTGGTGTTGTTGTGAAATTTGTCCGAAATATTGCGACATAGTAAAAATATGCGGTCAAGAGCCAGAGCCAACCAAGTCAACGAAGAACCGCTACGTGAGCTACAAGAATCGCATAAAAAGATATCTTTTGACTGTTCAGACACAAGAGACTTGTTCATCTACATCGTGTCGAATATGGAGTTGAATATCGACATGGTCGAAGATAGGAGGTGGGGCAGGGTAACTCCCCTCTAATATCTGACCTGAAAACAAACACAACAATGAATGGAACTTGATTGCGTCAAGCATACAACTTTGGATATTTCACGCCCATTCTCATAAACTTCGAATTGAATTTCAAACAAGGCAAATTACTGTATTTCTGAGGAGAATCTCCTACTCTTCGGGAAGGAAGAAGGCAAACCGAAGTATCTACTGTCGAATATTACTCTGTCCTTGAATCATATCTATTTCTCCAGACTTGAGAACTAGAAAAATAAAATACCTAGCAACTAACCATCATGGTGTTGTCGTATTTAGTAGAGGTTTGTCAAACCCACCAACCGTTATTCCTCCGGGCTTTTCCCCATCCATCCAACCATGCTGCTGGAAAGAATTTTCTCGGTGTCGTCGACTTTCTCTAGTACCATCCATCCATCTCTTGTATATATTTATGTATTTCTCTTCGGAATCTACGTCTATATACTCTTCTCTATGAAATTACTTAATATGGGACTTACCTACCCTATCCTCGCTTTCCTACCTTTCTTTCAACAACAAACATATGAGCAAAGAAGGTCAAATCTTACCGAGTTATTAAACCAGAGGAAAAAACAAACCCCCTTCCCGGGTAGCAAATTCCGCAAACTCTATAAAGCGAAATATGCAAGATGAAAACTACTCCGCCAACACATCTCATACTCAAGTCGACACATGCGTTTATCTACCATTTCATGGACTGCATCCGGCACCACATCTACGACACATATCAGGACATCCATATCCTAATAAAAATAATAAAAACTCACGAAGGCAAATTTCCGTGTTCCATATATTTGCTCAAGGAAAGCCCTCACTTCTAAGAAAATTAGAACGGAGTATTTACCGTCGAAGATTAATTTCTCCTCGAAACCTATCCACCTCTTCTAACTCAAGAACTGATGAGGTTTTCGGGCAGGGATTTGATACTCTGGCCGCAGAATCATAAATCGTGCACATGTACTTTGGGGGATACCGATAAAACCGGGAAGAGAATATTGTGAAACCCACTCTAGGGAAATCATCCAGACTTCGATCAGAATTTTGTATAAGCGATTCAAACTTTTTATAGGGGGTTTTATATATCAAATCTCCACCAGATTCTCATTCCATTTTCTCACTTTGACCTGTTCGTCTTCTTTTCTCTTTACAACAGATTGCGTATGTCAGTCATAACATGAGTCCATAATAATTTCCCAAAAAAAATAAACCCATACAGAATCCCTCACTCAAACACCAAACCAAAAATCCCAAGCTACTTCCTATAAATCAAGCCGATGGACTCTTAACTTGAGCCACTAGTGCCCAGATTACGAAACCTACTTCCATTGGTGTTCTGGAGGCTAAGAGGCTCCTCTCACTACCTTCCATACATCTACGGCCGTCAGAAGGAGAGGAAAATAGCAACACCTACTTTCTCCCTTCCCACAAAGAAATAACAATATTTCAACCCCAAGGTTCAAACAATCGATAACAACCCAAAATTCGACAACAAATCCTCCCTTTTCCCTTTACTTTCTAGGTGCCATCACCAGGGGGTGTAGGAATTCGTAACTGACCAAGAGGACTCCTTCTGCTCTGCATTCCTGATTTATTATTTAACTAAAACTTAGAAAATTTATTTAATTATTCTAAATGACTAGAACAATTATATTTGAATTATATTTCTTCTCTTAGAAGTGTTAGGACAATTGTAGAAGGGAAAGCGCTTAGGGGCTATAGTCACGAATTCGTACAACCCCTGGTGCCATTACCCTGAAACGCGAGGAGGAAGTATGTAAGATTCTACCAGCTTCCGATCGTTCGGTCAGGGTTGAGAGCTTTTGAGTATTCGGAATAAGATGATACATTCCGTGCTGCTAAAATTTCGAGATCTCGCAAGTCTGTGACTGAAAGTAGAAGCATTTCTTCCACGGTAACGAATAGCGGAAAAATGCCTGAACAACACAAGAAACCTGTGGTGAAATAACAGCCAGGGACAAAGAGGCAAAGTCAAAAACAAAGCAAATCAAAATCAAAATCAAAACCCATAGCACTTAATTCCCGGAAAGCGAAATTTGAATTCACACGTGCGATCAAAATACGGCAAAGCGCTGAAAATTTCTTGGTCAAGATAATTGATACCCAGCACCCGCTCCAAAGACTAAATCCTCCAATCAACATGGGTATAGAAAGTAGGTAAGATGGAGCTCACCAAGAACTCAAAACCAAACCAACATCCCATGAAAGCCAGAACCCCAACACCAGAACTCCTGATATCTAGCAAAAACAAAAGGAAACACAAGAAAAGTTAAAACATGAATGCCAGTGTGCCCACCTAACCCATGGAATCTTCTCAATACCCCAGGTCCACACCGAAAGAGCCAAAAATTCCACGATAAGAAAAGTACATCCAACTTCCCACGCGAACAAGAGCTACGAAAATCCGAATAAATGTAAAAGATTCGACAGCAAACCCCCACTCGACGACAAATCCTCCATTTGCATTCCGCAGTTTCCTCTCTGCTCCAATAACCCGATGTAAAACTCATGCGAGCGGACTTCTTAGTAACTAACCTAACTACACAGGGCATTTTACAAAACCTTGTGAAAGCTACTTTTGGGGTCGCCACAGGAAAATCATATAAGAGGCAGTTGGTTTCCAGATAGCAAGTCCCAAGGCTCTCCGTACTTGGTGGTCTTCTATTTGGTTATGTCATTGCTCTTGTTTCGTGAAAAATGGACGGGGAGCATGAGTAATTTGATGAGTAGAATTGTAAGTACATGTGGAAGAGTGTTGACGTAGCGCAGCGGTCCATTTTGCTGAGGGCGCCGTTACCTGATAAAACAACGCTTCTCAAAAGCACATCGGCGCTCTCCCCAACGGCAACTCGAACCCAATCAAGGAGTGCAAGAGTTTCCTGAAAGGCTAACGAGTGGAAAAGTCAGAGGCAAGTAAAAGTCAAAGTCAATTCACATATGCATGTCAGCAACAGACGAAGAGTACAGCAAAGCGTTTGAGATTGCTATGCTGAGGGTATTGTGTCTACAACCATCCCTTCCATTAAAAAAATACATCCATGCAGCCATGCCTAACCCTCTCAGACCAAGTCCCCCATTCCGTACGCCAGCCGAAAAATATCATTCCACCCATGCGAGAGGTACCGATGCGTGGTTATCGAGAGGTTATCGTAAAGAAGAAAGGGAGCATCTAGTGCTTGGCAGCCTCTGTGAAACCGGAACGAGTAAGTATGAAGAATACTCTATGCGGCTTCTGAAAGGGGAGAGCATATAAGCAAGGGAAACTTTGGGGAGAAGTTTGGTTACATACCCTTGTGGACATCAGCCTTGGTCTCGTGGCCGTGTTGCTCAGCCTTGTCTCCGATGGCGTCCTTTGCAGCAGAGGCGCGTGTGCCCAAGCTTGCGTTGGAGTCCTTTGCAACATTCTTGTTGGCCTCCTTGGATGCCTCGGATCCAACACCTTGGACGGTCTCAGCAACGTAGTTTGCGGCTTGCTGTGGAAAGAGTTAGCATGAGTTGGAGATGAAAGTGTTCAAGATGTTGATGATGATGCTCAACACGAAGAAAGAGCTCAACACCAAAGGCTGGAGGAGGATGGATGAGGATGAGTACTAACCTTGACGGACTCCATTTTGATGATTGAAGATTGAAGATTGAGTTTGGTTTTTGGTTGAGTGTGTTTGGTATGTGGTGATTGAGTGTGAGAGTGAGATTGTGTTGTTGGTTGATGGGGAAAAAAAGGTGTTGGAGGGGTTGGAGGAGGAGTTTATAAAGACCTCTGGAGCTCGTTTGGCGAGAAACTTCTCGGGATGACGTAGGTGTTTGGGTGGTTGAGCTTTGCCATGTGACGGGGCCTGTGGGCGTGAATAATGGCTGAAGGTAAGAGCTCTTCGCGATTCACTGCTCTTTGATGCCTACTTTCGTCCAAGGCAATTGGCTGCGAGCTTTCCCATACGCCAGCTATCGAGTTTGCGATTTGCCACTAGCCCCGGGAAGTGGATCAAGCACCGCCACTTGTGGCTAATGTACTACCCCGCTGACGTCGTGCTCCCCGCAATTTGTGATGATATCATCGATTCCCCTGCAAACTTCAGGGCTTTTCTTGAAGTTTCCCGCATATGGATGCATTCCCACCCGCAGTGGGTGACTGCAGGTGCATTCGATGGGTCCCTCCTCGTTGGGCACAGAAACAAGATGTGGCTTGTGGACACTTTGCTTGATCTTGCAGCTTCGCTCCAATTCCAGCCTTATTCACCTCTGGGGCTGCCTCTCTCAAGGCTGAAGGAGACCTTGGATTGAGAAGCTATCTCGTAATTGAACTCTGTACACTAGTATATACGAAAACGATACCAGGGTCGGCCTTGCTGCCTCCGGAAATTCAAGCTGAAGCTTAGCTCTCTTGAGAGCAAACGACTTGCAGGGTTCAGCTTTCTGGAGGTACGACATCCTGTGGGGGGAAAAGATCGCAATAGACAAGATTGGACAGAATTCAGTTTCTATGGCGTAGGAGTAAATGCTCCGGCTGGAGTGACCACTGAGCAATGCCTGGCCTTCAGCACTGTCCTTTTCTGTTCTCGTCTCATGCATAACATCATACCAAGTGCGTGTGTGTACTTGTACTATACTTCTTTTCGGTGCGGCTGGAGGTCTTGAATCTGGCATCGAAACTCCGTGCTGACATCGAAATTCCATTGCTACGCTACTTAGTTCAGTGGAGCAAATCCAATTGCTTCCATTGGGCTGTTTGCAACAAGTTTTGCGCCCTTTTCTAGATAAATTGGGATGATCGTAGGAGTCCGAAATCCCACGAGAAAAGACATGACACAGGATGGTCTAGATGCCGAGAGACTCCACGTAGCTTGACCCTCCAAGCCCACTCTGTTGACGCACCTGATGCTCAAATTGTTTGGGATCCTGCCTTGGATGACGCAGCTTCTGTAGCCTGGTGTTTTCCTTATGCCGAGGCGTCGGTTCATCAACACTAAAGGCGACCATCATCTAGTCTTGCTGTCTCGTTTCGAATTCCGGAAGTGGGAAAATGAAGAGGCGTTGTCCCAGCTGGCTAGAACAATTGAAATCATTCTCTGAGATAGACTGGGTCCCACCTGTCTCGAACCATCGATACCATTCTCCCAGAAGAGCTGGGGGAATGGAGCTTGATTGTCCCACTGCAATGTTGTTTTTCAAATCCTCAATATCTCGCCACCTTGTCGAATCCCCCCACGAAACAACTCCTCAATCACATTTCCTTTCATCACAGTCTCCTTAACAATCCCTTCCACATGTTTAGGCTCTACACGGCCATACCAGATCCCACATCCAGCAAGAGGATGTGATTCTCCATCTCTGGTGCTCATCCTAGGTGGGATATATATAATAACATTTCCAGCAAATTTGTGACCTCCGATATGGCTGATTAATCCCACTCTTGCCGCTGTGCCAGGTATCTTGGAGACCTCCGTATCATCGATTGATTCTTGCGGTCCTGGGACAAATACTGCTTCTCCCTCAACGTCCAGATCTTCCTTTGTCAAAACGCTTTCGAATTCCTTTTTCAATACGGGTCCGAATTCTCCACATCTTGCATCTCTACCGCCATGTCCACATATAAGTACGAGAATATCCTTGACATCACGTACACCATAAAGGCTGCTAGCATGATCACTGTTCCTCAGCAGTCTATCTTTATGTATTGGGCTCAAATTGTCGTGTGCTTGGTGCAGCTTTGTGGGCAATAGGTAGCCTTTGGCAAGTGCCTGGACCGAATCGAAGGACATTCGAGGGAGGAAGGGTATGTATTTGAAGGAGGGGAAGAGGTACGCGGATGTGTTGATTATTTCCGGTCTACCCGGCGTTGAGGGAGGGAAGGAAGCGTTCGTTATTGAGACGTTGTGGTAGGGCTGTAGATGTTAGCATCTCTTTCCAAGGCTCGCGATAGACATTAGAAGCGGCAGTAGGTTCGTCCTGCCTAGAACTCTCTCTGTCCTAAGTACTTGGGACAACTGAAGCTCATTGTTCAAAGGAGCGGGTTTAGTATTCGAAATTGCCCCAAACCTTTGGAACAACCGACGTCGATTATCCCAAGTATCTAGAACAATTCTAAATTGTGCCAGAAAGTTGGCACAACGGCTATTTTCTGCCACTCTAAGGACTAAGAAAAACAAAAGCACACATACATCTGAATAAACCCCCCCTCTCCCGAGTAACTCTTTCAAATCCGCCGCCAAATTATCCCCCGAATTCTCCTCCTCTATCCGCGACATCCAATCCTCCTTACCAGTGCATATCAACACTTGTTCGTCATAAGGCGCCATTGTTCCATTTAAATTCGCTTCATGGTCAATCGGTAGGTTGGGTAGGACGGGAGTTTCCGCGCAGGCGCAGGTCGGCGAAGGGCATGTTGGGGTTGTTGGAAAGGGGGTGTGGTGGAGGGTGAGAGTACGATGTATGGGTTTGGGATATGTGGGTTTGGGATATGTGGGTTTGGGATATGTGGGTTTGGGATATATTGGTTTGGCAACACGCCATGTGCGTGCAATATGTTTGGAGAACATGAATTGGTGTTTGGGGGAGTTGAAGGTATTCAGAGGAACGGTCTCGACGGTCAAGATTTCTGAGATGCCGAGGAGCTTATTGGCTGCGACAGAGAATAAAAGCGGCAGCAAAAATCCTCGATACTACTCGTTGGAATAGTCACAAAGTGTAAAGTGAGAGTTTGGGAGAAAATTGTTGGAATTCCCTAGAAAATAGGAAGCCTGATTACCGTTTTAAAGCTAAGATAAACTATCGGCCTTTTATTAATACGTTCCGAGATCGACACGAAAGCACGTGCCCAGGCGCTTGACCAATTGGAAATTTTCCATATCCAAGTCTTCCTTCCTTATCAAAAGCTTCATTCTCCCGTCGGTCGAAATTGTTATGCCACGGCTCCCTCATTCTCTCCTGCTACGCGCCCACAATATCTCTCCGTTCTTACCTCTTGTGCTGCGCGGAACTCGTGCATGGGACTCCGCGGTGAACGAACTGCGTTGGCTCCGTGAGCATGTTCAAGAAAATACCACCGCCAACCAGTCGGCTATTTCAGCCCAAAATGAGTTACGAAGACTTTGTCAAAGAAGGGCGGGGGGTGAGCCATTGCAGTATATACTCGGCTCCCAGCCATTCGGAGAATTGGATATCAAGTGCCGGCCAGGTGTCCTGATTCCCAGGTATGATATAAATCTCCAAACGGCACTATCCATAACTAACGCGATTTGAATTTCAAGGCCAGAAACTGAAGCGTATACTGAGCATCTTGCTCAACGGCTACTAGACCGCCCTATCATTCCCAAATCAATGACACGTGTCAGTGTCAATTCAAACGACGACGTCTCTCCTCTCAGGATTGTTGATTTGTGTTCCGGAACCGGCTGTATTCCACTTCTTCTGCATTCCCTACTCTCAGCAAAATTTCCTGTTCAAGCCCTAGGATGGGATATCTCCGAGACTGCTGTTTCTCTGGCGAGAAGGAACCTGCGCAGGAGCATCAAGACGGGCAATATAAATGCCTCCCCCGAAATTTCTTTTGAAAAAGTTGACATTTTCTCCAACCTTACTGCGGACCAAAAATTATCCTTGAAATGCGATGTTCTGATTTCAAATCCGCCATATATCTCCAACGACAGCTTCAACCACGAGACGACTCGATCTGTACGAAATTGGGAGCCCAAATTGGCTCTGGTTCCAAACATTTCATGTCCCTACCCCGTTCTACCGGAAGATGTTTTCTACGCCCGTCTTGTTGATTTTCATCTCAACCTTTGCGAATCGAAAGTCCTCCTGATGGAGGTTGGGGATGACCCACAAGCCGTACGAGTTGTCAAAATACTAATGGAAAGCTTCAAACCTGGTCTTGGCAACCTCGGAAACTCAATCGAAATATGGAGAGACTGGCCAGATGCAACACCCTGCCAAGAGGAAGATCAAGAATTGATAATTGAAGGGAAGCCCATTCTTGTGAGAGGTTCGGGACGCCTAAGAGCTGTTGTTTCTATGGCGCAAGGTCTTCGACGCCAACATTAAAGAAGATATTTTCGAAGCACGTCTAGCTTCCCCTTTTCCCTTCACCAAACTGTAGCTGCAACATGCCTCTTTTGCAGCGAAGAACTCAATTCCTTTTTTATTGGGGTGAGCTTTCCCCGAGGGGTTACACCTCTTTATCGAACTGCGACATACATGGGATATCTCACTTCCATGATGATCTCGAGGCCAAACCTTCTAAGAGACCTAGTTTCAAATATGAAAAGGTTCTCAAACCTGTCTTCCTACCTTCTCACAAATCCTAGAACAAAATCAGCACGCGTTGATGAGGGAAAACCCCTCGAAGACTACTCTTTCTCAATCTGAGTATATTTGGAAACACCATATCGAAAATTTAAGCACCAAAATTCATCATGGTCCTCACCTTAGGTCTGCACACATTGGCTCTAAAATAGCGAACTTTGATTGAAAAGCCGAGGAATTACAGAGCATCGCTGGTATGGAATCTTTTTGAACTCCTGTATAAGTTGTGTTGATTCACAATTACGTGCCCCGTAAACAACATACAATCGGAAATGAATCAATGGATTCAACTGATTCATCGTTGCTCATATTGCGAATGATTCTCCGCATATACCGGTAGCGGAAGAGGAGAAACCTACGTGTCTATCAGCCTCCCACGTCATGCTCTCCCTCGTCCAACAAACTCTTGGTTCTTCCCAGAATCAATCTTACAGAGAGTTGTAAGGATGCAAGGCCGGGGCTTTAAGACTCATTCAGAGGAACCAAAGCTAATCAGGAGCCGCCAAAAGAGAAGGATTGATAGAATATTTGTCTTTCTTGTCCCCGACAACCACACCATCGGGATTTCGTTTAAATTGCAACACCGCCATGAGAGGAAGCATCTCTATTCGAGGCTATAAACACCAACCATAGCAGTCTCTTCATCAATTTTTGCCTCTGACCTTTCTTCTACGCGAATTTCATTCGTAACTTCTACTGTTACTTCAAATACAGGTGAAGGAACTTTATTGTATCAAGTTGATATAGTATAACTTCACCATGCCCTTCTAGTTGTTCTGTCACTTCTGCTGGAGCTAGAGGAACCTCAACATGTTCACACGTCTACATTGGAGGCCTCTCATTCTACCCTGTTTTCCTCCTGTGTTTTTGACCAGGTGCTTCCTTACTGAGCATAAAAATTCTATCTTTTATTCATTGATCTCGTTTTCTTACTTCTCTCTTGAACTCGGGCTTTAAAGGTTGTTATCGGTCGATAAAACAAGCCTATATCTACCCCAAGTGGGAGAAGGAATTATCAGAACTCGAGAAGTTTTTTGCCTTTTGAACATTACATGACCAGAAAATACCACCATATTGCAAATTTTCTCCCATCTGCCAGCAAATATTTATTTCCACAAATTCCCATTTTATATTGTGGGTAGTTGCTGGTAGTTCCCTAATTACTTCATTTGTTCGATTTTTTGAAATGTACTTTTTCATAGCCACCTTTGACTGTGGCTTTGAATGCACGCCATCGACATGCTTCATAAACTACCTATGCAGGTACCCTTACCACTGAGTTGCATTCGGAATGGTCGATGGCTCCCGACTGTCTTACGCACGTGCTGGCTGGCTCGGTAATCTTGACATCGAACGACGACCCTTGATTAGGATCATAGATGACTCCGCGCACACCAACAGTCTCAAAGAAACTTTCAAGTCCTGTAGGATATCCAACTTGGCAGTCATATCGTTATCAAAGATCGCCCCCAACATTAGATCTCACCCACGGTACGAAATATCCACTTCTACAAGGGCATGGCTGACAGCTTATGGCATCATGCAGCCAAATCAACAACGGAACTGAAGAGCTTCCAACGAGGTGCCCACGAGATGGATTTACCTTCCGCTCAGGGGGTTGAGTCATCACCATGGTAGAATCTTCCTTTGACGCCGCAACACTTTCGCCAGTATTTCCCTAGTTCGGCAAGTTGGTAAGATGGGCGGAAGGAGCGTCAGCAAGTTACGACACATAGGTTGATCAGTACTATCTCTCAACGAGATTCCAAGTCTGCGCCTTACCATTCGGCTCGTCAGTTTCAAGTCGAAGATAATCTTGACGTTTAAAACTATCTGATAGGAGAGGCACTGTGGGGGGCACTGCCGCTCTCACTTCCTGGGCCGAATCACAATCAACGATTCTTCGTTATATCCTACGATCTGATATCTTAGGCACACTTTCCCATTCTCTGACAGTTTGTTGACTAATGAGCTTTCGACGGCGCAATTTTCAAGCTGCATATTTGGTCGATTTACGAGACGGTTGTGGGGTTCCATGATCCCCGAATCGCATTATTCCACCAAGCAATCCGATCTCCCCCAAGAGAAGCTATATTGGAAATCTGAAATTTCTTAGATCAGCATCTCTCCTTGGTAATCACAAAGATTGGTCACTGTCAATGTACCAATTGCAGTACGTAGAACCTTTAAATCTCATTTCTCTACTGGATGTCTCACAACTAACGTCGACCCGGTTTCTGAGGCAAGGTTCTTATTGTTTCTAACACTCACCGACTACAAACTCGGTGAAGCGATCACCACTCCCAGAAAAATTTTCACCACACCCTCACTGCTTTGTGGCGAGTCTACAACTGGTTCATCTTGGGAAACTTTTGGTCCCGTGATATAAGACAACATGTACCACAACGGCAAAAAAAGGCAAGGCCCAAAATCGGAACAAATCAAATGAAGGTACTGATTCAGACTACGGAATAGAGATATCCCAAATCCCGACAGCTGTATGCAATATCGACCGATGTGCAGATATTGAAGCGTGGCGTCCCTCGTCCTCGTGGTGTGGCACTTAATCTATGCTTCCCCGTATTTGGATCTCCTTGACTGATTACTGGTTGCCGGTCTGCTTTCTTCAGGATTTTGAAATCAGTCGGTCCGGTTGGAATGCAGCAAAGAAACAGTCTTTCGCACTGGTTTACTCGGATTGTTATATCCATCGTCAATCCCTATTTGGGCTTTTAGCTAGGGGTTTCATGCAACGTTACCCGATTTTCAAGGCAGAGATATCAACATCTAGCAACTCTGTGCCTAGGTTTCGTATCAATTCATTTTGGGGGCCAACCGAAACTAAAAGCCCTATCCGCTCATGCCGCTATTGTCATGCATGGCACGATGACACCACGGATGCAGGGCCATCTGAAGAAATCACCCGACAGCAAACTATGCCAATATCAAATCAATAACCGGCGCGGCACTTTCTGGAAAGAGTCGATACCGTTCCATATCTGTCATTTTGGCCACAGTCGAGGGGGATCCAAAGCTTGAAATGGAAGTTGCTACAGATTCATTGTTGCATCGCCGCAACTTTCTATTCCATGAGACTGGACATGAATATAAACCTGCAGAAATTGATGAAGCTTGCCACGAGGTTGGCGGTTGGGTCTGCACCAACAATACTACGTGGAACGGAAAGGGGGGAGATGGCCGTTCTCGCCAGTGGTTCAGTTGCCTTTATTCTCCGCATTTGATGTCGTCGGAGGCTTAATTTAGGATGTCAGTGCGTAGCTCAGCGGCCTGGCGGCGAGCAGTTACAACCTAGTTCCCTGTATTTTGAGGGGTGTAGGGTACCCTCCCGTAATACAGATGCTAGCCGCTTGGGGGTGGAGTTCGGTGGTGGCATTTAACGTTTAGGTCGTGCACATAAACGCCTACCGCACATCAACGTCTGCTAGCGGGCAATCTTTTTTAACGACTTCTTCTTTGACGCGCGGATCCAAACTACGAATCAAGCGTGAAGGGGATATCTACACGAATACGCAAAGATTGGTGGTTCTGACTCACCTTGACGATGGTTACAGCATTTCTTATGATGTGCTCCCTGGGCCTCCCCGAATCTTTCCACATTTCAAGCGCCCCCATATTACAGATTCTGCGCCTTCAGAGCAAGTTGGCGCGCCTCCCCAAGCCGATCAGATTATCAAATCATGCTGTCAGCAGCGACTCTGAGTGAGCAAGCAACGGGAGAGACGCCATTGATTCTTTTCTTTTTTTTCTTTTCTTTTCTTTTTTTCTTTTTTCCTTTTCTCTCCAAATCTCCAGACTGGCGGGCCCAACTTGTCAAAAATCCCTCGGCTCTGATTCTTCCGATCTCCCGATTTTCCTACAGCTCTCCACCCACCTCGGTTCGCATATATCGACGCAAGCGCGGCCAAGTCGATAAATGAGTTCTCAAGGAACCCAGCATGGAGCATGAGTTTCTGATAATTTTGGGCTTGTTCTTAATTTCCTTATGGCGGTTGCCTTGACGTGGCTTGCACTGAGATGCTTCGGGTCTGCCCCGAGTCTGGAGAACGCGGCCGGCCCACCCAAATTCTTCCGCACTCAGCTGCCGGGAAATCAGCGGGTCCTCTTCAGTGCCTCGCCATATGAGTTGATAACTTGATAAGTTAATATCTCTTCTCGCTCCTGCGATCAACCGCGACTGGATTGCAATCAGCAGCGGTGGGCCCTCGCAACATGGGCTGTCACTGGATGCTCATGGCGGCCCAGCTTTGACTGTTGACTGCTCGAGGAGCCGGAAGACCCTGGCTTGCCGCTGGGGGCCAGGACAATTCGAGATTGATGACCGTCCGGATTGGGCCATTTTGCAAAAGCTGTAAGGATCAGTCGATAAAAGGCGGTGGGAGTGACTTCCTACTGGCTTCGTGGTCCATGCATGGCGGGGGCTTCCCCCTGCCCCATGTTCATGCCAGCCCGGTCTTTATCACTGCTGATTAAGATGTGACAACGGCGAACGACATGATCCCCTGGTTACTGGAACCCCGATTTGACAGTCTCTCATCGGCAATACTCAAGGAAGAGTGGACTCCAGCAACCAACGCTTGGGGCGGATCATGATCCCATGGCAATGTGAAAAAGTCTTTTTGACTTTTTTTTCTCAAACCGAATAGCGGGGTCTTGCACGGGTTCGTGGGGGTCTTGTTGGTTGTTGGACTTGTTGGTCAAGGACCGGTACTGTACTAGGGCATAATCTTCAAGCAATCACATCCAAATTGTTGGGGATTCGAATGGGGGCTTATTCCCTTGAGTTACAAGTAACGCCCAAATGCACGGCAGCTCCAAGGGGAAATCAAGACATGCAAAGGAGAGCCTGGTGGGTGCTCTCCGTAGGGATTCTTTTATTGACAGCCCCGGCCCGGCAGCAGTGCATTGTGATGTGCACCATGGACAGCGTGAGGTTTACGCAGCTGCTCAGGACGACGGACCTATATCCGTCCATCTCCCGGTCCAGACTCGAGAGCTGCTGCAGATGCTCCGTACCGTACCGCTCACACTTTCTCCACAGCGTCGTGTTCCGTCCGCCTCATTTCTCAGTCCACAGGTTGAGAGGCGAGCTCAAAAGTACATAGGACATGCACAATTAGTAGTTATCTGTAGGCATGAGCACCGTGGCTGCTGCTCTCTTCTCCGTTTTTCAACGCTATCAATTGCAACTCTCGGCTTCAGAGGCAATTCGTCTTCAACTTCGCTGGCATGCTGTACACTAATCTGTATTTGGATGTCTCGTCCCTTCTGGGCCACCGTCCGGGAAGCGGCACCAGGGGTGGTTGCTTGACTCCTGGTCACTTCACACTCAACTAGTCACCAAGCCCGTCACCTCCCCTGTATCTTTCAAGTGCCCTGGCGGCGGCCTCAACGCCTCTCGTCGGCCCTTGCGCTTCGTCCGTGGAACCTTTTTGATATATCCCCCAAACTTGAAGATCATCATCAAATACGAATTTAGGCACTGGAAAAGTACCCAATGGTGGCTTGCCAGAGGGGAAGACGATGATAGAAGATCACGCGCCAGCCACGTTGGTCCGATATAGCCCAAATCGAGACAAAAGGTTGTGAGGGCATTGCCTGTCACAGAAGAACATGCCCCGAGAGGGATAGAGGCGAGGGGGTTAACGGGAACTTGGATTCCTATTCTCTCCAAGCCAAGTCAACCCCACAAGCTCCTCCCCGAATGCCTATCTTCGAGAAAAGCGGAAGGCAGTCAAAGCCATGATCGGGGTCATAAACAAGCCATAAAAAATGGCTTGGGGATTGCGGCCCCTCATCTTTCATATCAATCACAGTGGCCCCTTTGCTGGTTCTGTTGCGGGCCCCCCGTGGTCCACTATTCTAAGTCCATGTATGCTGTTGACGAATCACACGAATCACAACTTAGCTCCATCCCCAGCATAAGCTCGTGCTCCCGCCTTCATCTACCTGGCTCCCACGCCTGGTTCAACGGCGACAAAGATCACCAAAATATTCTATGCGCTGATTGAAACTTTGCCTTCCTGTCTTCTTCTTCCACTCCTTTAAGTCCCCCTCACAACCCCGTGATTGGGAGATGCGTCCATGTCCAGGACACACTCGTTAACGATGGCAAACATAAAGCCAGAGGACTCGGAAAACTCGATCTGGCAAGGCTACAGCCTTCAGCCACCTAATCCATCATCAACTCATCCTCCACCTTATGAGTCAAGTTATGTCGCTCCCCCCTTATCGATTCCCTATCATGGTCGACCACAAAAAGGTGCCTATCGTTCTATGGACATTCCCTCCATCCATACTCGACCTTCGCCACGGGATGGGAATGGTGTCTTGACAGCTTCCCCACCTGGTCTCAATAGCCACCACAGTTATCCTTCGTTGAAGAGGGCTTTTCAGTCGGGGGATGGGTTACCGTACGTCGAAAATGTACAGGATTTTCGAGAAGAGTTACCAGTGGATCCGAAGCCCGCAATCAACCAGGATCATCGACTGCTTTGCTTTGCCCGACTGCCCGAGAAACGGACGATTCTGGATCACCAAGGACGAGTAGCGCAAATTGAACTGGCAGCACAGATTCATGGGATGTTTTTCTTGTCAGAATTAGCAACACCATCGAGCGAACCTCATCTTGTACAACCCGAGCTGACTTGTTATCGACGGAATCTCTTTCAAATCTCTGGTAATGTTACTACGCCGCGAGGTCCAATGTCCGTGATAACGGAACGAGGGGAGAGGGTGCCCATCGACGCTTTGGAAGTAACTATCTCGGCCACGGAGTCTGTTGATGGACATGTCGTAAAACTAATTGTCATTCCTTGGAAAACACCTCCTCCGAATTCTCCAGAGGTTGGACCGGGTCAAGAGAGTGAGCCAACACCAATACCCCTCGAGCCGTTGGATGATGGCCGAGACGCCAACAGCGAGTTGACCGTCTTCCCCATCGCCTATCGCAGGCTTCAGTTCCGAATTGCAACAGCAAATAACGGGCGCAGACGTGAACTCCAGCAGCATTTCACTCTCCACCTCAATGTCGTTGGCACTTTAGCGAATGGTACCAAAGTCAACGTGTGTGAGACATCGACTGCGCCGATTGTCGTCCGAGGTCGCAGTCCTCGAAATTTCCAAGCACGGAAAGAAATCCCTCTGGTTGGATCTTCTTCTTCGCGCGGGCAGCCTCCAGAGCTTCATGTTGCAACGGCCAATATGCCTGTGGGCATTAGTGGAGAAGGAAAATCGGCAAAGTCGTTGAAAACGAGTGCTCTTGAACTCCCTCGCTCTCCATTTACCTTTGATTCTGGAAACATTCCTGGGTCTCCATCGTTGATCCGGCAGTCGTAAGTTTTCTTTTTTATTTATTCTTTTCGACGCTTGGATAGCAACGTTAGAATCAGTTTTCCGAAACCAAGCCCTGTGGCTCTGCTTGAGACAGGCTTGTCAACGCCATCGAATTTGCTTTTTGACGCTCGGACTGACCTTGATTAGAACCTATCCAACTTGGAACGCGCAGCATTCTACACCAGATCAGAGTACAGCACCAAACACACCAAATTATCCTGCTCCAGCTGTTGGATTGGAAAATTACCTCCACGTTAATCAATCCAATACGGATTCTTCTCATACTTCTTCACACCAACCTCCAGTGGCGATGGCCCCTTCTCAAACTCCACTTCGGCAGCAACAGTACGTTTATCACCCAGCTTCAGCACCACCTACTGGGGGACCTCCCATTCGTTTTATCGACAGTAATCCACGACCTTCAAAATCCCCACGCCACGTTGCTCCTCCTGAGCTTCCAACTGGTAGTTATCATGGAGAACCTTATACGAATTCGACTCGGTTCGCACCCCCTTATAGCGGACCATCGGAACCCATGCCGACAAGAGGACCAGATTACTTTCCGAATCCAGTTCCGATCCATCCTTGGACTACTGGGCCTGACGCGGGGGCTGTTTATGGAACTTCGGCGCAGACGGCACCAAGTGTTGCTCAGTACGACTTCCATAACGAGACGCAGTATACAAAGGAAGAACCACAGCAGCAACAGCAACACTACACTTGGAGCCAGGGGCAAGGGTAATTCAATTACTCTACAACATCATCTACTACATTGTGCAACACAATGAGGCGAGGAGGATGGGATGAAGCGAGGACCAGTCAGTCAGCAGGAACGACATTGAACGAGAGCGAAACGAAATTGCATAAAACCAAAAAAGGAAAACAGGATACATGATTGCATTATATTTCAACCACACCCCATCACAAATTTAACCTAATGTACATCTCATGTAATATTTGATCAAACAACGGTGTTGGGCCCCAGGGGGCAAATTTAGGGTAGGGGGGTTCATTCGATTGTTGGGGACATCTTTGGGGAGTAGGGAGTTTTGTTGGAGTGAATCGCGGGATATGAAATTTGGAAATTTGGGATGGGAGCGAGGCGTGGGAAATGGTGGAAAATCTTTGGCAAAACAGAGCCATGATGCAATTGATAACCCTTTTTTTGACACGCCGATATTTTTTTGATGAGAAATGGAATTGGAATGGATAGAGTTGGAGCATCCCCCTTTTTTTTTCTGTTGATAAAATGCGATGATTTGCGCCTTTTCTTTTTGGGTGGATTTGTTTGTGAAAGTAGGGACTTGACTTACTTAGCGAAGGCGCTTTCTCGGTACGGGAACTCAACGATATTCTTTTTGGGAAAAGCACTGCACGATATACCCTAGCATTAATCTATCGTCCATTTTCTGCTGGTACTTTTATTCATGTGGCTATTGAAACTCTAGAAATCTCACTGACTCTTTACTCTCTTGGTTGAGATGATTGCACTTTCTCCGCTCAACACGTCCGACTTTCTCAACCCTATTTATTACCTTATTCTCCCGAACGGAGGGGTATTTTCTTCACCCTCCCCTTGTCTGTCGATACAATAAGCTTTTTCTTAGTGACGCGTACTCCCGCAGTCTACTTTGGCCGCGGCGCAACCCAATTGCCCTAAATCCTGCTGTAAATTTGGAGTTTTCTTTCCCTCTGGAGTCTGGCGAACAGACCAAACCAAACCCAAGAGCAAGGGAAAAAGGTGGTTAGGGCCGTGGACTTTAGGGTGAAACAGCTACGGTTCCTCAACGGGAAACTAGGATAGGGGTTCTATCAAAAATAGGCTTGCTTGGCGGTAGTGGGGGTATTTTGTGGTTTATTGATTTTCAAAACATCCCTTTTAGGGCTAAATAAATCTAGATCCTGATCCTGTATAGTTACGCCAGGAAAGCTTTCTCCGTAGGTAGTGTACCCCGCTGATAACCGAAAGTATTACCGAACCTTGGAGTGAGGGTTCGTCTGATGTTTTTAAGCTTATTTTTCGACTGCGGGAGGGAAGGGGAAGTTCGGATGGAGAGCGGAGCGGAGCGGAGCTGGTTTCGGGTAAAAAGATTTTGACGGAGACGAACTCGGGAGGAACCTCGCGACCCCTCTGGTATTACGACATCTGGACGACGTTGAGTCTTGACAATTGAGGCCTCGACAATCGACAAGCCTATTTTTCTCAGAGAGTATATCACCGGAGTTGACGAGATGTTTGAGGTTCCGGATGCTAAGCGGTGAGTCTTTCCTGCGCGGGGCTGGAAGATCACGAAGGGCGGCGGGGCAGAAGGGAGGGGGTAGCTTTATATGGATAGCTTGCTGACTCTACTGTATCCAGGGTTCGAAGAAGCAATCTCTATACACACTCACGATCACCATCGAGGTCTTCGTCGCCCGAGCAAGTCGAGGATGAAGCAGCTCTAAGGGAGCGGGAAAGAATCGCAAACGAGAGATTCGCGGAATTATTTGGGGGCGTGGAATTTACGGCTACGAATGCGAAAAAACGATCACCTATCGAAATAAATGCGGACCATGAGGAAGACGAGGAAGAATATGGAGAGAGGGAATTCGAGTTCCGCCTTTTCTCCGCGGGCGATAAATCGGCGGCTGAAGAGGGGAAAACTACGCAAAAGATCATACTTGTAGATGAAGAAGAGGAGGAACTAGGTGGAGGCGCATTCATAGGGAAAGGGAGGGGTGAAGGATATTACTTCTGGGACGCGACAGCCATTTCAGGCGGCAAAGAAGGGCTCCAGGGGGTAGCAGTTAACGGGGAAGATATCTTGAGCCTAGCAAGGACAAGGAATTGGGGTTTAGAAGTTCCATGGCGAGTTACGGTATTAAAAAGTGTTGGGAGGAACAGAAAAGGAAAGGATGTGTTGGTTAGTGGGGTGGAAGAGAAGGCAGGAAAGAAGAAACCGGGGAAGAAGAGACGGGTTATCTTGAGGAAACGACAGAAGGTGCTTGAGGAGGCGAGGGAGAAGAAGAGGATTGATGAAGAGAGGAAGGAGGAAGGGGATAAGGAGAAGAGGACTAGGAGGAATCGGGAGAAGAAGGTTAAGAGGAGGTTGAAGGAGAAGGCTGACAAGGCTGCGAAAGCTGATATTGGGGAGGCAAATGTTGGTGAGAAGGATAGGGAGATGAAGGTTTTTGATTGATCTGTGAGTTTTTCCGGAAGTTCAACATATGAAGTTATAAGAGAGCTTGCATTTACGAAGATACACAAGCTTTAAACACCGCTTTTGTGATTTTGGTCTCATTTGCGAAACTTCCCCTGCTGCTTGATGATATATTGGAATTTTCGATGTTTCCTAAAAACAACCTTCGATAGTAACGCGGAAACAAGTTAAATATTGTGTGCTGATGCAGCCTTGGCGTATTCGAGGAAGACGCGTATTAGCCGTCTCACAAGGAATACTTTGGTTTTACGTATGCGAGGTTATGCCTTCCCAGTTCGATACGCCGCTGCAAAAACGTGCACGATTTTACTCCACTCCTCGACGAAAACAGCACTTTAAACGAGTACACCTACCGCAATGAGGTCGATGCCACTGTACAAATCCACTTTCCCAGCAATTGAGCCTCCCATATTGCTCAGTTTTACCCACTTTTAAGCGCACGTTTTTGCAGCGGCGTATCGAACTTGGAAGGGATGCGAAAGGGTTTTTAAGAAAGGCGTTAAAAGAGAAGCATATTAGGAAACCATTATAGAGCTAGGAACTTCACACTTTAACGGTCTTATATGTGCAATACCTCTGATTGGGTATATATACAACGATTTGCTGGAAATCACCAAAAGTCATGTTATAATCGTGTATGCCTCGCACGCGCTGATGCAACACTACTTACGCAAATTTTGTCTTTTATGAAAGTTTTACATTGTGACTTCAAAATGACAATAGCATGTGTGTTAGAGCTCATTAGAAATTCATATTATCTGTCAATTTTTCACCTAAATAAATTCTCTAAAGTATTCAAAAGAATATTAGTTTTTCTTAAAAAAGATATAAAAAAGATGTAAAAAGAGATATAGAAATAGCTTCTCAAACTTAAACTTCTTTAAGTTCAGTTTTAAGGTTAAAGTATTACTATTAATAATATTCTGTAAATATAATTCAAGAAATAAATTTAGAATAATGTTACACGTATTCAATCGGATTATTCTCTAGATACAATTACTTCTTTACTTTGAAGATAGGATTTGTAGGACGCCGAGTCTAATTTCTTAGAGTTCAAGTATAGTAGGATATTTACGTGTGTATAAATTCTTAAAATCGAGTGGTTTGTTGTATTTTGGTTCGAGAGGCACCACGATACTTTACTACCAGCTTTCACGTCCTACTATTGTGTACTCAAATTAGCATTCACAATCTATGTATCTCTACCAAGCTATTCCATTAGCTCTTGTTACAAACTCAAAACATCAAGTTTCTCAAATTCTCGATTCGCTCTCCTCATATGCCTGCACCATGTTTCGCAAGCGTTCACTCTCTCTCCTCTCAGCCTTCAACTCATCCTCCTTCTCAGCCAACTTATTCTCCTTCTCAGCAACAGCCCCTCGCACAGCCTTTTGTCAAAGGTTAGCCTCAACTTGCGGATTGCTTCTCTGAGAAAGAAGTTTCTTATTCTCCTCTCTCGTCGATTCGAGCTCCTTGCGCAAATTAGCAGCTTCATTTTCGGCAGATCGAATTTTGGTCTCAAGGTTGGTGGCTTTTTCTTCGAAATGTTCACAATTCAACCTCGCAACCCTGGCCTCTTCCTTATGCTTCTGACCCAGCTCTTTCATCTTGTCAAAGTTGTTGCTAATGGTCGAGATCTGTGTTTCGTGGGCTTTTTCTTCGTCGGACAACTCCTTCGCAACAAGTTCGAGGTTACGATTTAGCTCATTGATGGTGATGATATAGGAACGGACCTCATCCTCGTGCTTGAGTCTTATGGTTGCTTTTCAACTTCTCGCTCCTCAACCTCGACTTCAAGTTGGTTCTTGGAGGCTGTAACCTTCTTGAGTTCTGCCTCTGTCTTCAGACGTTTGCTTTCTGATGCCTTATCCTCCTTTCCTTCCCGAATTCTGGTTTCAAGACTGGCTGTGACTTTCGCAAGTTTCGCCTCTCCTTTCAAACGCAGCTTTTCCGAGTCCTGGAGCTTGATTTTTAATTCCTTCATCTTTTCAAAGCCCTCGGTTATGACTTTATAAAGCAACTCTTTCAAGGTATGCCCCGCAGTTATGCGGTTTTTCACTCTCTTCACCTGGTATTGTCTACGTCTTTCTGATGCTTTGAATGCTCCTCGCCTTCGAAGGTTGGGGTTTCTCTGAGAGTATGCTTGCAAGCATCACAGGGTTGTATTGCTTTCAAGGTGTCGACATGGAAGCATCGATAGAGCCACGGACGCCCTTCCTTCGTCAGCTTGTGAAGCTATTCTCCATGGAAGGCCCAATATAAGTACTTGATTGGATCCATGTCTCCGAGCTTAAAGGCTTTTTCGGGCTCACCCCAGTCCATGAAACCATCGCACCCACTAGACCTCTCATGGAGTTTTTATTCTCTTCCTTGACATATTCTGGTGCTGCATCTTTTTCCTGTTGCAAAATTTTGGCCGCAGTTTTTTCGAGTTCCTCTAGGTCGAGAGTTTTATTTTCCGTATCGGAAGCTATGAGCCTTAACCCAGTCTGATGTTCATTAATATATTGCCTAGGTTCGTGGCGCATTGTTAACTCTAAGTAAGTCTCAAATCCACCAACAATCTCCGGAGTCTCTACGTAGAATCCAATAAAGCCGTTCAAAGTAAAGCCCACACGGGTTGTTTAGACGCTTGGATTGTATCGGAATAAATTAATGAGAAGGTCAGTGAACTGCTTGACCTTTTCTTTGAAGTCTGGCATTTCCATGACAAATGCAGCACTGGGAAACTCAGCAAATGTGCGTTGGAAGCCTCACTATCCTACTAACTCGTTAGTCTTTGTGATATTCGAATATTGTAAGAAGCTTTCAGTCCAGGACAACAAGAAAAGAAAGGCTGGTTGACGATAAACTACCTCAATGCCATCCTGACCCGTATTTCTTGAACGATTCATTGTAGTAGCTGACCCGCAGGTTGACAAGGAAATATGAAATACTCGGACCAGAGACAGAGACCAAGGAAAAGGTACTGGTATTATTACAGGTGGATGGAGTGTTGGTATGAGTGGATGGAGTGTTGCTGATATAGGTCGCAAGTGTGGCAAGGCGGCTGTTTCACACCCAATGACAGCCTTCTACTGACAGCCTCGGCTAGGCGTCAAAGCGGGAAAAGGGGGGTGAACCATCTGAAGTGAGTCACCTAGAAGCGGATTGATTGGGTCACAGATGTTCCTGGAATTCGTGACTGTAGTGTGAGGCACCCTGTTGTCTAAGGCACCTTCCCCTTCTACAATTCTCCTAACTCTTCTGAAACAATAAAGGCAACATGAATCTAATTGTTCTAACCTTATAGGATAATCGAATTGATTTTCCAATTCTTGGTCGAACAATTGAGGGAGCAGCGTAAAGGTATTCTGCTTGCTCAGTTATAAAGTCCTGTACCTTCTAATGGTTGAAATCCTTGAAATAAATGGTGATGGTAAAACATTTGACTAGCCGTAACTCGCTTCGCGGACTTGATTTTGGAACCACCCTTAGTATACTTACTCTCTTTCATCATCTTGGTAGGTTAAGCTTTATATATTACTTTTGATTCTCAATCCTTAGATGAGACACGTACTTGGAGTGTTTGATTTTTCTTCTTACGGTTTGAAACCATGACCCTTACTTTGTAAATCCCACCTTTCTGAAAACCAGGGTCAGAAGGAATGTTAAGGGAAAATGAAATGCCGGCCCCAAAACCAACTTCGGAACATGAACTTCAAAGTAGTTTCTAGAGATATTTACAGGAAATAGACGGTTCTGGTGCAGAACATAGATTCTATGAAATATACCATGAAACGAAATAAAACAGTTCCATATAATTCCATCTCTTTAAATTTTTTTCTCTAGAAGACGTTATTCCATTTTAATCTCGCTTTGGCAATCTCCAGAGGTCGGGTCTAGGAATGCTCCAGCGAAGCCCCTTTTAAATGCCGAAGTCTGCCGCAGAGTTATTTTGCACTGTCCATCTGACGAAGCTCGCTTGTTTGGTTCTCTGACTCATGATAAGCCAACAATGGCAATAAGTTGAAACTAAAGCTTTAGAAATAATTGAAGTAAGCTACTTTAGAGAAAACTCATTGTTTAGAATACTAGTTTAATGTTAAGTAAATAACATTTAAATAAAAAGAAAGAAAATCTTAATTTTATAACTTCATTTGAAAAAAATCAATTCTTCAAAAATTTTTAGGAATAATAATAAATGGTAAATAAACTATAGATGACAAACTTTAAATCTTGCTTTGATTTATAAAATAAATAATACGAATATCTTGTGTAATATTAAATTAACTTCGCAAAGAGATAAGATATATAAGCAAGGGTCCATCCCGAGTTGTTTCAAACCATCGCATTATCTTGCGTGATTTATAAAACGAAGAATAGAGGTTAGACATGAACCTTTTATGAACTCCCGAAATCACAGGTAAGAACTCTCTTCTCTATAATATCTAAATATTGTCTGCTGAAAGATAATCTGAATTCCAGTTCTATTTTGCGTTCCGCTTTCACCAGGCGAATTTAATTTTGGCAGGTATTCACTTCGTAGGTCTTTATATTCAGAAAAGGTAGGTTTGTACTTGACAACAGTCGTGGGCATCTGTATGGAGTAGTTCTATGGAACAAATAAAGCTGACTTCGAGAGTAAATTAACCAAGGTCTTTACTCTTTTAAGTCCATGTTAACGCACATAATCAAAAACAGTGAGGTGATGACGCTGAGAGACGCCACTGAGCATGGGAGTTAGGAGAAGTTCACGGTATTTTCCTATCAACCTTAAATTTTAATGGGACACCTTGTAACTCTACCATAACAACTTTAAAAATGTAGGATCTCTCTAGAATATAGGTCTGGAACTTCTACGGAATTTCAGATGCGAAAATCTGCTCGAGGTGGTCTTCAGACGAGGTGTTGAACATAACTGACGAATTTGAAATGTAGCGAAACAGAAGTGAACGGACAAGGGACCATAACGGCACAGACGAATTCATCAATGACAGAATGCTAGATGGGCTGCTAAAAAGAGTAATTCCCACCAAAAGCATAACTACGGGGCTGGGGCCTCGACAAAACGTAGGCTTGAGGGGTTTTTGGAGGGTATAGTTCGACAGCAAAGGCCGCATAACTCCACCCCAGCATAGAAAAGTCTCGAGACTTTTTCAAAAGGCTTTCAAGATAAATGCTCGGGAAATTCTGTCACTGAATACTTATACTTCACCATGCAACAATGTTTAGCGCTTTCACCCTCAAGTGTTGACAAGAAGTCCAGGGGTTCGCTTAAAACTATAGACCCAGCTACTGCTGGTACATAAACGCTACGAAATGCTTCTCTACCCGAGCTAGGGAACTGAATGACCGTATTCGGAACATTATTCTTCTTCTGAGCACATTTTTTGGTCGTGTCGAAGCACGCGTGATCAAGATGTCCTCGAAATTGGTGGCACGTTCCTTGTCACGTCTCGGATCTGAGAGCCGACGAGGGCTTTCTGAAACCGAAACCTCAATTCAACCATGTGGTGATCAAAATATCATCGCAAGTCCACGTCAATCGTGTCAGAGTGTTCGGATGAAAGCAGTATTAGCCTGGAAAATCCTGTTGTACCAGCGTCTCATCCATATTTTCAATTGGATAGCAAGGTAGAGATGGGGTATTTCGTCGCATCGCAACGGACGATCGTTGCCAGTAATCTCCATTCTTGCGAGAACCTTTTGGCATAAGTATAACTGCTTTTCCATCTGGATAATGTCTTTTTTTTTGTTCTTTAAGCATCACTTTACTCCAGTAGCCCAACATTTCCATTCTTTCAAACATTCTTTAACAAGTTCTGCGAACTTATTCCATTCTCTCACACTTTTATCAATTTACACTGCTAGCCGGTCTTTACTTTTTTAATACTTTTTCAAAATGTATACTCCATCTATTATCCTCCTCCTCGCCGGCGCCTCTTTGGCAATTGCCTCCAGCATCCCATTCGAGGCCCGCGCAGCTGCCAACGCAACTGCTGGTGCCGCTGCGACTGGTGGGGCAGATTTCGGTTCTTGTAACCCATCTATGGACTTTCAACTCGGACGAGCTGGACGAAAGGCGACTGAAGGAACATTCTTGCCTACCGACCCAGTCGTCGCTGAGGGGCAACAGGATGCTTTGAACCCAAACATTATCACCAACCGTATTTGCGACCAGCTTACGAACGTATGCGCCGCCAACCAAGCCGCAAAGGACCTTTGTCTCACAGCTAAGGCAACTGTTGCTTCTTTGGGTAAGACATTCTTACTCCACTCAATCCCCAGCAATACTGACCTCGTAACAGGAACTAAGGATGCTACCACTGCCACCGCATTCAACTCTGCGCTTGGATTCTAAGTAATTTTGGTTTGCAAAGGGTGGTTGAGGAAAGGAGATCAAGTGAGTGGGGAGGAAATGTTGAAGCTGCTGGGAAAGCTTTGTTGTATAGAATAAACGAGATATGTCTTACGAAATGCGGAATGCTCAAGGAGTCATTGTAGGGATATATTGGAAATCACTTCCGTCGAAGAATACTAGAGGGTTCTTCGTCAGTATTCATGTAGAAACTCAGCTGTTGTTCAACCTGACTTTATTTCAAAAACAGTTTTCCTCGTCCCGTTTTCTTCCCACATTGGTTGATGAGATTTAGCAAGGAAAAATTAAAATTTTCAAGAAAGTAAAAGGTAAAGTTTATTTCGTAGAAAGTGCTGTTATTCTAGGGTGTTGCGCCCTTGGAAGTCGAAATTGAGGTTGTTCCTTCTTTGACTGGTCTCCTCGCTCGTCCACTGGAACTTTTCTGAGTAGGTCGCTCCTTCCCCCCGACTCGGCCTAGACTTCGTTCGAGAGCGAGAAGAGAAGGCACGACCCCATCAGAGTATAACATCCCCTCCCTCCAAATTGAGGGACCACGGGAGCTGGTACGAGTTTTTCAACCCGCCCTACCACCTTTAGCCAACAAGCGACAAATTTTGCTAAGGAGGATGTAACAAGAATGATATATATATATATATATATCTATTAGAAGGCGGGAAGGATGTAGCTAGGAAAAGGAAATTATAATAGCACTGTCTTATGGGAGTTGATCATTTAAGAAGTAGATCATCCTTAGCAGAGCGCGAGTTGGTGTTGTGCTTTGAAGGGAGGCACCTCTGCTCTCCGTAAGGCTACCAGGCCGAGAGTATTTTGGAGCCACAAAAACACCAACAAGTACCTGGCTCCAAAGTTTGTTGTCTTCAACAACAACTCCAAGTTGGACAGCGACGCCGGGCCCAGCTGATGGAAGCTATTCGATACTTTTCTACATATCATTGAGCTCGATTTATCGTTTGAATCGCCGCCGACCTCTCCCTCAAGCTTCGTTGCTTCCAGATCGCGCCACGATGGCTTCCTCCGCCGAATTCTCCATTATGGACGTCATTGATACGACAACTATCGTCTCCCTCATCGCAGTCCTTGTGATTCTCACCTCCGCATACATCGTTTCCCTCTACGCGTTGACACCACTAACCGCCCCTCGTTTCCGCATCCTTTTCATCTGGCACGCCTTCGATTTCCTCATCCATACCATCTTCGAAGGATCCTATCTCTACAATTGTTTCTTCACATCGAAACCCTTCGATTCTGCGATCCACCATCCAGCATCGATCACGAACTTTTTGGGACAAAGCGATAGACTACATGGAGCTGCATACGGGGACAATTGGGCGTCGAAGTTATGGATGGTCTACGCCCAGGCGGACAAACGATGGGCGGGTGCAGATCTCACGGTGATCAGTCTAGAACTCTTGACCGTCCTGGTAGCGGGGCCACTTGCTGCTTGGATTTGTTATGGGATTGCGAAGAGGGATTGGCGTGTTAGTTTCTGGATGATTGTTCTGGCCACCGGGGAGATCTACGGAGGTTGCTTTCTCCCACGATGTTGGATGACTTACAAGAGCTGACATAACATACACAGGTTTCATGACCTTTGCCCCGGAATGGCTTACGATGAATCAAAATCTCGATGGAAGTAACTTTATGTTTCTGTGGGTATATCTGGTCTTCTTCAACATGCTCTGGGTCTTTTTGCCTCTTTACGCAATGTGGGTTGCATACAAAGATATCCAGAATGCCTGCATGGTACGCTACGGAGTCATTTCAGCCGCCCAGGATAAGCACAAGAACAAAAACAAGTAGGCGGTATACAACGGACAACAGGTCGAACCATAATTTCGAATACGATTGATATTTGAGGGCAAATATGAGAGGAAAGAGGTGGAAACCCTTGGCAATGATGGCAAAAATACTTGTATGTGGGAATATACTTGTGATTCATACCTCGACCATCGGAGCCAACTGAAAGATCATGAGCTGTGAGACTCGAATATTATCACAATACTTCCACCTATCAAGGAAGGATCGCGAACCAACTTGGACATCAGCACTCTGAAGCCTTTCATGCGGTACATCAACGGCGTGGGATCCATCTCGGGTTTTATTGCTCTGGGTGGTATACCATCCTCCGTGGTGACATCACAGAATACGGCAAAGTCAGTAGGTATTTGGGAAATTTGTCACCCGTTAAAGATCGACTGTTATCAATAGTTGACATGCTATAGTTCGTTGGAATTCCTGTTTGACTTTGCCACCTGGTTGGCAGGGCGTGCGTGGATATGTTTCTTTCACTAGATCACCGTCCAGGTACGGCTCAATGCATTGCTATCTGCCCTGTCCCGAATTTTCAAATCTTCAAACGGCTACAGGTGGCCATTTTCCCACTTAATCGGAGAATTATTTCAAAAGCTTGGTACAATGCAATGGAGGCAGGTTCTCCACTCTCTCGAATCAGAAATTATTCATACATAGCGTCATCTCAATTGGGACTTTCATAGCATGATATTGGGCTTCTTTTGTGCATTTCCGACGATATTCTCTATTTACCCCACGTTGTTTTTTATGCTGCTGTACATCAAAAAGATCTCCTGATGATCACATCAAGACGGTTGACGCGTCTTCTTGATCTGGGACGAAGAGAAATCATCAAGTGTATCATGGTTTCCTGCTTTTGTCGAGACCAAGCAAGCCATTTCTTTTTCGAGATCCTTCTTAGTCATGAAATTATCGTACATTTTCCTCACTTTCTTCCTCATCTCCAATCACCGAGCTTCCCGTTGTACTCGTATACGACTAATCACCTCTCGGATCAATTCTAGACTCACACTGGCAATTATGGTGGTGGAAGGATGGAATTTAATGCATTAATTGCCTCAAGTATGCCGGTGGAAACACAACCCCGCATGGGGAATCGCAACCACATCTTTGAGGCTCACTACGGTCTGATCGTCCATGAAAGCTCTAAAATTAAAACTGTCACTTTTTCAAATACCCGGTGCGGCGCAAAGATTTCACGTGGGGGACCATTCTTCGTTCCGTTGAGAGAGATGATGAGCTATCAGTCGAGGTCGATATAAGCATATTGACTTTCAACCTTAAGCAGATTAAGACAAGCGGGATGTATTAACGCAATTTAATCAAGATGCTTAGCCACTGAACCCGCATCGACCAATGTTCATGATGGTCCAAAATATTGTCGTTGCGCTGCAGAATTCGATAGGTCATGGGTTTTAAAAGTTTCAAAGGGAGAAGATGGGACGAAGGGTTAGATCAGGGACCTTTGCAGAAACAAAATTCTCCGGGGGCGAATAAGGCAGTGAGAAGCTCATTTCGAAAAGTCCCTTTCTGACGTCGTCTGCTGAATCCTTCGCTTTCGGAATCCGGATAGACCGTGGGATGGGGGAGATGAGGGGGTGAGGTAGTGAGGGGTAGTAGGTGATGTGAAGTAAGCATATATAAATTAAATTTACCAAGTCTGTCACTGCTGTCAGCGGGCGGCGGGCAAAAAGTTATATTACAGTACTGCGGGTGTGATAACCTTAAAAAGAATGCTCGAGATTCCAGGTGCTTGTATTGTGGGGGGTTGGTCCGGGCTTAGAGCGAATATATTAATTTGTGAGATAGAGTTGGATGGAGATGCGATTGAGTTAAGCGCCTCATTTGATTACGAGTCCGGGGTTTTTGGGTTGTTCATGTTTTCTTGCGCCGCTGAGGCGGGGTTGGGGTGTTGATATTGTTGAACCCTGATTTTTACATATTCGTGTGTTGCAAGTGCAAGCGCAAAATGAACAACGACCATCTGTTGAAAGTAGATATTGCCCGGAAAGGAAATTATCTGGGCCACGCGCGCTGAATACCAGTAGGTAGCTGCGTTGGAAACATTTACAGCATATCCCAGGTGGCCTTGCGATGAGAGAAGAATGTTACGGCTATGTAACTGGGAGATATTTGGGAGGCGGTGAATTGCTATAGGTAACAGCAGAAACTTTGAATGGAAAACACATCTTCGTAAACTGCTAGAATGGCACCAAGAATACCATTTTACCGGTATGTTGGAACACAGCTTTGCTTTGCATGCTAGCTGTCGTCCACCATCTAAAAAAGGGGATTTGTGGATTGTGAAACGCGGGGAAATGGATAGTTGAAGAGTCGAGATGGTGGCACTGGTCAAAGTGGATGAATCCATCAATGCAAATGGTCATTGGCCAGTTGCCACACCTTTCTTTTGACATTTTAATTTTAAGAGTTGACGACAGCTCAGAAAGAGGAGGTTGGAATAGACTTTACGAAAGTGGTTAGTCAATCCGGTGGACCAAAACAAGCCTCAGGCTAAAATTCTGCAACGCAAGGGTAGCTTATCGTCAGCTTTCTGCATCATCACATTTCACAACGACATCACATTTGATCCTCTGTTCGAAGATGTGCCCAGCTGCCTCATCCTTTCCATCATCGGTGGGGAGCGCCCCTCAATATATTATTTATGTTCTTGCTTCAAGTCCCCTAACCGGGGACGTTGTCCGCCCCAAGAACAGGGCGTCGTATGGTGGAGCCCCTCGAGTCCCTGAAAGTATCGGCGAGGAGAAGTTTCATCTCATATCGTGAGACTTGGTGAGCTTCAGAATCACCGCGACCCTTGGCAGAACTGAAGAACGGACCACAATCCTTCGACGGGCAATTGACTGGACGAACTCTGGACTCTTGAATTCTCGATATGGGCGATTTTGTTTCAATCGAGAGGAGCTGCTCCGATATTTCTGATGTTCGTTATCAAATACCTGCAGTTCGAGCTCCCCGGTCAGCAGCCCGTTGTTGTGCGACGGAATGACAAAGGAGATCCACCGTTGTGGGCGATTCCCGACTCATCGAATCAACGTTCTCTTATGGAATCCATAATTTGTTTCGAGCCTCAGCCATCAAAGGCAAGCTTTGAGAGAATCGAGCTTTTACTGGTTGACGGTTCATCATGGAGGCAATCAACCATTACAAGCCACCGACAGCTCTGTGCCCAGATCAATGCACCGTCCACCAAAAAACTCAGAAGATGCGCAACTGGTGATGGCCTCGTTTTCTGGTCACCCTGGGTTTTGCCAACTTTGGTCAGGGATCGTGGAAGACTTCTTTTTCTTCCTTCAAGCAAAAGGCTGGAGAGGTTGCTATACGCTGAGTCGCGGACCCAGACTCGCACAAGGCGCGACCTCCCTCCCCTGCCATCAGGGGGTTAAGCGACAACCTGCGACCCAGCCGAAACCGCTCGCTTGCTTCATCAATGCCTTTCACACAACAACCGTCAAGGGCTGCTTCATCAACAAGAGGCCCTAGCTGCAAATCGCGGATCGTGACAAGGGTTGGTTCATGTTTGGCTCAACCCGGCCTGTTCGTCCGCCGACCGTGGCTCGCAGTGTCCCACTCTTTCCCAACTGGCTGTAGAATGGACTGACGATTCAAAGTGATTCTCGTCTCCTGAGTGGTTCTTTCTCACCCAGCATCGCCGGCAGTGAGAGCCTCTCAAGGCCCAGGTCTTGGCCGTGAACCTCCATCAAGGTCGTCACCATTGACCATTCACAAGAGACCACCAGCCTTCTCGAAAGTGGATTCCCAGCCGTGAAACTACCACTCAACGTGGCCGCGGGCTTTGCCTTGGAGAGTTCTACCCCACCACCCACTACCACCCATCCACCCCCAAGGCCCCCTCGTAGCCGGACTCGACTCCTCCCGCGCGTGGGCCTGGTTGCTGCATGGGCGATTTCCTTATACTTCATGCATTCCCTATACCCAGTGCGAAGCCTCTGGTGTCTCGACGTCTGGACGACTTGACATTCTTTTGGGTTTTGCTGCCAGTTCTGTCGTCACATCTTTTTGCATTCGTTGGCTTTCCTTGCCACTGCTGCTGGTTCAGATTTCTGTTTCATCTTCCATCTCTTTCCCTTCTGGGCATCTGGTGTGCCCCACTAATTCTTTTCATCTCACTCTCGAGACACTTTCCTACTCAAAGACAACACTTTCACGACAAGAACATTCCTTACGGTCTTCATGACTTAACCACATCACCAACGTAAACAACAAGGCTCGCTGCCTGTAATCGAATTGGGAAAGCTCGTGTGGAAGACCGTCTTTGACGGAGGACGACACAATGGCGACAACCGCAAGGTTGGTGATGGAGCGGGCTCTCAGGAATAAGACGGCCAACGCAAGCTTGAATGGAACGTGGGGGAATATGAGGGCGACGGACAGCGCCAGTAATGCCACTGGAGTGTTGATTAAGAAGCTCGTATTCGCGGAGAGCAAGTCGGTCAGGACCTCGACGATAATTCTCGCAGTATTTAATGTATTGGCGGCATTGGCAACGGCCTCGAGCATTCTGTACGACTGTTATATTGCTTCGAAGCGGTGCAACCCAAAGTTCAAGGCAACGTATGTTATCAATGGGACAGGCAGATGGATGGTTGCTAATGGGAACAGGAAATTTTGCATCAGTAAAATGCACCCAGCTGAGACTTTCCCAATGATTCTAGCGATCGGAATTGCAATTCAAGGCTTGGCATTTGTAGGAGTTCAAGGAACGGGTCTGGAATCTCTGTTTGTTAAAGGGTGCTCAGTTTTTGCCCAAGTGATGTGGCCTGGTATGTTACTTTCTGGTGGAAGTGGTCAAGCGGTGCTGACAGAAACAGCACTTTTCATCGTACCATACATACAATTGGTTTTCGGACTCGAATGCGCCTTTAGGTCCTTACGATCGATGCCATTTCAAGCCCGGGGAAAGTACGACGTAACAATATGTTGCGTGACTATTGTGCTAATGTTGATTGGGACGTGGCTTCCATCATTTTTGATCCCGGAAAACGACACTTGTTTTGCATCGCTGATGTGGTATCTAACGAGATATGGCAGCTTGGGATTGATCATGCTATCAGTCATTGCCGTATTGATGCTTATCAGTGCTTTAACAATCTTCTTTCGCTTGTCAAATGTCAACTTGATTGATGAGCACCAAAGAATCGCCGCTTCGAGGATGGTTTACTATTTGGTTCTCGGTTTACTTTCTCTGGTGAGTTAAGTTCGTATGGGGTTCGTGATTGGGCTAACACTCTCAAGGCATTCGTCATTCCGTGGTTCGCATCTCTTACAAACGGAAATGGAGACTTGAAGGCAGCAATGATTGCAACGGTGGTGGTCAATCTTTCAGGATTGATCAGTGGACTTCTTCAACTATTTTTACGATCGAACACAGCTACGACTTCATTCGGACCAGTTGGATCAAGGGATACGAAGAAGCATGAGATTAGAATTTGGGGACCTAATGAGTTGGTATTTAACAATCAATTAATGTCGCCTGTTTCCGGGCCTCGAACACCAGCTCGAGAACTACCATCGCGGGCCGATAGCCGAGCTGGTTTAGTCGGAGACGAGAAGGGACGGGTCATTAGTATGGATTCTCTCGCCAGCCCGACTTTCAGCAAACCTTCACCAACATCACGATTCAACGAGAGCGTCTTCCCAAATTCCATCGAGCAGAAGACTTTGAAGAACCCGGAGCCTGCATATGCCAACCGAGGGCACGCGAAGAAGCAATCATACTCCCTCTTTCCAGGGGAACCAGTGGCGGACAACAAGTTGGGCCTACCAAAATCGAGACCCGAACCCACCTCGATATACGATATTACTGATCTAGCACCACCACCTAGCATTTTCAACCGCAGCCACAAGAGAGATTCATCAATCGTTTCTACTGCAACAGTTCAGATCGGTTTACGATTATCAGGCTTCCCTCCCCAACAGCCAGATAACTCAACGATGCCTCTCGGCCTCCCATCAACAACATACAACGCAACACCAGCACCAAAATTCGTTACTCCTTCGCCACTAAAACTCGAAACCAAAAATATAGTGGTCGCTCCGCGATCAATATCACCTAGTCGACCCGGAAACTCGACGAGTCCTAGACTGAGCCCCAAGTCTACAACTGTCAACTACCAGACAGCCAACAAAACCCTCCCACCAACACCAAAAGCGAATCTCCTCAAGAAAACCGATGGCGAGGTTTGCCAATTGAGTCCTGCAGTGTACTCACCCGCCAAATCATCAGTGGTCCGATCCGACTCCAAAGCTTCGACATTATCGAAAGCTGATGTGACCACAACCCCAGAATCAAAGACCGTCTCCCTATCTCGCGGTCCATTGAGAGGAAACCCACTCGGCAGTCCTGTAGCACCAGCTAAAACCGGTGCAAGCAAAAACGAATGGATATGAAAGAACTTCGCTCACTTGAAGGTTCTTTTTGTATTCTAATATTTTGCTTCTTACAGTACTTACTGCATTGCTGGGTCCTGGGTCAAGCGCACTAAAAATTACCGAGCCAAGGCTTGTGTTTTTGGGTAGATGGGTTTTGTTCTATAGACTTTTGGTGTTTGGGATTTAGAGCGGTCCGACATTGTTTTTTGCGCTTTTTGTCGAACGATCATGATCATCCTAAGATACGTTTATGTATTATCACGACATGACCGTCTTTGCTTGTCCATATTTGGACGGAGCAGAAGAAAGATCCCATGTGTTGTTGCAGTTATTGTTGTACGGAAGGAGTTCTATTCTAATGATACCTCTTGATTGACGGTCTGGCCTTTTTTTGTCTTCACTTTTTTCTGTTACTTTTTTATACGGTCAAATTTTTTTATTTTCTATTACCTCTTGTCTATTTGTATTGGATACGAAATCGTGTCTACTCTCGAAGAGTGGGACGAGCGATCGTTGGAACTATGATACCTCCTGTGGAGTTTACTTTGTATATGAAGTGATGGGATTGATGCTTGCATGGTTTCTCATCTTTGGAGGTTGAGATATGGGGAGGGAGAGCTTGGTGGAAGAAAGGTGTCACGAGAGGACTGGTGTGGTGATGAATGCATATCCGAGAGGAATGGAAGGGGCAGCCACAAGGGCTTCCGCATGCAGTATTAGCCTGTCATGGTCTGTTTAACTTATCTATCCTAACTATCAATCTATGATACCTTCATTTGTCTATAATTATATCTATCTCTCACTGCTTCCACTTGTGACGACTTCCTTGCAATCTATTTTCATCTCTAATACTCTACATACTTTCTTTACGTCCTCTCTTTTCGTAAGCTCGATTTGTCCACCTCTTGGTACATGACTCTCCTTCACCCATCGACCGAAGCACTGGTGCTGCGTAGCGTAGCGGGGAAACTCAACGGGTATACCGGTTTTCTACTAGTTGTAGAAGACAGACCACGGACCATTGCCGAAAGAAGACATTTCAGATGCCGTTCCAGGCGATCTAGAAAGAAACAATAACTTCTTCCAAGAGCGAACCTTAGTGAGTGAAGTCAGTGAGGAGGCTTAGTCCTGACAAAAATATACTTCTGTCTTGGTTTGGGAATCGGCGATCGAGCGAATGAGAGGAGAAGACGAGGGAACCAATAGGAAAGGCGTGTTGCATTTTTGCTTTTAGAGTGGTTATAGTTTATTTTTGGCTTTTTGGTTAGATATGAGCTGAGCACGTGGAATTGGAAGTTTGAGGATGAATGAGAGGGAGTCGAGCAGACGAATGGGGGTTGATGGATTTAATTTTACTGGTAGGCGTTTACTGATATTTGAGGTTGACACATTGATACCCGAGTAGGACCTTTCTTCTTTCTATAACTGAGAGGCCGTCACGCCAGGAGTTATGAAATCAAGACCAGCATTTGAATTCTCGAAAACATTGAGACGAGCATTCGAAGCGGACTCCGGAGTCTTCTCCAATGGCTATCAAAAGTCATGAGAGGGACGCTGTACTGTATCTTTTAATTATAGAACGTGAAAGTTGACATGGAATGACGGAAGTGGATGCTAGGAACATCTCTGTGCTCCCCATTTAGCAATTGACGAAAGTCAATCCCTATCAGTGTTGTCTATGTGTAAGTTCTAACACCTGACGATACAAGGTTCCCAAACAACTTTTTTTTTTGGTAAACCTAACTGCATCTTTACTTTTTCTGTAAAAGTAACACTCTTATCGAGATATCGATGTGTCACACTACCGTAAATGTATTATGCACAGGAGGATAATTCCTTACTTTCATCTTGAACTTTCGATAAAATACTCACGTTTTAAAATAACCCTCATGGAGAATTAGTACTCCGTGTTGATTCTGACCACACGGGTGAAAAGTGTCGAAGAGCGACTGGAAACGTATTCCTTGTGGCATTTTGACTCTCTTGCGGAGAAATGGGCCGAAGGAAACATTTTTGTGGGAGGTGATATTGTGGAGAGATGTCTGATGTGGCCGTTAGATGAAACGGGGTTTCCGAGGACCCTGGATTTTGAGACGAGCTGCCTGTGAGGATGAAACCTTGGGGTCGATGACGAGGTTGGGAATCACGTGCAGTTTCTAACAATAGTTGTTTTTAAGAGATGAAAATGGAAGAATTGTTAAATAAGACGTTTGATTATTAATAGAGCAATTTTATTCGAGCACCAAGAATGAAGAACGGCAAGTAGAAATAGTCACGTGTTTATCAAGCCTGTATTTCCCACAACTTTATCGCGAAAACATCGCGCTCCCATCTCAACTTTATTTACCAACCATCAATTGTTTGAACGCAAAAACGACTTCTTTTTTCAACATCGATGCGAAAATCTTTATTTCTAAACAGCTTCCAATACGCGTTAATCACAATAATGGGTTCGATAACCTGATCGAGGCATCAGGGCAAAATCGTGCTATCCAACCACTGGCTGTTAGCAATTATTGTGCGACTCGAGTTCATACGATGTTGGGATATTAGCAGACTGGAAACATGGAAGGCTAAACTATTAGGAAATGCATGTTGTCGGATCGGGATTTTGATATCTGTGAGTGCCCATTGTTTTCTTTTCTTTAGCTGTTGCTCTTTACTTGATCCGTATTTGGGAGTTTACATTTCTATTGGAAATAAGGTTATCTTTAGGAAAAGGTGGGAAAGTTTTCCCTTTTCGTACCGATTGCCCCTCGCCCTAAAGTACCCCAGATACTATTCGTCATTCAAACGTGGTCAAAAGGAGAAGTCTCCGGGATGCTGCTCTAGCTGATGCTCCATTGGATGCTACCCCGCAATTGAAGTGCTGTGTGGAAGGAAGCCAAGTTTTAAATCCCGAACATTCTGTTTGTATTGCTGGTAGTGGTGATCCATTTATGTGGCATAGCAAGTATCGAATTCAAGGGCGAACCGAATACTTGGAATCCTATATCGGGCTCTGGGTAGGTTGATTCGTTTCTAAATAAATCCGTATCAATTTGTCAAGATGCACCAGTATGTAATCGAGACATCCATTGAGTGATAGCAACTTCAAGCGGAGATAAAGCAGGCAGGATATCTGGAGGGAGATGAATCGGAAAGATACCGAGAGACTTGATGTGGGGAATCTTTGTGGGACTTCCGAGTTCTCCGAAACATCGCCGCCTATCGATAACGGGGCTGGCGGGGAAGAAGAGGGGAAGCTCCCTTGTTCAACCACCAAATGCAAAATACCCAATTGCCTGCATAGCCAGTATATTGGTTTTGATTTGGGGATTTTCGTACCTTCCAATAGTTCTTGGCAGCTTTTGAGAGGTTTGAATCGGTCGTAATGGGCGAGAAATGAGCATGAAGTAGCTTCTAAACCAATTCTATAACATGTCCCTTTAGCTTCGCTGGAATGCACATACCGAACTCGCCGAGTAAAGAACGAAGCCATAGATTCCGGTCGAGATACCTTGATGACACAACTCCCTCTGTGTGACCATTTTCCCGCAGTTCGTCGGAGACGTGGGACCGAGGACCGGATTTTTGTATGATTGGACTGGGCCAATATCGTACGTACATCATCAAGTGGAGTTCGTGTCAAAAGCGAGACGTAATTTGGCGGTTATGGGTGGAAATGGTGGCCGCAGAAGAGGGGGAGAGGGGGGGACTAGACATTTTTGTTTGCTACCTTGACTTATAAAGACGGAAGGTACGCCCTAGAAGCTCAATCCTTTTAAACCTCCTCCAACTCCCCACCATCTCAACTACTCCTCACTTCACAAACAAATAGGTACGTCTTTCTTGTAGACAATTCACCAATAAGCTCATGAATTTCCCCAAACCCTGATTTCCTCCACCAATACTTGTTGTTTATGTATATATCACTGACGTTGAGGCTGCAGCAGCACATTGCGACCTTCCTCCGAACCCCGCATTTCACCTTGTACAACTTCAACAACAGCCCATTACGTCCTCAAACGAACCACAGCCCTTTTAATAATTCACAATGGTATTTCTCACCCGACCCATCTGCCGAATTGCATGTCGTTCAGCGGTGGCATCGTTTTCTACTACGAGGGCGACCCCACCATCTGCTCGACTGCTCTCCCGTGGAGCTCAAGCTCTCAGGCACCACAATATTGGAGGAATCAGAACGCTGACTGGAATTCGTGAAAAGGTCAAGGTACTTCTTGTATTATACGATGGTGGCAAGCATGCCGAGGATGTATGTATTCGGTCCAATCTCTACAAACAAGCTCAATTCTGATTCAATTGAAGGTCCCAGAGCTCCTAGGCACAACTGAGAACGAGCTTGGTATTCGAAAATGGCTCGAGGATGCAGGTCACACTCTCGTCACCACATCTGATAAGGAAGGTGAAAACTCAAAGTTCGACCAAGAACTAGTTGATGCTGAAGTTATCATCACCACACCGTACATATCCTCAAACTCCAATTACTTGACCTGGCTAACTAGTTGCTAGATTCCACCCTGGTTACCTTACCGCTGAACGTCTCGCCAAAGCCAAGAACTTGAAGCTCGCTATTACTGCTGGTATTGGCTCGGATCACGTCGACCTGAACGCTGCCAACAAGACAAATGGAGGTGTCACAGTTGCTGAGGTTACCGGATCTAATGTCGTCTCAGTCGCCGAGCACGTCGTTATGACTATCCTCATTCTCGTCCGAAACTTCGTTCCAGCACACGAGCAAATTCAAGCTGGTGAGTGGGACGTTGCAGCTGCTGCCAAGAACGAATTCGACTTGGAGGGCAAGGTTGTCGGTACAGTCGCTGTTGGTCGAATCGGTGAGCGTGTCTTGAGAAGACTAAAGCCATTTGACTGCAAGGAACTTCTATACTTTGATTACCAACCATTAAAGCCAGAAGTTGAAAAGGAGATTGGATGCAGACGTGTTGAGAACCTTGAGGAGATGTTGGCACAATGTGACGTTGTCACTATCAACTGCCCACTTCACGAGAAGACCCGAGGTCTATTCAACAAGGAGTTGATCTCTAAGATGAAGAAGGGTAAGTTACAATACTGCAATTTTACATGTCTCATGCTAACAATTATTAGGATCATGGCTCGTTAACACTGCTCGTGGTGCCATTGTCGTCAAGGAAGATGTCGCTGAGGCGCTCTCAACTGGCCACCTCCGTGGTTATGGTGGTGATGTTTGGTTCCCCCAACCAGCACCAAAAGACCATGTTCTCCGATATGCCAAGAACCCATTCGGCGGTGGAAACGCAATGGTTGCACACATGTCTGGTACCTCCCTCGACGCCCAAAAGCGTTACGCCGATGGTACCAAGTCCATTCTCGAGAGCTACCTTAGCGGCAAGCACGATTACCGCCCACAAGATTTGATTGTCTACCAGGGAGATTATGCCACCAAGGCTTACGGTGAGCGTGCGAAGGCTAGCGGAGAGGCTGGTGCAAACAAGGCTTAAGTGTGTTGGTAATATTGGGATGGATCTGGGTTGGGATTGGGATGAATGACTTGTAGTTTATTTTGCTCACCTTTAGCCTTTGTTTTTACTGGCGGGTTGGCTCTTCGATGAATAAAAAATGGATGTCCATATCTCTCTTGATTTTTGATTGCGTTTCTGGGTACTTGGTTGTTGTTGCTGCAAGTGCAGTTTAATGCTTTGATTCTCTTATTAACTCATTCGCTCAATCACTTTGACTAGATAACCGTCTCCACATTAACTCTTCTGTCTGTATGTATACGTGACTAGTTTTACGTTCCTCAAGGTATATATTCGCTTTTCGTATATATTTCATGGAGAAGATTTCCCAAACTTTCTTTGCCCACCATCCTCAGCTTATCCAAAGCCTCTTGCTCGGGCCTCCAATTGACATCAAACAAATGAAATTTTAGCAGCCGGGAGCCCTGATTCTTGCCCGGTGCAAGGTATCAGATCTCAAAATCCCACAAATCATCGGGGCCTTCTGCCGGGCCTGCTGTCAGATTTGCACGCCGAATCGAAGGCATGTTCAGTAAGCCTGCCGCAAAGGCAAGGATGACTTTGTTGAATCTCTGATTAGGTACCATGCGAAAGTACTCCGCAGGATTGTTCCGATCCCTTGTATGGCGCGGATTTCCATTTGAGTCATCAGAGTCGCCTCCAGAGTCGCCGGGGTCATCAGGATCTTCTGGAGGTGTATGGACTCTGTGCACGACCTCGGGATCTGAGCCTGAAGGGCCGACGAAGTACCAGTAACCAGGCGGTGTAACCAGATTGAGATGAACGTTCAAAGTCTCCAGACATGGCCACAAAGATACGGCTGGATTGAGGATTTTGTCAGAGTGCGGCCAAAAGAGCTTGTAGTCGAAGATCCCCTTGAGGGTTAGAGACACAAGATTCTGGCTATGGCCAAAGGCCTGGAAGATTGCTGAGCTGAGGAGATCGTACGCTTGGTTTCCAACCAAATTCTCTGGTTTTGTGTTCTGATTGCTCGGTGAATCACTCCCATAACTCAATGTCACTTCCTTGACGCTAGGGAAGGTGCATTTTGAAAAAGCCAATGCGAAATTCTCGCGGTGTGTGAGATGAAAATCACTATAATTTACATCATCCAACTCCCAGTCTAGTTTTTTGATGTTCGGTAGGTGGAGGGTTATATCGAGAATCGCTTGAATGGCCAAAGCCCTGCCGAAAGGGCAAAAAGTGACCGAATCGATGTTCTTCAAGTGAGGGAGCCTATTAGTCCGGAGAAGCCGTATAAAGGAACTTCGCCATCTCAATGCCCCAAGATCTCGACTTGTCGAACTTCAACCCCAAGACCTTGCTTCTTGCCGGTGTTGGGGAGCATCACCTGGTGGTTGTAGCAACGACGCTGGTAACTTGATCTACAAGGAGATCCAACAGATAATCAAGTCTAACAACATCAAACCTTATCACGACAAGGAAGCTGGTGTGAAATGCATTACATGGAAGGGAGTCCAATGGGTTTCTTTTGGGGATCTGCTCATTTGGGCAGTTGACCAAGATACAGATGATCTCGAAGCACTCAAGGGGGTCCTAGCCCCTAAGACAGTTCAAGCATTCGCCAGCAATGCTGAAGAAAAGTCATACTGGGAGGATGCAGCTGTACCCGATTGTTATGTTGCTGATTGTGGCGGTTCTTGTAAAGCGGGGCTCTTCAAGATAGAAGATCAATCTTGCGGTGGAGCAAAACCAGTTACCCGACACTCAGAAGAAAAGGACAGTCAATTGTGCTATCCACTGTTAGGTGTGCCAAACCCGAAATACTGCGCCTGGAGAGGAGAAGCGCCATCATGCAATGGCCATTGCCACGATAACGAAGTCACCATGGAACTTACTGTAATAGGTGGGGTAATGGAAAATATTGTGAAGATGGAAACATGGTGTATTGTTACGAATCCCCTGAGGCCAGGCCGGCCAAAGAAAACGATTGTTACTGGGCAGGCGTGGGAAGGAAATGCAATGGTGACGATAACATGATAGTAAGCTACCTCATTTTATGCTCTCGATAGTTTCTAACAGCGTCCAGACGTTCTCCGGAACCTTTGTCTTTACTATTCAAGATATCGTAAGCGTTGGTGACTTGATTGGATTTCTGCTTGCATTGTTCCTTGACGCTGCAGATAGGGAGTTGCAGAAACGTTACTATTGTCCGGGGGAAAAAAACGCCAAACGATGGGCAAATTGTAAGTGGTATGGATCTGACTTGACAAGCGAGACGGTTCTCACTGGGAAGTCTTCAATTGCCGAGATGGCTTGGAAGAAGGAGTGCATACCGTTCAAATGGTCTCTACGGACACTTCGGAAGACAGTATTTGTTACAAGATTGGTTTAGGACATGGGGCTCCAGGTACCATCCTTCAAATACCACCTGGTTGTGGTCCTGGACGTTACGCTATCACCAAGTCCATGAAACCCCGTCGAAAGTACCGGCACCAGCACATCTGTAAAGAGATTGAGCATTCCAGTAACATACGATTTGACTTTTGATTACGACTTTACCAGAGTTCCACGGGATCTTGGAGATACCCAGATGCGAGTCGATTTGAGCAACAAAGACGATTATTGGGATAATGTGGTCGCTGCAGCGACCTCCGGCAAGAAAAAAAGTGAGAGATCATTAGCGAACGTGGGTGGAAGTCACAAGCGATGGCTTGAAGAATAATTACCATTTCGGTGGTGCTACCCCTGAAGAACTTCACAAGCGATGGTTTGGTAGTGGTGTCATTGATTGGCTGAAAAGACTCGTCAACCCAAAAATCACCAAGAAATTTATTCACGATATTGACGAGACAGTCATTGCTGAAATTATCGATGAAGAATGGGATTGTCCGCTCGGAGACAATGGAAAATTCGATGGACTTGATACAGGCTAAGACAACTGTCAAAGTTGCCACAAGCTTTGGCTTTACACTCATCACCAAGCTTAGTCTCCAGCTCGATCTGAGCCAACCTTATCTTGTTTTCAGTAACAGCGGGGAGGTTACCGCGACGTTCACTTTGGATCCCGTCGCCAGGGTTTCTTATAATAAAGAAATGGAAATTCTTACGCTTCCGTTTCCCGGGGCAACTTTCCGAGTTCCTGGAATCATCGTCACAATTGGACCTAGTGTTCGAGTTCTGGGCCAAGTTGCTGCCAGTCTCACGGTTTCTGCCGAAATAGAAGCCAAGGTTGACATTGCTTCATGGGAAATCGAACAAACATCACCGGCGGCACCAATCGAGTTTGAACCCAAAGAAGATGATTTGATGAGTACGAGAAATACTGGCAATATGGATGGCTTATCCAATCCCAGCTTCTATGCCGCAGTCAAAGCAGAAGGAGCAGTAGAAGCCTATATAAAAGCGGCAATGGAGTTTGGAGTACGATTTGATGAGAAGTGGAAGGTTGGTGCTGCTACCGCTGGGGTTGTAGCTGACAGTTATGTTCGTTTCAGTGTTGCCGCTGGAGTAAGCACCGAAACAACCTGTCCTTGGACTTATGGACTTGATCTTGGTGTTTCTCTCTACGCAAAAGTTGAATCGCCACCAATTTTGGGATAGGGTTCGAAAACGTGTCCGGATCTAAAACAAGGACAACCTGATCGTCGATCGCTGTCAGAATCAGGAGGCGTGTACCGATGTGATGAGACAGACCCTAATATAATGCTTATAAATCACTGCGAGAAACGCAATGTGACCTCCCGGTCCATTGGGATGATTGACAAGAGAGGAGTTGCAGTTTATGGACCCGCAGTAACTCTTGGTCTTCAAAGTCGGTTTTGCCCAGATAACGGTGACGATGCTGGCACTAAGACGAAGTGTTCTGCGATACCTTGAAGGGGAAAAGGGGAGAAGAATAGACGGTCGCATAACCATCCTAAAATGAGGCTCGTCCCAGGACTATGCCGAGGCGGCTTACAAACTGGACAGTAAATAAATCTCACGACTATTTGTGATTAAGACAAAATCCGCTGGGAAAACGAACGAAAAAGGACAAGAAAGCTTTTTGCACGAAGATGGGTGGACCAGGACGGAGAACAATGAATTATGGAACACCCGAGTATGATGAAAATACGGCTATTGGAAGTTAACCCTCCCCCGAAGTTTGAAATTCAAGCTAATCTTTGAAAGAATATTGCCGGTCTCAAAACCTACGGGTACAAGAACCTCGATGATTGTAACAATTTCGAATTTGACGAGTTGAGCACCGCCCCAGCACAAAGAGACCGAGACGGTACCGCACCGAGCATATACGTGAAGCTTAGCTCCTCGGTATCTTCTTTGATGATATCCCGTCTGACTCCGGTCAAACTTTTGACTGCGAAGACCCTACTCCAAAGGGAAAGGAACCGCCCGGGAAGAAGATTTGCTGCTACATGCAGCCCTTGTGGTATGCACTTCCAACCCCTTTACACCCAACGGTGGACATGAGGGGGTTATTTTCACGGGAAAGCCGATTGACAATTTCGGTCAGGCCGGACCTGGGAAGAGAAACGACTGGAGCAGCGAGTTAGTACTACCTTAAAGGGGAAAGGGAGGAAAATTACAGAGTCCCGGGATAGTCTCAAATTTAGCACTGTCCTAGAACCGTCCTAGCGCAATTTCAAATCTAGACAGTATATAAATTCTAGGACGGTTTATCTTTGAGACACTTCTTACTTTAGATTATCCCGAGATGGTCTACGTAATAGATGGTTATTAAGAAGTAGGACTGTCTATCACCGTCCTTATAGAGAGACAGTGTTAGGGTAGCCTTAAATTCTAGGGCTATTACAAGATTATTCGGGACGCTTAAGTAAAAATTAGGGCTTAAGCAGGGGTTTGCACAGACCTAAGCAAGGACTTGGTATTGCTTGTAGAGCCTTAACATCAACGCTATAAGAATATAGATTTTAGATTCGATCGATTTAGCGAAAGTTTACCCGCGCGTACGGTGGGCGCAACTTACAAGACGTGGGAGGGTTGGTTCCTTTATACCCCTTGGATTGAGGGGTAGTATACAGGGTAATTGTTCAAAAACCCGAAGTGGAAGAGCCGCACATAGTCTATGCACCTTTCTCTGGGACAGTCTTGGGACGGTCCCAGGACTGCCCAAACCACTTTAGATAGTAGTACTCAATAGGACTATCTAATTGTGTTAAATACTTGAAATCTAAGACTGTCAAGGACTATCCCACTTCTCTTAAACCATGTAAAAGAGGTTATTGTCCGAAAAAGTGTGTAGTCTCGAGAGCAGCCTGAGAGCGTCTATTAATATAGTACTATCGACTTTTAGTATTATACGTGAAATAGTCCTGAGAGCGTCTATTTATCCCTCCCTTTTCCTTTAAGGTACTCGACGAAGGAGTCAATGGCGTCAAAGAACGGATGTGAGGAGATGGAGAATCAGGAATGAGGGAAATATGAAGAAAAACTTGGATGGAACTGATGACAAGTCGAACCCGGAGAAACTAATAAAAGCCGTGAAAGTGAGTACCCAATTAGATATCCTGGAAGAAGTATACTGATTCCGAGATCCTGTAGGACATAATTATGGCCTTCAAATACCACAACGATGCCGAAGTCAGCAGAATCTTAGATGCCCAGATTGAGCGCGTAGGACACCGGCTGAACACGATGGATAGTGTTGATAGGTACAGTGATATTTGTATAAGAAAGCTTGTTATTACTTCTGCAGGCAGTAGGGCAGAATACCAAAGCTAGCCTAGAGGGCTGACTGGAGGTCTGACTTCAAGGCAGAATAGGATTGACGGTTTATATAATTAGGGATTTACCTTTTGAGAAATAGATAAGGGAATTAAAAAGTCTTTCACTCTTGCTTCTTTGAAATATATCATTACAAGTGCTGCATTTCAATAGATAGCATAACTATGCCTACGATACAAAGAACATCTGGTGATGATAATTTCGGTAAGTGAAAATCGCAAGGCCTAGAAGAACGTTGGAAACGATGGATGAATGGTCGGTATACGAAGGCAATGACGAAGGCAGAGCTCGGAGCTCTTTGTTCCTGCAGCCATAACAAAGTTGGAAGCAAAGTTTGCATCAGCTCAGCAGCAGAAGGATGCGGTGGGTGATGAAAAGACTCGGGTGGAAAAGATTGTGGCTTTGAGAAAAGAATGGAAAGGTAATAAGCCGACTTGGGACACTCCGTGGTAGACAGAGTTGGACTTGCAAGATAATTTCTTAGAGTAACATAGAACTTTATTAACAGATCACACTACCAAACATTAGATAAAAGCTAACATTGAAAAGGAAGAAAGTCAGAAAAGGGAGTGCCAACTAAAACTGAACTTCGCTGAGTAAACATGTACGAGTCGTGTAAGGATTCGCAAGGCATGGGATTTTTGTTTCGTTTCGTGATTCATCGCTAAGCGAGGGGAAAAGGAATCCAGCTTTGCGGAATCCTGAAACGTCTTGGTGGTTTCTCATCTTCTTTTTTCCCCTTATTAGTTTTCTTGTCATCTTGTGCGTGTATTGGATGAACGAACTCTGTAATTTTATACTTCTGGGGAATGGATTATGATAGCTTGGTGTTCTCGAGGTTTTTGGAAATGTTTTTACCTCCCAGGTAGCAAAGTGAGCCACTAATTCATAGGAAGCAGGGCTTTGAATAAGGGTGTGCACGTACTGTAATGTGGCCAGTGACCAAATTGCTAAGCTTTTGAAAGTGGACATTACCCACTCACCTTTTGATGTTTAAAATCTACACACATGTCAGGCATACTGTAGTTTTCTCAGAGCTCCCTTCGTGTTCATCGCTTGTCCTAATTGTGGAGGCTTGCTGATTTTCGTGTATGGAGTAGAGAATGATTAACCTTCAGCGTGCGTGTCCGAGGTTTCCAAAAACGAATGTCAAAGACCCAAGTTCTTAATATCCACTCCAAAAAATGGGTCCTGGTAAGCGACAAGTCTCGATGGTACGACTGAACTGGTAGTTCAGCATTTCAAAGCTTGCCACTTCATTGTAAGATCCCGGTTTTAGGAGATCTATCTTGAGGCGAACATTCCAAGCTCGAGATTTCGTCTGGCGATTGGAAGAACAGAAGTCTACCAGTAGACAAGACGGGCGAAGGACGTCTTTTCTCTAGCGAGGAGAGTGTTAGACTCCGGCATCCGAATGCCTAGATTTCCTAACTTTCACTTCCCCTTCATGCAACCTGTCTACAAATCATCTTGCTGATCAACTTTATTTCTACAGTATTTAACCGCGTTCCTCTACCTATTTCCCCCAAAAGCTGACCAAAATCTTATTGGTTGGGGTTTCACGACTCAGGGTATTGCGTTCGCATTGGCGATACATTCCCCTCCATCTGATGCCACGCCCATAGCCTAGCAATCACTCCACTACAAGAACTCCATCGTCCCCAGTTTCTAGAAGTCTGGATCTTATGCGTCCTTCATCGCCGAAACAAAGATCCCTGTATTCGCCTCGTGTGAAACAAGGGTAGCCCCTGCGTAACTCTTATGCAGAACTTTTTACGGCCCAAAAATACCCATTTGATGCGAGGAAAGTGGATTGTTTTTTTGTGGGACAGAGACAGGGCCTTGCGGAATGGCGTGTGAGTGGTGCGAGGAATTATCGTCTGAATGGAGGATGAAACGGAGGCTAGTGCATCAGATGGTTTCGCTGGATCGGGCTTGGGGGTTTCTTTTATATTACAGACCGAGGCGCTCTCTGTCCAAAATTCTCTTGGAAGGGGCTTGGGTGCAACTCTTTCTTTGAAAAGACAAACTGTATATATCTGACGAGATATTCTCTAAGGATCTTCTTTGGGGCCATCAGTCATTCTTTTATTTGTGCTTTTTTATATCATCCTTGCTTTCTCCGTCTACCTTTAACTTATACATTCACTCGTCGGGTACGAATTTTTTTTTTCTTGAACTCGGCTGTGCTTGAGGCAAATTTGGTTTCCGATTTTTTGATCCAAAATCCGGAGAATTAGACAATCGATACATTTTTTGTGGGATATTCAAAGTCAGTCAAGATGAAGTTTCAACTGATCACACTTCTTGTCGCTGTGTTCGCTTTGGGGGTCGTCGCTGGTACGTTTCTTCCATTTCTTATATTTTCGTTCTCAACTAACAGAAATATAGCCCCAGAATCAAGTCTCCTCCCACGCGCAGGTCTGTCGGCAGGCGAACTATGCAATAGCAATCGTGGCGAATGTGACGGAAACGGAAATTGCGATGATCTTTCTGGGAAAGGGAAAAAGAAGGATCCAGCCTGCGCCAATATGGGCGCCGCACCTGGTCCTGGAGCTGGAAAGGCCGAAGCCCTTTCTGTGAACGAGACAGCAGTTGTGAACACGACGGCACCAGCGAAGAAGGCTTCCAAAAACACGGTGCTTTTGGCTTGATGGGTTTATGGAAAGCAAGGTGTTACCGCATGGGTGGGATTCTTTCATTGGAGTATATGGAAGGTGGGGGAGAACTTGGGTTGGGTTCTGACATAAAGCGGGGTCTGGATTGGATTTTGACGCGACTTTGTGGAGGTTTTCCGGAGACACGTCAATACGTTTATATGATGTTTCTTATATTATGCAGAGCTCTTGACAATATATCCTCAGCCAGTTTCAGGTTCCGTCTACCGCTTTTCGATTATTTGAACTAAGGCCCTGTTTGCTATATTACGAGAAGTATTTAATGAACTTTTCATTGGGTCTAATTTTTCGGCTCCGAGTGTGGGATGACAGCATCCCCGAGTATTCAATATCCTCTTCAAAGTGCCCGAGCCATAACTTAAGACCACAACCGCAAATATAAAAGTTAGTGTTGAGATCCCATGAGATCCAAAAACCCAGCTCTCCAAGCCGAACCAGAAAAATAGGTAACCTCCGGATAGCAGTAACACCAACTTTAATCAAGAGTCAAGAAGCCTTACTCACGAGTAACTCATGGCTCCCCAAGAACCCACAAGTTAGTTGAAACAACCAAACCCCCTCCTGAATTAGCCAATAAGTCCTTCAATACCTATCTGGTTAATTTCGGGCAACCTGTTCTACTTGAGTCCTGGTATATACCTAGTTGAGATCTATAGGTAACGCTTAAATTAAGTTAAGTATTGTTGGAGGACTTCTTGAGTATATCTAGCTTGTTTAGCCTTTTTTTCTGGTTTTTTGAAACTATGGGTGGTATGGATGGTGATGGTGTTGATAATTTTACTAACTAGGATTTCTGTCACCTGTCACCGTGGCTTTAGAAACTAGCGAATCAGAGATTTCTCTTTTTTGGCCTCCAAATGTGATACTTCCTTACTCGATGATTTACTAGCTTATCGAAGACGTATCAGTTTACTCAACATTCTTTGGCTTACTCGCAACTCTACCTTTAACCTTCAAATACTATATCTGGCTTACTCGATGATTTACTAGCTTACTCGGTACATTGTAGCTTACCCAGAACTTGTCTGGCTTATCCCCAAACGTGATGCCTGGCCTACTCGAGGAATTATAGCTTACTCGACCTTTCTCTAGCTTACTCGCAACATCTTTTGGGCTCCCAAATATATTAGCTTACCCGTGGCTTATCTGTGGCTTACTCATGGCTCACTCGACACCTTTTCCAGCTTACTCAAATAATTTTTGGCCCCCAAATATGGCAGCTTACTCGGCATCGATTTAGATCATTAACTACACTCTATACTCTCCCAATAATTCGCTCCAAATAATTACATCATCAAGAAACTCTGCTATCCGTAGGTGACCCACAAATAGCAACAAAATCAATTTGGGGGCAACCAGTGGGCAACCTACCGATTGACTTTCACGTTACCCCAAAACTTCCAACCAACACACTATACTCCCGATCCCCTAAATAATTCAGGCCTCCATCTCGTCATTAACGAGTACAGTGTAAAAGATCCTAAGCAACTATTAGCTCAGAATAGTTGCATGAGAAATGAGATGGAGAAAAAATCAGGAACCCCGACTATCCGTAGGTTAACACTGGATTGTAAGAAAAAACAATGTGGCTGTTGGTAGGTAACATACCGATTGCACCAAAAAGATACCTAGCAATCAGTAGGCAACCTCTATGTAGAAGTAAAACCACGTCCATTTGAGGCGCACCCACATCTACATCGATACAACACATGCAACCACAACCACTTACCTAAAAGCTGTATACTTGATACACTTCTTCAGAGTGGCTCTTAGAATCGATTGGAATTTTTGTTATATTTTTACGAATTTATTTGGCCTTGTAATATAATATAGTATAGCACAGAGGGTGAGTTTTTGGCGGGGCGGCCTGTGCCTCAAATGGGCGTGTTTTTTCTTCTACGTAGTACCAATAGCCGCAAGCAGCAATTCCCCCTCAAAGCAGACCCACCCTCTACACCACTGCTGGACCAGGTAAAAGAGACACACAGGTTCAAATTCACGATAAACGCTCTCATAAATCACTCTCACCTGAGTAAGAAATTTCCTCGGGAACATTCATGTTATTTTTCACTCCCCTATCAACATCTTGGTCCAGCCTCCTAGCCTATATCCCCAACCGAAACTACATAAACCAAATCCAAACGACCCGCTCAAATTTCCTTCGCCACTCAATATCATCCGCCAATGTATATTAACAGCGCAAAGTAACGGACGTAAAGAAGAATAAATAACGATGCGATGCAGGGCAATGTGATGCAATGCAAAAAACGAAAACATGCTAAACCCGAAGAAAATAATCCTCCCTCATACCTCGTCGCCCGTCCCTTCGAAAACCAGGACGATGTCTCCCAACTATCGTGTCCATCAGTAAAAGTCTGAAAAGCCCGTCAAAAGAAATGGATAACATACCAAAATAACATCACTGATGTAGACCTAAACATCATACATCTTATTCCTCGCCTCCAACGCAGATTTGATAGCTATCCTCAAGTTAACAAAAATCCCTCTCACCATCCCTTCAAAGCCCCCACACAGGAAAAAAAAAACATACCATCACAACTATCCTTAGCATCCCCAAACAGCATCTTCGTCCCCGGCATGAAAAACATTGGATTCGGCACATCGGCATACCCACTAGCCATTCCCCTCTTCATAACCACAACCTGCTTACTCTTCCACGCATGCAAAACCGGCATACCCGCAATACTACTTCCCGGCTCGAGCGCAATAGGATTAACGGTGTCGTTAGCACCAATAACTAGTGTGACGTCTGTTTCGTTAAAGTCGTCGTTGATTTCATCCATTTCTAGGACGACTGTTGGAGGTTAGTGAGAAGGGTTTTCTAATAGATTGGGGGAGGGAAAAAGGGAGGCGTACTGTCGTAAGGAACGCTAGCTTCTGCAAGTAAGACGTTACATTGGCCGGGCATTCTTCCTGCAACAGGGTGGATTGCGAAGCGCACGTTTACGCCTTTGTGTTTTAGCATTCGGGTGATATCTGAAATGGCATATTGAGCTTTCGCTACAGCCATTCCATAACCGACGACGATAATCACACTCTCAGCGGTAGCTAAAGCATCTGCTACTTCCTCAACATTGGTCTTGGTGATCGCTCCTTCGATTTTATAGTCATCATTTGCGACTGGAGCGATTCCACCAAAGAGGACATTCGTAAGACTTCGATTCATTGCCGTACACATAATGTACGACAAAATAGAACCAGAGACTCCTATGAGTGACCCGATGGTTGTGAGTAGTGGATTATCGAGCATGAATCCTTCAGCAACTAATGCAAATCCAGAATAAGCGTTCAAGACGGTAATAACAACAGGCATATCAGCCCCACCGATGGCAGCAGTCGTTGTGTATCCCTTCAAGAAACTAAGTACTGCGTTACCAGCCAGACAACAAGCTGCAATCACTGGAGCGCCTGGTGCCATTGTAAGGAAGGTACCCATCGTAGCGATGTTGAGACCGAGGAGGGAGCTGTTAAGGGCATGTCGTGGACCTGGAAGTCGAATGGGCTTCGATGACATGCGACCTGCAAGTTTGAGGAATGCGACGACAGAACCGGTGAAAGTTACACCACCTGTTTATCGTTAGTTATGACTGCAATCAAGGAAAGGGATTGGGGTTATAAACCAATGAGAACTCCCAAGTAACCAGCCACTAAATGCAAAGTTGAGATATCCCCAATATGTGCCATCACACTACCAAAACTCGTCAATACTGCGGCCAAACCTACAACTGAATGCAAGGCAGCAACAGTTTGTGGGAGATCAGTAGCTGTCGTTCTACGACCAATCAATAATCCTACAACCATCAGTAAGTAAATTCTAAAAGTACCATTTTGAAGAAGCATACCGAGGATACTACCGACTCCAGCAACTCCAGCGAATTGCATCAATACCTCGGGAGGGAAGCCGACTGCAGCAAGTGATGCCAAAATACCGGAACTGACACCAAGGACACCGAGAATATTTCCTTGTCGAGCGGTTACTTGGGAAGCCAATCCAGAAAGTGATCCGATACACAAAAGACTGCTTGTGAGATATCCAGCTTGAACAAGACCAGCCATACCAGTGCTTGCTGCAACCAGATATCCTCCAGTGAACACGGCACCAGGAATCGCGTAGAGCCATGGGTATTCCGGTGGATCGGTAGGCCGCTTAAACATATCAAGCATTCGTTTGGTAATCACGAATCCACCAGAAACATTGACGAAGGCCAACAACACCGAGAGGGACCCGAGTGCTTGGGGTATCGTGTGAGGCAATACTCCACCGCCCATGATAAAGAACCCACCAACTCCGACCATTCCTAATTCTCGGTTAGCAATGATCTATCAAGTATGTCGACTTCCTTACCTGAAATGGCATTGGTGACACTCATAAGCGGAGAATGAAGAGCCGGAGTTACACCCCAAACTGTGCGATACCCAATAAGTCCAGCAAGCGCAAATGTGAATACATTGCCCATGAAGATGGGCCCGGTTGCCTTCCCAAGAGCAAGAGCAAGTCCCATTCCTCCAGTAACCGTTGCTACTTCTCGAGAAGTTTTTTGCCACGGCGTAATTGCCAAAGTAGTAGCCGCCTCTTCAGTGGGTAACGTCTTTTTCACCGGCGCAGGTGGAGGCGCAGGTCGTGGCGCTGTCGGAACGATATCCCCATTGTAAGTAACAATGGAACCTCGAACAACCTCATCCTTCAAGTCAACTCCGAACTTCTTTTCTTCCGGGTTCATAGAAAGAAGGAATTTGGTGATGTTATTCGAATACAAGGTTGACGATTGCGTCGGGAGTCGGGATGGCAAGTCGGTATATCCTAGAAAAAGTAAATAAGAAACATGCAACTACTGCAAGACATTGAAAACTCACCAATCACGGTAACGCCCTTATGCTCAACAAGCTTTCCTGGCTGGGTAGCCACACAGTTTCCCCCTGCTTCTGCAGCAAGATCAACTACCACGGAACCGGGTTTCATGGCGCTCAGCATCTGGAATCACGGTCAGCGTCTGGTCATAGAGCTGAACGTATGTCTCATTGGCCTGGCGTTTGCATATGCATGCTGCAATGCTTACCTCTTCTGTAATCAACTTGGGAGCGGGTCTTCCCGGGATCAAAGCTGTAGTGATAACAATATCTACTTCTCGACATTGCTCTAAAAACAACTTCATCTCAGCCTCGATAAACTCCTTCGACATCTCCTTTGCATATCCGCCAGCACCGGAGCCATCCTCTTCAATCTCGACTTCTATGAATTCAGCCCCGAGGGATTGAACTTGCTCACGTGCCGCTGGTCGAGTATCAAATCCTCGTACCACAGCTCCCATACGACGTGCAGTGGCAATGGCACTTAAACCTGCAACACCAGCCCCGATAATAAGGACCTTGCATGGTGGAATCTGACTTTCGTTAGTACAAACATCGATATGAGGTACAGCAGAATCGGATTACCTTCCTATACGCGTGTCAGCAAATGCATGTAACAGTAACACAACAATATCCCTTGACTTACCCTGCAGCAGTGACCTGACCGGTCAAGAATCTACCAAAATGATTCGAAGCCTCTAAAACAGCTTTATACCCAGCAATATTCGCCATAGAACTGCACGTGTGTTAGTTCTTGTCCAATTTAGCCTGTGGATGGATACAAACCTCAATGCATCAAAAACCTGTGCTCTAGAAATTCTAGGTATCATATCCATCGCAAAAGAAGTCGTCCCACGATTCGCCAATTTCTCCACCACATTCTTATTCTGTGTTGGATATATGAAAGAAATCAAAGTTGAACCGTCTTTCAACATGTCCATCTCACTCATTTTCCCATCCATACTCGGGGCCCGGACTTTGAGGACAATGTTACTGTCTGACCAGACAGTTTTACTGTCTGTCAGAGTCACGCCAGCCTTTTCATATGCTTCATCCGTAAATTGTGCCTCGGCTCCAGCTCCACGCTCTACGAGTATTTGCTTGAATCCTTTTTTGAGGAGAAGGATTGCATTTTGGGGAGTGATTGCTACTCGGCGTTCGTTGGGGTAGGTCTCGCGGATGACTCCTATTGTAATTTCTGAATATGGAGTCGAGTGAACGGGAGGAGTTACGACTTCGGAGGGTGTGTCTGTTTCGACTGAAGCGTTTCTGTAGGGAACGACGGCTGTGACTTGGGGACGGATGGTCTTTCGATGATCTGCCCAGTTCTTGGAGGGTTGGTAAAGGAAGCGTACGTTTCGTGCTGTTGTAATTCATGATTAGTTGTTGTTTGTGTCAAGGAAGCGATGGACTCTTGTAAGAAGTTTGGCTATCGCTCCGCGGCACCCTTCATCTTTTTGTGCAGATACTCTGGGACAATCAGAACTATTCTTCGAAAGGTTTAGGACAATGGAGAAATCGAGTTCCTCATTCTTCTAAACCTTCTCGAACAATAGTTTTAATTCTCCTAAACTATTTTGCACAATCGAAACAAAGTAGGTGTGCGCAGAGCAATGCGTAGCTCTCTTACAGGTACTTGCTGGAAAACATACCAAAAGACCCAAAACTCGAACGTTTCGACCCCGCAGCAGCTGTCCGCAGAGCAGCTCGATAATGGAATGAGCGTATCATGGTTGAAAGTATCGTGAGATTGTCGTAGAAGGCGACGAGTTGTTAGAAGTAAGAGCTCGCATCTGTTGCGTGTTTCGTAAAGTAGCTCGTGGAAACGGTTATGATCGGGTGAAGATGCTGCCTTGAACCCCCAAGTCTCTCCCTCTAGGTGAATGTGTCGGTACCACCGGAAAGGTTAGAAGCTACAGCAGAGGGTTTCACGCCCTACCTAAAGTACCAGCGAATGTGTAGTCGATACCCGTGCCTCTTCAATTGTGTTAAGGTGGGGGAGGTTTGTTGTCGAGTATGGACGGGAGACGAAGGTACAAAGCGTCAAAAATGATGGGAGGACCTGAAGGAGGTCACAATGGCTTGTAAAGGCTCAGCCGACAGCGTTGAGGCTTGAACCAAACCATTGACACCTGCTCATCAGGGCCTCATTGAGCGCTGTAGTTCGCTGGGATGTCATTCCGTCACTTTTTAGTGGTCCTTCCGTCCTTCAGCGTGGGTCCGGGGTAAGTGGGGTGCGGGGAAAGCGCTATTTCCCCTGTAACTTTCCTTCTCTCCTTCCCCCCCTCCCTCAGTTCGTATCTGCCCTACCTACCTAGCTCGTTGTTCCAGCTGTTTAGGGTAATTCAAGTAAATTGTTCTGAAAATACTATCCCAGATGGTTGGAACAATTTACCTGAATTACCCTAAACAGCTGGAACAACGAGCTAGGTAGGTAGGCAGGTACGAACCAGAAATTTACTGCTGCTTTTACTGTCCATCGTGAGCCTCGAAAGATGGTTCGTATGAAAATACCCCGAAACGGCTTCCAGCAGCCAGTAATTAATCATTTTCTTTAGCCTCATCGTCTGTGGAAATCCCGACCGGAAGAATTTGAGAACCCCTTGCTTGGGTATAAAATAGGAACTTGCCGAAGGTAAATTCATTGCATATCCAGCTAGTTTTGTCGTACGTTGATATAGGAGCAAGTGCGAAAACGGGAATAAAAATGCGAAATCGGAAATCAGGATGGAATTTCAGCAGCTCAGTGAAATGACTGAATAGAATAGAACAGAATAACAGGGCGTTACTCTATTCTATTCCACCAATTTAACGTTACTCTTTTACTCTAATCCATTCTACTCGGAATAATTTAGAGTAACTCTGAGTAACGTCGGGCCGACTATCGGAGATAGGACCGAGTACTGGGAGAGTTTAGGAGTACTTATGTAAGTCACTTGACTATACCTCTTAACTAAAAATTCTAAAAATTCTAAATAAATATATGTGTTTTAAAGAAAGAAAAAAGAAGAACACATAGTAACTATTTTTAATATTGAATTCTTTGCTATGTAGATATAGCTTTTCTTAGTATAAATTCTATATAAATATCACGTGTCTGTTACTCAGAGTAACGTTGAGTAATTGAATAATTTGTCACTACACTGGAATTGCTTGTTACACAAAGTGAGGGGAGAATAATGGTCCGGTTAAAATGGAATCTGTAAGACTGCAGAAAATGGATTTCCACGTGATAAGTGCGATCTGGAGAGAGAGAGTTGAAAGTGATCTCTTTGGGGGTAGAAAGAAGAAGTCCCCTTTTGTACTCTGTTAACCCTATGTAGCAAGGCATATTTTGACATCACGATCGGAAATATATATAGAAAATACAAGATAGAGTTCGAATAGACATATTAACAGTTGTACCAAGATATAAATATTGTGGTGCTTATATGTTGCAAAAAAAAAACGACACGTTTTGAAGGTTGCACTTTTTTCCGTTCCGAGGAGGTAGTATTAGTCTCTCATCGGAAGATATCAATTAAGTAGAATGAGATTCTCTCTTATATTAAGTAACTAATGAAAGTTGGAGAAAGCAATCGGCTTGAATGCTGTATTGATAGGAAGAGTCTTCGTCATCGTTCTAAAAAAGACTCCAAAGTACTTTCGTTGCCTCATTGAAATCAAGTCAATTGCCTATTGTTCTGGGACTGCTAGCGCAATATTCCCCCACGGGTGTATGTGATACGATGTTTTGAACTCCTCCCAAAACCTTCTAGTCATGGAGTCCAACTTTGACAAGTCATCTCCCTTGGCTATACAGAATCTCATAGAAGAAGAAAATTTACCTGGAACTACAGTACTCAACCACACAACAAGAAGCAAGCACACAACCCAGGAACCCGAAATCAAAAAGGTAAAATCATTTTATATTCATAACAAAAGCACACTCAACAAATCACAAAAAAGCAAAAGTAGCAACCAAAGCCACCAACCCCGCAAACACGGTAGCTCCACCATCCCTCGTCACCGAACTCGCAGCCCCAGTCGAAAGCGGCCGTCCAGTCTGCGTAGCATTTCCTCTAACTCCAGTTCCCGACGCACTGCCCGCGCTCGAAGTTCTCGATGCTGAAGCGGTAGCACGCGCCGTACTAGAAGCTCTCACAGTCGAAGCACCTCCATTCAAAGCCCCCGTACTCGAAGCGCTTCCGGTGGAATTTGCCGCGGTTCCTGATAATGCTTGTTCGTTGGTAACATTGAAGCTATTTCCGAAGATGACTTTAGCGCCTGCTGCGTTGATGACGTTCAAAGCGCTGAAATTTCCGCGCGTTGCGCCGGCCGTTTTTAGAGATGTGACCGCGGCGGTGTTGCCGGTTGTGTTGACGAGTAACTCGACGTAGCGATGGGAGACTGGTGCTCTATTTGGGGGACTTGGTTGTGCGTATACTGCGACTGGTGCTGTGGAGTTTGAAAGAATGAAGATTTGCTGGCCACCGACTGTGGTTGCTGAGGCGGCGGAGGTTAGGTCGGTTTGCATCCAGTGGAGGAATTGGCCTGTCTTTCCATCTGCTGGGGCGCCTGGGATATCGGGGTCGACCATGATTAGGGCGTAGGTGCCAAAGAGCTTCTCCTTCGTTCCGACGACTGGGTTTGATGCAGTTTCTGGGTTTTGTTAGTTGAAATTCTTACTTTACAGTGAGTAAGAAATGACGAACCAGCTCTTGGAATTAAAACTCCATCTACAGCAGCTTTGTCGTTGTATGCCACGAAAAGACTCTCAGTCGAAGAGGGTTCGAATCCAGCTGGAGTAACAGCATTAACTGTACCCGCGACAGCAAGAGCAACAAGATACGACAACATTATGTATATGAAAAGATGTTTGAGCCGGCTCAATATGCAGAAGAGAAATTTAATAAATTATATCGACAAGAATGAAAAAAGTGTGATGTATGACCGTGCATGGACAAGGAGGAAAAGAAAGAGTAGGATGAAGGTCGAAGATGTATGTCCTCTCCCAATGTGGATCCCAAGCCAGTTCAAACCTTCCAAGGCTGAAGGTGACGAGTCCCGCAAGTGTAAGCGGTGGCGGAAGGTGGACCATTGATTCCTGATGTTTCGAAACATCATGCAAAAATGGGTCACTTCTGCCTTTATTCGCCGAGGAAATCGGCGGATCGACTTCGGACGGCTTCAGACATGTTTGAAAATGCTGGAAAATGCACTTGGAGTCCCTTGACCGAACCGATCATGAACCCGGTGGAGTGAAATTGGATCGGGGGTCTAGGTTTGACTTGGCGTATTGAGGCTTGAGCGACATTGGCCAAGATGCAGCTGAACGATCACAGCTTTTTGACGTGAGAAAAGTACCAGTACGAAGAACGATGTAAAGAGATGGTATTCCCGAATGGGATTCCTTTGAAATAATCAGAAAAGAAGTACAGAACCAAAATCCATGAAAAACATTACATCCAGAAAAGTGTTCGGCATTTCCTTTTTTTTTTTGGCCGCGACACCAGGCGTTTCTAAATCGACCAGAAAATGATGGGTGTGGACGCTTGTCGAGATCACCCGTGACTTATTCCAAATAGAAAAGTAGCTAAGGTTCCAATTGTAGACATAGCTTCCAAGTCTCTTCGCCGTTCTTGGGCTTTGTGCTTGAGTGCTTCACGTCCTCTTGGGGTTGCGAAAGAGAGACGCTTCCAATGCAACTCGGACATGTGATGCCAATTCTCCGTAGCTTCAGAATAGCGCCAACCGTTGAGGACGCTGAATAGTTGTTTGACTTATGGGTGGTAGGTGTAGGTTGTAGGTTGTAGGTCCAGACTCGAGATGTTGTTGTCGCGATGGTGCGAAGTGGGGATTGGAAAAAGAGGAGGTTGGGGGAGAATAGGCGAGGCCAATGACGCCACTCCCGCCTTCTTTTTCACTTCCTCCAGCCTCTCTCCTCAGACAAACGTCAACCTCCTCCTCCCTCAGCCTCCTGATATTTCACAAACACCATATCAGCGGTAAGTCACGGTAGGTTTCTCTAGTTCCTCCTTAGCATCAACTTACACAAATTTTCTATACCCAATTGTCTCTTCTTCAATTTCCTCATACGAAGACCTTCCTCAAATCTTGCTACCCAAGATCCTCTACCCCGTTAGGCTTCCTACATTTCACAATTAACAACGAGTCATCCCTTTTCAACAAAAACTTTCGCCAAAACCTCCCTCTAGGGAACGAGTTACGAAGGCTTTTACAACAATCAATAAAGCCCCTCAGACCATCGAGCGCGGTCAAAGCGACCAAAGGACCAACATCTTGTAACTCACATCGGCACCATTCACCCCCCAAAGCCCATCATGCCCGAAATGGCGCAAACCAATTCTCCCATCTCCTACCCACGCTCTGCCGCTCTCCCACCACCATCGTCACCATCCCCATACGTCCCCTCCTCTCCAGCCTCACCACCTGTCCTCTCACCTTCGGCCCCTCTCACCAATGAGCCTCCTCCTCCCCCATACACCCCTTCTCTCCCCACGAGTGCTTCGGCAGGTGCCTCGGCATCAGCACCCAACCCAGGCTTCTGCCTCATAGCATTCAGCGAAAGACACGCAAACAGAACACCCGGCGGCGGAATGACAGCCTCCCAATACTTCGCCCCCTGCCCCGCCTGCGGTGTCGTAGTATCCGATGAAATCCCCGGGACATACAAAGAATCATGGCGCGAATGGGTAGATCCCAGTGTGAATTTCCGGTGGGAAAGCCATGTAGCGCCCAGTGCGAATGCAGCGAGGGAAAATGCGGAGAAGATCAAAGCTGGGGAGGAGGGGGCTCCCGCGGAGAGATTGGGATGTTGGATTTGTTGGGAGTATGAGGAGACTTGGGCGGGGTTGATGGCGCCGGAGGAGTGGTATCTTCATCAGAGGAGACATTTTAAGGATGAGGGGTTTAGGGTGTGTGTTGGGAAGACGGGGGGGATGCAGAGGAGGAGGAATTGTATGGTTAAAAATTGTCCGAAGATACATTCTTAGGGTATTTGTTGGGGGTTTTTGTAGGTTTGTTTATATATGGTTGAAAACCGAATATATGATTTTATGTTATATCTCAATTTCCTCGAAATACTGAACACAAACTTACCCCAAGTGGGTTTGTTATCGCAGCCAACATTGGCTTTGCAGGCAGTATTCAAGTGCATCAATTGTGGTATTTTACTATTGAGGATCAGAAATATTTTGCCTTATTCTACGAACGTTTGACCAAGTTCAAGAAGCAATCCCTGAGAAGTTCTCTCAACTTGGTTGGAAAAGATTTCAAGTTACATTGTGTATGCCGCCTGTCCTTTCAGTGTTCTTAGGTACATTTATAAGAGTGAGGTACACAGACTTCTGATCCTTTTTCCAATGAAAGTATAATCTTAGGCAAGTGCACCTACAACACTGAGATTATGCCGTCAAATTGGAAATGCTAAGATAGTCTGAGTACCAGCTTCGAGGGGATGTATAAGGGCCTCTGGGCCCTTCTCAAACCTCATGCCTTTTCGCACTTTTGGACACTTTTTGTATCACATCTTATGCATATTTCAGCTAGTTCAGTCCGCTCTGTTCTCTCGTTCTAGGACAATCATAAGCTCTTTTAGAGATTTTTTGCCCTCTGGAGCTAATTCAGTATGCTCTATACTTGTATAAGTTATTGAAGCTTATTTTCCAAGCAATTGAGCCTCAAAAGTGCTCAAAAAGGTAGCCTGAAACACCGGAAAGAATAAGATACTAAGATGAAAATATCAAATATCAAACTTGATTTCTTAGGAACCAATTTATTCTTCAATACCCAATTGTGTATCTTGACAACCTGTAAGAAGACTTACACAACGCCTTGTTTTTAAATTCTCCTCTGACGATTGGCCTGTTGTTCGCCGGTGGCTGAAGGTGCAATTTTTGAATGGCCAGCTGAAAATGCATGTAAGAACTTGCTCGGCCAGTTATCGTCCAGCGTGTGTTACAACCCCCAGCAAGCATCGCTAATATATTACTCGATGAGGATTGTGGCGGACGTGGGCGACAGATTATCCGGTTTATCGGTCAGCCCCAGTGAGATCAACTCTGCTGTCAAGAGTCTTGCAGATTTTGGTGCCCTTTGTTTTGCGCTTTTTATTAGATTTGTTTGCAGTGACAACACACACATATATGGAGTAGACCTCTGACTCTTAACTTCGTTACCACCATCGTAAGATAGCTTTGTCGGCAAACCCACTCAACTACAATTATTGATTAGTTCGTCGCCCGAGCCTTATTATGAACCAGGCGGACAACCCCTCATCAAGTCCAATATGCCAGCCTCGGAGGCTGACGAAATCTTGAATGTAATATCTACGACAATTGTCATCATCGATGCTACTAAAAAACTCTTCGAAGCATCTAAAGATGTACAAGAACTCCCGAAAGCCTTCCAAGAGGTTACCAACCGATTACCACTCTTCAGAAACATACTCGAGGCAGCTAAGCGGAAAATCGGAGGGCAGGATGCAGGTACGAATAAAGACTCATTTAAGGATGTACGGGGGATTGTTGAAGAATGCGAGAAGAAAACGAAGATGTTAGAAGGAATATTCAGGAGGGTTATTCCCGCAGAAGATGCATCTAGGGCAGAAGTTTATCTTGCTGCTGTGAGAACCATTGGACACGGGAAACGGGCCGAAACATTGATGAAGGATATTCTTATGGACATTCAGTTATTGGGAATGATCCAACAAAGGAATGAGTTAGAAAAAGCGATCACAGAACTTGCAAACTTACTACCGTCTATTCCTAACGAGGCGCTCGACGGACCTCGATTCAGTGTTGAAGTCAAGAAAAACCAAACAGCCACGAAGATAGAGAAGACAAATGAGTTGTCCCAGAAGATCCGCGGCATCAGTTACAAAAACTTCGAGGGGAAACCCTTCTTTCCTCACGAATCGTTGGAAAAGCTGATGTCTAAAGAGGCTGTCTTGGGCGTCTTGAAAGAGTGTCTTCCTGCGCATGAAATCGACAACACCTTGGGGAATATATTAGATGGAGGCTGGAAGGTCTTCTCAATTCTGATTTTGCTCGAATGGCCAGCTGCAATAAAACACTTTTGCGGTCAACTTCAACTGGGCAACTCACAGCTAGACGCCGAGCTCCCGTTATCTAGGGAGTTTTTGCAAGATGTTTTCAAAGACATGCGAAGAGTAGAGGCATTCGACAAATTTCAGTGGGAAATAAACGCTCCAGTTTTTTCCAAAAGCGTAGTGCAGCATAATTTGCCAGATCGAACTATTCTACCATTTACTGATGTCGTGGAGTTGATTGGCACTTTCTCTGCTTGCTATCGCATTTCTCTCCACCCAGAACACAATCACCTTGGTTCTCCGAAGTTTGAGGTAGGGTTGATACTACCAGCGCAGGTTTTAACTACTGACTTAATAAACAGTTCGTTCAAAAGGTTTATCGCCGAAAGAAACCCAGCGTTGAAGCTTCGAAGTATGGATGGGAAAGTCTGGCAAATATTTCGCTGCTTAATCATCCGAATATCCTGGGGATCATAAATTATTTCGTTCATAAAGACCTTGTGAACTTCCTTTTTCCACTGGTATCAGATGGTAATCTTCAAAATCTACTGGAGGGTCAGAAGGCCCTACCAATTTCTCATGATGACGAAACATTCATTGCTGCCCTTGTCGGCCTTTCCTCAGCTATCGAGACAGTACATTATTTCGTTATAGGTGGAAAGGAATTGCTCGGTTGGAATAATGTCATAGACTCATCGAATATATATGTCGACGGCGAAAATTTGATTCTTCCCGTGGTTTCGCTCTGGGCTCCTGAAAAACCACCCTCGAAACCCTTGCAAAGCTTTCCTTCGGCGCACCAGTATCGTGCACCGGAGTTTGACAGTACATATGGGAAGACTACCTTCCTCAACTGTGACAAAGATATATTATCATTTGGCTGTCTTCTTGCTGAAATAGCCACTTATATAACCCTCGGCTCAATTGGGGTCGAGGAGTTTCAGAAAAAAAGAAGTCAGACCTTCAGGACCAGCGCGATAAAATTTGAACTGCAGGATAGAGATCCAAAAATTAGTCCGGCCGTGAACGACTGGTTACATGACCTTGAAACCAAAGCCTCACAGCCATGCTGGATCTTGATCCAGCTAGTTAGAGAAATGCTTTCTGTCAAGCAGCAAGACCAACCAACCGCAATGGAAGTAACCCAAAAGTTGCGTCTTGCGGAATTGTGTGCTGCTATTCTGCGTGTTGATCAACAATATGCCATGTTGATCGATAGCCAAAATGGAGAATTTTTTGATGCCACTAAAGAGCAATAGCGCACATTTGAAGCATGGAAACTTGCTACTGGATCCTCTGGTATTTTACACAAAGAAAGCTGGAACTGGGACTGTCTTCAAGCTGATCTTGATCTGAAATCATGCTTGGAATGCATGTCTATCAGCAAGCATTCTACTCGTGATGGATCCCCTCCTGTCACAGAACTAATCAAGTTGAATAGCCGACTTTTTCTGATTTGGGAACATACCTCCAAGGACTCGAAACTCAAAGGGAAGACTATTGAAACGGAGTCAGAGTCTGAACTATCAGATATTGAGTCAGTATTGTCAAGTCTAGGTGCCTCGAGCGTAACTGGCATTACGGACCTTTCCCACAGCAATGATCTGGAAACAGTTTCCGAGCAATTTGTTGCCATCCTTGCGTCGGACAGTATACTTAAACCTCTTTATATCGAAGCATTGCAGGGTAGAAAAAGAGCGGAAAGAAAGGCTTTTGAAAATAGCTTCGTGCTTCTCTTGGGAAAATTCAGGGAGGACTTAGTTGCTCAATTCCCTAATACGCAAGAGGAGCGGGTGGTATAGCTGCTCCAAAAAAGGAAGAGGCGCTTTGCCAGAGCTATTTCGGAACGCTTTGATCCAAAACAGAACGATCAGGCGGGTTGGTCCTCTCTCATTTCTCAAGATCCAGACAAATTAGCAGAGACCGAAATATTTCTCTCACGGTTGAGCCAAGAAACTCATGGATCTGAAACGACCGACGAGAACACAAATGCGCGGGACTTAAGCAACCTTCTTCGCGAGAAGAAGGAAGAATATGAGGGGGAAATGGACGATTTAGAGAATTTTGACCAAGATGAAAACGACCATTTTGAAGATGATCAAATTGCTGGGGATATTCCTGATCCGTACCCAAATTATACACGAATGAGAGAATTTTTAGTTGACGGGATAGCGTTCGCTAACCTCCGGCAAAACTTAACTCACCTCGTACGCGATGAGCCGTCAGTTCAATTATGCCCAATACTAGAAGACTTCGAAGAGGAATACACCGTTTTAGAAACTTCAACCAAAGTTTTTCCACTTCTAGGAGAAGCTCAAGGTCTTCCAGCGAGCCTAGTCCCTTCAGCGAGTAACATCAAAGAGCACAATGTCACTCCAGACCCGGTTCTTGTGACGTATGTATCCGAAGGTAGTGGCATACCCACCGCCCCTCATCTGCTATCCATGGCACCTGCGAGCCTGCTGAAGACGAATTCCATTTGCTTCCTCAGGAAGCTGATCATGAAAATTGTTTCCATAAAAGTTATGCGACAGAAGAACAAACCAATTCGCCTTCTAGCACAGTAAACAGGAAATCTTTCGAAGGAAAACCTCAATTACATCGCTCAAGTCAGCGCATAATTGAAATGCATGAGAATATTGACTCCCCAAATATGGAAGTATTTGAGAGAACCCCTCTTCTCGCGGGTCCAATTTACGAGGAACAGAGAAAAGGTACCTGGGGGCACCTAAAGAGGTTTTTTCTTTTTGATGTGGCAGACTTCTTTGGCCGCGAAATTCCCTTAGCCAAAGGAAAACGGCGGGTTCGCTGGAACTGCGTAAGTTCTGAAGTATGTCTCAGGCACCTTTGCTAACATTGGTTGTTAGCGTTGTGGGAAAAGATTTTATCACGACTTTTCGGGTACCCGAAGAGCCGCACGGTGCCTTCGCCTTTAGCCAAGATCCCATCGCAGAAGCAGAGCTTGTAGGACGAGCGTGGGGAAATGGGAATGAACTGTCTTCACAAAACATACGAACAAGCGAGGATATACAACAGCAACCCCCTGCTCAAAACTTCACACAAAATGCTGACTTGGAGAATGTTCAGAATCTTGAACCAGAAGGAGAAACGGCAGAAAGGCAGTGGATCATTCTTTGTATCCCATTCTGGGGTATTGTCAAAGTGATACATTTGCCATGCCCCAAAGAAAAAGATGATAAGAGCCTCTTCGGCATCCTACGGAAAGAATATTTCAACAACAGGAGTCGGTGGAGCCGGTTTAAGAATCTCAAAGCGGTCAGAAATGTTCACATCGCAAAGGTTCATTAACCTCTTATTGAGCTGCGGCGATACGCTAACAATAACCACAGTTTCAACTCACGACAAATAAACTCGCCGGCATACCAGAGCCAGGAGTTTGGCCTTGTAGGGAGCTCTCACAGAATACAGTTCGAAGGACTTGGCTTTACGAACCGTGTCCAATACGGAAGAATGAGAAAGGGAAACAACAGTCACCCATTCCTCCTTCTTGGATGCTTCATTTATGGAACAACCCCACTCATACTGCAGAGAATAGTTCTTCGAAGCAGTTTACAAAAACGCTAAACCCCAGGGGTTCGCTTCTAGGCCCTATTTTAAAGGTTCTCAAATTCAAAGGCAATTCGCAAGAAACGGGCGAGGAGGCACACAATGACGCGAGCGACGACGAAGATTTCCAGGACGCACCAAATCACAAGGCAGTATTCACATCAACACCAAAGAAACTTGGTAGCAAATTAACCATACCCCGCCAATTCGAAGAATTTCCTACCGGCTGGGGATTATACCTAGAAGAAGGATTCCACCCATCTCGAATTTTGATCGCAATGCTGGTTGTTTATCTGTTTGCGACTCTTGCTTTTGGTATAGCATGGAATATTGAGCACAAAGCGGGACCCCAAGCGGGGTTAGGTTCATTTGGTGTTGCCAGTTGGATGGTTGCTGGGTTTACATTGTGTATATCGACCTGGTTTGCTGCGGTGAAAGATTAAAACTTTGGTCTTATTTTACGCGTGTTTATTTTATCTTTCTATAGCATTCCCTTGAAATAAAGAGATGGGGGTTTTACATCGGAGGGTTTCTCCTGATATCTTGTAGCTCAAAGAAGTAAATACGAAAATCATTGAGTTACAGTTGGTGAAAACCTAATATACCCCATAATCCAAGCCCTGGGTTTCGTTATGATTTGCTTTTCAGGGCCTCGTTCGTTCGTTCGTGGGAGGGGTGCGGAGACAGCTGATTCGCTAACGACACTTGTGGCTTTTACGTGCTTCAAGCTTACGTAGATCTTCATCGTATGCGTCCCTCGCCGAGTACGACTCTACTATCGGTCACCAGTTGTCTCTGCTTCCATGCAACCCTCCCACAACGTTGTGCAGATGACGTCAGCAATTTGCATATTTATTAGTTTAGAAAATTGGTACATCTTTCTCAAGGAGAGCCAAACAACTCTAAGTTACTTGCTTATACGTTTTACCGGGTTTCTTCGCTGATTTTGCGCCATTTTGAACTATAGAAGGTACATGGGTACTTCTCTGTATCGGGTGTGGCGTTTAGCCCCAAGCTACTTCAACCTTCGACAGCCTTACCTATTTGATTCAAAGGGCTTTGATTGCAGCAGTAGAAAAACTGTCGGTTAAGCAGCTGGCATAACCTTCATTTAAGAATTTTTCAAAGGAGTGTTTGTTGTGCAGTTGGAGTTCAATTTTCTGTATGTTTGTGACCCCTGACGCCCACACACAAAGATCTCCGATGTACCACCATGATGGCTATATACTGGTGCGGGGTCAATTTTACTTTTTGACCCTTATCTATAATTATCGCAATATCCTCGTTTTGATTTCTGGGAGGGAAAGGAATATCTACTCGCAAGAATAGTTTGTTGTCGTTCAAAAATTACTAGAATTACAAGGCCTCGCTCGAATTCTGTACACTGGTGCACAATGCTAGTACCACCAGTGAATATTTCCTCGCTCTTGGCAATCATAATTACAGCAGCCACATCTGCTGCTTTCGTCCGAGTATTCTATAATCTTTACTTACACCCTCTTTCAAAATTTTCTGGGCCATGGTACGCCTTGACAACCTCCTTCGTATGTGCTGTCATATCGATGTTGCAAAAGGAGTCACCCTGGCTTCTCAGTCTTGTTAGAAGATACGGAAGTGAGTTGGGAACAATTGATTCTTCCTTTCATGCATCTTAGCAGTTCAAGTCTGACAGAATTAGCGAATGCACCCATTCGTATCTTACCTAATCTATTGCTATTTCCACGACCATCGGCATTGAAGGATATCTACTGGGAACCAAAACTAAACAATAAAGGCCAATTGTATGCGTCCGGGGCTCTTGGTCCCCCAACCATGTTTACTACCATTGATGGAGGAGAACACAAGGAATTGAGGAAAGCATTGACAGGCCCAAAAGTACCGGTATGCTATATTTTACCGAACCTCTTTTTTCCAGGACGTAGCTCTGTTTATACTCACTAACGCATACCAAATAGTGGTCTATTGGCGGTCTAAAAAATGAATGGGAACCTCGAATAGACACCCAAATCGAGTTATTCGTCTCCAAAATGAAAGATAGGGCTTCCACTAGAGAGGTTATCTGTCTCAGTGACAAAGTCGCGTGAGTAAACAACAATCGCTACTCCAACCTTCCTTTCACCTTACAATAATCGAGAACTGACCGCTACCTTGTTGAAATCCAGGGAATTTGCAGCAGATTTCATGACCTTTTTCTCTTTTGGAATACCGTGGGGTTTCGTGAAAAACAGCCGCGATGAATTCGGGATTCTCACAAGTTGGCGTCACGGTCTGACCTACTTTGCACTTTGTAGTCGATTTAGATTCTATCGTGAGGTCATTCTGAAGAATTCAGTCCTGAGTCAATGGTTACTCCCGAAGAGTGATGATGAGAGCGGGATGGGTTATCTGGTAAAACAAGCAGATAAACAGCTAAAGCAAAGGGAACAGGAGATTAAAGATTTTGGAGACAAGGAAGATGGAGAAAAGGACTTTTTGCAACAGTAAGTTTTCAAATCCCCTGGAAACTTGGAGTTTCAAGGTCACTTTGCTTCCTTGCCAAAGAAGGTTTCTAACTTACAAAAATAGTACCATCGATGCAAGATTACACGGGAAACCCCTAACTCCATTTCAAAGGCTTGGTCAGGTAACCTTTCTTCTAATGGCTGGAGCAGATACCACCGGCACAGCACTAGGGTCTACCCTCCGATTCCTCATTACCAACCCACAAGCTCTCTCTCGCGCCCAAGAAGAAATATTTGCAGCGGAGAAATCCGGTCTTCTTTCTACGCCAATCGCATATGAAGAGTCAAATCAACATCTGCCATATATTGGAGCCTGCATCAAAGAATCCATTCGTCTAAATCCTCCCGCTCCGAACTTGTTCTCTCGTACAACGCCCCCGGGAGGAATTACCGTCGATGGCCATTTTGTCCCGGGCGGCTATGAGGTTACTTGCGTGTCTTATGTTGTGCAAAGGGACCCTGAGTTGTATGCTCCTGACCCGGAAACTTTCAGACCAGAGAGGTGGTTGGTTAGTAAGGAGATTGCGAATCAATATGAAGCTGCGAATTTTGCTTTTGGTATGGGTCCTAGGGTTTGCTTGGGGAAGGATATTGCGATTATGGAGTTGTGGAAGTTGATCCCTGAGGTATGTTTGCTGGGTTGTTTGATTCCATCTTTCTTCCAAAACCAATTGGATCAAATTTACTTGCTGATAATCAATTTTTTTAGTTTCTCCGAAGATTCGAGATGGAGCTCGTGAAGGAAGGGAGGTATGTGGTTGACGGGGGCGTGGCTTACAATAAAGATTTCTTGGTCAGGTTAAGTGTGAGAGAATGAACTGATTAGCGCCTAAGAAAGTCAAGTATTTCTTTGATGGAAGAATATCTTTGGGGCCAAGGGAGGGGGGTTTTGGTGTGGCGCAAAATTCCAAATGTGACTGCTTATAATAATTATTAATCCGTTCTGATCTTGGCGCCATTTCCCAACCTCCTGAATTCAAAACCAAGTACAACATTTCTACGAAGACACCTATGATCAAGTCGGTAGGGCTATACATTTCTCTTCACTTTGAATCTAAACTGGTGTTTTACGTAAGGTCTATTCGTGGAAGAACCTCCACATCTGATCGGGTGAAATAACCCCGCTTTCTGCGGCGAATGCATTTACCCCAGATTTTCAAAGTCTCCAATTTCCTCGCAATTCATCATGATGAATACAATTCTTTTGAAGCTTGTCCAAGAACGCGAGAGGATCTACTGCAATAACTAGTATCAGTCTGGGGAAAGATGGAGCTTCTTCTGTTTTCAATATTTGTCTCCACAATTGGATCCCTCGGAAGCTGAGAGGACTGTATATCTTTTTAACATCATAAGCTTTCATTCTTATTCATCTCCCGATATTCATTCACTTGTTTTCGTTCGCTAAGGAAGTTTGTATTGACTTCAAAGGTCCCATCTCAGTGCTTGAGATAATACACCTTACCTTGCTTTTCATTGTCAACATGGTTTCCATTAGTTATATATTCTTTATCGTTGCTCTTATCTTTGCTGCAATTGTTTCATCATGGGAGATTCCAGCTGAATACTCCATCAAGCCATCTCCCGATGGGCGTCACTTTATCACATCCAAAGGGGAGCCATTCTTTTGGCAGGCTGATACAGCTGGGGTGCTCTTCCATCGTTTGACGCTTGCTGAAGCGGAAACATACTTGGACAATCGAGCAGCAAAAGGATTCAATATTATATTAGCTGTTGCAGTCGTTCAATTTGGGTAACTGTAATCCACAACATCACCAATATCACCCAGGTTGAAAACAACATGCTAATTATCTGTCACACAGAGATCAAGATCCGAATCGTGCTGACGACTTACCACTCCTTGACCGAGACCCCACAAAACCGAACGAACCATATTGGAGCCACGTCGATAAAGTTACACAAATGGCATGGGAAAAGGGTATTCGGATTACAATGGTTCCAGCTTGGGGTAACTACATCCACGACAGTAATGATGTCCCGAAAAGCATCGATGCTTCAAATGCGAGGATATTCGGCACATGGATCGGAAAACGTTATCCCCACCTTCCCAAAATTCTAGTCACAGATACAAATTCCTACTGGACGAACAAAACTGTGGTCAGCAATAGCTACAAGCTTGGTGGGATTCATGAGCCACTCAAATACACCGATTACAGCGCAGTCTATGATGAGTTGGCTGCTGGACTCATAGAAGGGGAAGGATTAGAAGTGATGATTACAATTCATTGCACGAATCAATGATTTGAAGGCGGACCTATCGCCCTGGCTTCTGCATTTTTTGGGGACAGAAATTGGTTGGCTTTTGATACTTCTCAATCTGGTCATGCTAGTTATCCACCAAATCCGCCAATTCCATGGTGGAATGCGGTAAGAGGGTATGAACCTGTGGAATTGATGTATACTTCCAGCAAAGCCAGACCTGTGTTGGATAACCAACCGAAATACGAGAATCGATTCGATAATGCTAAGCCCATAAATCCCTACTGGAACGCGTCAAATGTACGCATTGGTACCTACCAATCTGTAAGTTTCCTTCTCACTGAAATATCGAGCATTTACTAATTTTTCACGCAAGGTCTTTTCTGGTGCTGCTGGCCTCACATACGGTGCAGATAATGTAATGCAATTTACAATTCCGACCTTTTCAAACCATCGAATAGCGGTCTTGCCATATCTTGGGTTGAAGATATCCACCTTCCGGGAAGTTCACAAATGCATACATCAAGAAAGTGATTATGGACCGGTCTTCCCCACTCGATCGTATCCCGGATCAGAGTATCATCATCGGTGATTCGGGAACGGATGCAAAGCACCTTACTGCAATCAGGGACAGGAATGGCGAGTGGCTCATGGTTTATACACCAGTGGGTACTCCATTTATCATTGATACCAGTTCTTTGAAAGACGGGAACATTGAGACGAGCTGGTATGAACCCCTTTCGGGAGTCTATCAAACATTTGAGTGGGAGAAGTAGCAAGGAAAGAATATTTTTGCACCGCCGTCGAATGGAATTCACGAAGACTGGGTGTTTATTATTGAAACAAAGACTTACTCTGCCATATTGTAGCAACTGCTCGGCATAGAGCTTTATGTTTTCGGTGGCTATCTAGCTTCTTTCGCAGTGCGTCCTTGCGACAAGCAATTTAAGCTCTTTTTAACAAAATTAGTTCTTCTTTCCACCAACTAAGTAACCACCTAAGCAACTCCTGAAGTATGCCAATAAGTCTTGTTATATCCGACGTTCAAGAGGTGCCGTTTTATAGGTCCAAGCTCTCTACTAGAGCGACTCGTTACTCCGGGGACAAAATTATCACGCAGGCCACACACAGTTTGATGTCAAGAAATTCCAATTCGCAAGCAAATCATCAGCACCATTGAGCTTCATATTGCCCCGCTTCCAATTCTTTGCTACTCGTATCATATCACAGAGCTCGGCTCCCTCTCCTGGTGAGTATTGTCTTCCCCGAAGGTTTTCATTCTCAACTGCACTGCCGAGTCGCTAACGCTGACTGGACTCTTTGTACAGCACCGATCCAATCTCCCCTCGCAATGACGTCCAATAACCTCGATGAAGAATACCGCCTGCGTTCTATGGTTTGGCCCTATTCGGCATACAAGCCCATGCCACGACTCATCTACTTTTGGGGGCCGTGTGTTGTGGTCACGACAACCATATACCAGACTTCCACCGAAGTGATTACTCCAATGCCTCGAGGTATGATCAGGAAGTACTGGGCGGGCGTATGGGATTGGATTCGCCATGTAAGATTCCCCAAATCGATGCACATAGATCTTTGCTTTTGAAGCAAGGGCAGAATGCAGCCCTACCATTTGCTCTTGGAACACCGCTAATGGTTTCACAGCTCTTAGGATATTGATTGTGCACACCTCCGGCTGAGGATCACGATGATAGCGATGATAACGAGGACGAGGAAATGGCTCGCAATTTGGCGGCTGAGATGAGGATGATGACGACCCATTTGGTGGCTTCGGAGGATCTGGGGTATGCATTGTTCGCTTCTACGGTGTTGGTTTCATTCTTGTATACTGGTTGTTGATGGGCCACCACATGGCCTTTCAAGTACAGTACATTGAGAGCAGTTAGTGGCATGATGCCTGGCGTTTCCACGAGACTTCAAGATATCTTAAACAACCTAAATCAAGTGCACAAGTTCAGAAGACCACATAAAAGACACGATACTCTCCGTTCGGTGCGCTATTATATTTGGATGATATTTATTTATCACAAATTCTCTCTGTAAATTCGAATAATCTGCGTTCTCGACTAATTATACTAGTTACATAGTATTCAGATGAGTATCCTATATACTAAACTTCTAGAAAACTCCAAAATTCATTGATTTAATTGAATTACTCTGTCTATTGTTAATAATTCAGTTAGATGAATGCTATTTAGATGAGTACTTTATTATCTTAGCCTCTATAGAGCTCTGAAATCTCTTTACTTAATTAGATTTTTCTAGGTAGTTTAGATAATTCAGCTCGATAAATAGTATAAAAATAAGTACCTTATACTCAAATATTTCAAGGGCTCTAAATATCTCTTATTCAAGTTACTTATTCTACTTATTCCTAATAATTTAGTTTAATGAATTATATTTAGACAAGTATTTTATACTGTGGTGCTTTAAAAAACTCTAAAGTTTCTTTATTTAATTTAGTTATTCCACTTGTTTCTATAACTTAGTTTACCAAGTAACGTTTAGACGAATATCTTATACTTTAATGGTTAAATGACTCTGAAGATCTCCTTTTAAATTCAGTTATTCTACATATTCTCGATAATAGACTTAACGTGCATCATAAGCGAATATCACAGCTGAACGCGCTAATGCAAGCACTCTACTAAACACTTAATTTCTCTACAATAAAATATGCCACAGGAAGACGACGAAAGGAAAATAATTCTAGCCCTCTAGTCTATGCAAAACAACCCAAATTTAAGCGGTCGAGCTGCAGGAAAGATCTATAATGTTAGTCACAAGAAGCTTAGTCGCCTAAGGCGTGGTATACAACCACGACACGATATTTCAGCCAATTCACGGAGAATAACTGACCTAGAGGAATCAGTGCTTGCTCAACATATCCTTGATCTAGCTACTAAAGGATTTTCTCCTCGGCTGTCTATTGTTGAAGATATAGCAAATCGACTACTTGCAACGCGTCACGCGTAACGCGTTAGTAAACACTAGGCTACAAACTTCGGCAAGCATCGCCCAGAGCTCTAGACACGCTTCCAGCGCAAATACGACTGCCAGAGAGCTAAGTGCAAAGATCCAGAAGTCATTCATGGCTGGTTTAAGCTTGTACAGAACATAATTGAGAAGTACGGAATCAACGATATAGATATCTATAACTTTGACGAGACTGGGTTTATGATGGGCGTTATCTCAACTGCAATGGTTGTAACAAGCTCAGAAGGACGTGCAAAAGCAAAGAAAATACAGCCTGGCAATCGGGAATGGGTTAAAGTAATCCAGGGGGTCAATTCTCAAGGTTGGAACGTTCCGCCATTTGTGGTTGTTGCAGGGAAAAACCATCTTACGTCGTGGTATCAAAACAGCGGATTTCCACCTAACTAGGTAATCTATGTTACTGATAACGGTTGGACAACAAATGAGAAGGGTATGGATTGGATTCAGCATTTTGAGAAACACATAAAGCCCTGAACTACTAGTGTTTATCGCCTGTTAGTCCTCGACGGTCACAAGAGCCACCACTCAGCTGAGATTAAGGGTTACTACAAGGAACACAACATTATCACTCTTTGTATACCTGCTCATCCTTCCCATATACTCCAGCCACTTGATGTTGATTGTTTTAGTCCTTTAAAGCAGGCCTGCGGTCAGCAAATTAAAGAGATGATGTAGGCTCATATTACTCATATTTTTAAGGATGACTTCTTCCCTGCCTTCCACGCTGCATTCAATATTGCAATGACTGAAAGCAATATTCAAGCAGGGTTTAAAGGTGCTGGAATATTTCTATTCGACACTGAGAGAGTGATTTCTACACTTGATCTTCAGCTAAAGACGCCAACGCCCCTAAACTCCCGACCAAGTACAGCTCAACCTTGGGTTCCCTAGACACCAAACAACCCAACCTGTGAGAGGCCAGACCTCGAATAACTCAAAGGTATGGTTTCAAATATTCAATTAAGAAGTGCATGAGAACTACAGACATGCCAGCTCTCCCTATATATAGGGAGAGGGTGAGTATCTAAGAACTTGCTTGGCAGTGGAGTAATGGCCAGTACTGAGTGGGGACTTTTGTCAGTGCTTAGCGAGGGCATGGCCCGAGCCTCCATCATGGGTTCCAACCCTCACACAACCGAGGCGTTATCACAGACTGCATTTATCAAAAATCAAATTTCCTATCGCCAAAATAGCTCTCCAACATCAATTTATGAGGCGATTGACTAATTTGCAAAGGGCACATCCAAAATCATGCACTAGCTAGTGTTGTTGAAAGCCAAGAACCAGAGTCTTCGACAGGCAAACGAGGCACCTAGTAAGCGCCGGAGGGCTAAAAAAAACACGTCTACAGCAAGGAGGATCACTTAGTCAACAGGAAGCGCAGGACGTACAGGAAGATCCGGATGTTAGGGAGCAGGTAAAGCAAGAAATGAAGATAAGTATTGGTCGGAAGCCGAGAGAAGAATCACGTATACAGCGCTGTGGCAACTGCGGAAAGACCGGGCATAATGCGCGCACCTGTGAGATTATAGAAGAGGTATCTGAGGAAGAGCATTCTGAGTAGATTTAATTAGATTTAAGGCGTTGTGGTGGAATAAATGTAATATTTATTAGGGGTACTCCGTTAGTTGTGACGTTCGCTTGGTTGTGACGTTTCCTTGTGATGCACGTTAGATGAATGATATTTAGACGAGTATCTTGTACTTTGACCTTTCAAACAGCTCTGAAGATCTCTTATATAATTTCATTATTCTACCTATTCTTGACATTTCAGTTAAAAGAATGAAGTTACATGAGTATCTTATGCTATCTACCTTCAAAGAGGTCTGAAGTTTCTTTGTTTTATTAGGTTATTCTTTTTCTTTTTCATAACGTAGTTGAATGAATGGAAATAAGATGAATATTTTCTACTACCTTCTTGTAAATAACTCTGAACTATAGCTAAGTAGCTTGATTATTCTACCTGTTTTGAGTAATATAGTTAAATGAACGATGTTAAGATAAGTATCCTTTTTTATATTCTTGTAAATAATTCTACACTGTAGCTATTTAACTTAATTATTGTAGCTATTTTTGAGAATTTAGTTAGATAAAAGGACTCTAGACGAACAATTTATACTATGTACTTGTAAAGAGCTTCTAACTATACGTAATTCACTTGATTAGTCCAGGTATTCTCAAGTATCTGTAATAACTAAATGACATTTAGATAAGTATTGACTACTGTATACTAGCAATGAGCTCTAAACTATAATGAATAAACACAATTATTCAAAATATTCTTGAATAATATAATTATCTTTGTTGTCATGGATAAGAGTGCTTGGGGTGATTCCATTGGTCAGGGGTTCGGTTGTTTGACTAACCACAATCAATTCCGATGTAACTCCGGCAAGCGATGTTTTGACGCTTGGAAAGGGGACTGACAGCGAAGCAGGCGTAAAAAGGTGTTTTGCAGCTAATTTTTGAAAGAAAAGATTATCTCTGTGGTTCATTTGCGATCCTGAAGTTCCCATAAAGCGGGGGATGGAGTTGAAAGCGATAATGAAGCTATCACCAAATTTCACAACTCCATGATATTGAGTAAATTGCTGAATTTAAGACGCACAGCGTGGTTTTGGCTCTCAAAGCTGCATTTCATTCAATGGATGCTCTGGGATATACTCCATATGCCTCGTCATCATGCGGAGATAGCGTGTATTATTTCCTTGTTGAACTTGAACCCCCACGCCTCGTTGCATCTCTTGTATTATTGCATCAAGTAACGTGTGCGAACTTGCTCTCCCATACCATGCGATGTGTATATGCTGCCTGCAAACCCCTCCTCCACCCATTCCACTTCATATGTCCCGCAGCATTCTTTCACACCGTAACTAGCAGCGGCCTTTATATCGAAGTGTCGCAGTCTTGCATCGATGATCGGGTGTAGTGGTGGAGTCGCGAACATTTGACAATGGCTTTTCTTGAACTACCGCCATTGAAGCAATTGGGGTGGATGGGATGGATAGGTACAGCGTTGAGGCATTTTCGCAATGAGAGGATGACTAGGTATAACTGTTTGACGTTAGCTTGTGGCTATGGAAGTTTGGAGATACAGAGAACTTGCATGCAAGTTCAAGAAGACCTGTGGAATAAAGAGCTTGCTGGGCAAGGTAATTTGGTCGGAGTGGTGCTCTTTGGAGCTGCCGGCTTCTCGTCTTTGGATGAGTAGGTTCTCTCAGTTGCAGAAGGCTTCAGGCTAGCTCCAGGTGCCAGGTAGCCCTACAGATAAGGCTTCCTCCTTGCGGCAGCGTGGGTGGTTGGTTGGGTTGCCCGGCACCCACTAGCGCCTTTTCTGGTTGCCTCCGCAAATAATAAGCGCACAAGGGAACAGTTCTACTCTTCCCTCTTTCGTCTTGCACACATCCAATCTCCATACATATACAATTGATAAACCACCACTACTAACACAATGGCCTTCTTTCGTTGCTTTTTAAACTGCCTCGGGTTTGCTCGTAGCAGCCCAAACCTCAACCCTGACCCCCCCATTCCTTTCGGTACGTACTAGTTTCCTCTGTTTGCGATTTGTTTTGAATACCACCGGCTCTGTTTGTCGCGACTTCTGTCTGTGATACAGCCTGGGGCAGAATACTCAGAGCCAAAATATCAGAGTCTCTTCACGATATCACTAGGTATCGTTGCAACAAGCATGGGTCTTGTATTCTTGGAGTCTCATTTATGCCTTCGGTGAGCATGAAGATATCTCGATCCCTTGTCGCAAGACCAACGAGAATATCTTCTACCTGCAACATGTTCCAATTTACCTCACATTTTGTTCTTGCTGCTACTTTTGGTTTTTATTTAAACGTGCTGCGAACCATGTACAATTTGCGCTGGTAGCGAGATTATTGATTTATGTTTGCATTCTTTGCTTTGAATTTGAGATGCCTTGAACCCTTTCCTGCTATTGAACCTCTCAATTTTGTCTCTTTGTACATCCCACCATTGAAATAAACGAGCACCTGGCTAACATCTCGTGCGACATTAGGCCGTGGTGTGCCATTGACCCCGGAGATTTTACTCCAGCAACAGGCCTTAATGGCTAACGATGTAGGTGAATGTTTAAAGCCAAGCCCAACATCCGCTAACCAGTTTTCCAAAGTTAGCCCAGCGAAGTCACAATAACCCTGCCATCCCTCCTCCAACCTACACCCCAACCAGCACCATCCTCCTCAATCAACAAGTCCACGCAAGGACACTTCCTCTCTCCCGAAAACCATGAGCGATCCTCCACCAGACGCCCGCCTTCGGCAAGATCCAGCCGATTGTAAAGACTACCTGGATCTTGACGGGTCGGTTCTTAAAATCTATTCCTTCTGGAACCTGTCCCGCGTCGAGAAGGGAATGTCACTTTATCGCAGTGGCATCAAAAAAGATGGCGCCATCCGTCTCGTCCAGGTCCCAATTACAAATACAGAGGTCGTCGCTGCTTTCTACAAACCCCTCAAGTCTCTCCTCGTCGAACATTGTACGCGCTATGGTTTCCGAGGCAGTGCCTTTGCTGAAAAAGTTCAAAAGAATAGCCCTCTCAACGATATTCTACAATTCATCTCCTGGTCTCCCGTCATGACAAAGGAGCATCGGTATTTTTTTCAAAATGGAGATCATGGACCTTACCAAGAAGTCGTCTCACGTTTGAAGGAACCTTCGCTTCGGGAGCTCATCGACGCTCCGTTTATGGCACCATACCTCGAGCGGCTTGAAAGGATTTCAACATACTTCGAGATGGAAGTAGCAAGCCCCGTCCCCCTTCCTACAGACATCTCGGACGCTTGGCTTGGTGAATTCGGACCAAACTTCACTGCAAATTACAAGAAGGCCTTGGCAGGAGATCCAGATGCACCATTCAAAGTCCACGTCCCAATCCGCAATCAACACGGCATGAGTAAGTTTAACCGAACCCCTCAACTTAAATGGCACTAACTCTATTCACAGCTATGAAGGGATTCAACGATGTCGATATCGAAGATCTCTACCCCTTGCATTTCGCCTCCCAACGTTTCATGCACGGCAACAACATGACCTCGTTTCCTCCAGTGGGCGATCCCGACTACAGCAAAGGTAGATATCCCCTCTCCCAATTCCTTTGCAGCAGAAACTAATTCACATCCAGCCTTGAATCAGATTGCAGGTCGAAATCAAGCCAACCAAGCCAGAAAGAGAGAAAACTTTGGTTTTGTTGCCGGAACATTGATGGCTCCCCATGTTCGCCCAGCAGACGTAGCACCCGAATATCGAGACTACTTCCCACATCCAGACTTGGAGGACGAGGATGATATTGAGTTGAAGGAGATTGATGATATGAGCATCAGTTCGATTGACGAGTATCACCAGACCAAGAAGACAAAGAAAAAGGGGAAGAAATACATGTTTTGAAGTCAGATTGCTACTCATTCTACGTTAAAGGACTGGCCGTTTGCTTTGTTGTACTGGAGCAGTCTTTCGGTAGAGACTTAGGATGCTTGCATGTATTGGAGCAGTCGTGGCTGTTGATTGAAGCTAAGCTTCTCAGACAAACTGCGGATATTAGTCTAAATGAATTAATTTCACCTGCTGTATTTCGCTTTTCGGTTGCAAGTTCTTGGTCTTTGTAAGAGGATGGGTAATTAAATCTTCGCGAAGAGTATGTCCCTTGAGTTCTTTTTAGACGCTTGGTTAGATCATGAATTCTTTATGGCCATCTTTCTTACGGAGATCAGATGGTAAATACCCATCTCCACTCTTCCACAAAGCTACTGTCTCTTCGGGCTGTAGAAGTGGTCTAACCTCCCCATCTACCTTGTCAACCCATGATTTAAGAAAAGCATAACCCGTATAATCTTCTAAGGAGCTGTAGAGAGTAGCCTCAAAATGATCCCGTAAAATTACACTCCGCTTATCCATTATCCTTGCCATCAGGAGACACGATGGCGCATTGGGAAGCAAATTATCCTCCTCATCCACTCCTGCAAGAACTGTATCCGATTCTGCAATCCATAGACCACCGGTAGAGGGCCATGCCACCGTGACAAATTATTTCTCGCGCATCGTAGCTGGCGGCTGATTTGCAATGATAAAAGCACCATTTCCCGCTCGCGCTGCTCCCTCCTCAATCGCAACAATGATCGAGTACCGGGCTTCGCTGTCCCACCACTTTGCACTAAGAAGTAGAAGCCTTTGGCAGAAAGCATCTACTTTCTCTTTGTCTTCCAATCGCTCCGAGGGTGGATCGAGGTGGTTCAGCCCGAGAAATTCGAAATCAATCGCATCGGCTCTGTCAAGGATGATGACACCCCCTCTCGATGGCTAAGCATATATAGATGTTTGACTATACCCGAAGGAAGTGCGAATGGTACTGTCGTATGGGTATGCTGGGCCGCAGAGATATCTGCCGCGAAGAGAATTCATTTGAGAACGTGGGAGAGGAAGTTGTAATTTCGAGAAAGGTCTAGCGAGTGGGCTGCAAACTGCTTCGAACAATGATTCTAAACGTTTTCTCAATATTATGACACTATTTGGCGGTTAGCTTCGCCTGAACCCAAATGGAAAGACATACATTATTATGTATGTGAGGAGCGTTGCAGTGAGGAAGAGCCGAGCTTCATTGTGCCAGTCAATACTTTCGCGAGGAGGATCCATTTGAGAACCACCAAAGGGCAGTAGGAATTTCGGGAAGGGTTTAGAGAGTGCGCGTCAAAGTAATTCGAATAACTATTCTTGACCGCCCTCTCTGGAATACCTTTTTAAGAATGAAGACACTGGTGATCAGTTAGCATGGCCTAAACACAATTGGAAAGTGATACAGGATATATGCGAGGGCCGCCGCAATGAGCAAAAGCCGAGCTTCGCTGTACCAGTAAATGCTTGCAAAGTAGCGAAAAAGCTTCTGATGAATCTGCGGACTCTCTTTTCGATTTGTCTTGAGTTGTCGAGTACATCTTTGATGCGGAGTTGCTTACAAAAGCCTATCAGGACTCAGGATGCTGAAGGGAGATAGGCAGATGTTAGTATTGTGTTGGTGGGGTCACATGTTTGGGCTTATTACGCCGCAGTGCTGCTTCGTACCTTAAACCCACCAACAAGTGGAACAACTAAGAAGAAACAATGATAAAAATGGGAGAACCACAAACCCCCGCACATACATAGCAGTCAACGTAAAAACCCAGGAAGGAAAACCTTTGTTGGTCCAGTTTTTGGCCATTGACTTTCAGAAAACCGGTATTGATAAGAACTCATGGGATTGGTAAGTGGACTGAATTTTGAAGAAACATAGGGCAGATAGATATATTCTCTTCCTCCGACAAGGGTCATCCTCCAGTTTCTCAGCTCCTCATCCTCGACATATAGACATTGTCCATCTCTTCTTCTCATCATTATTACCCACCACCCATCATACACCCGGAAGTCTGGTGGCAATAATGCAATTGCTAACCAACGCAGTTTTGGTCTCAGTCTGAGGCTCCCTCGTTCTTGTGGTCAAATAAATACTAGTGCTTGTGTTGGTTGCCCATGTTGTGATTGGATATGCGACGTAATAAGTGCTTGTGCGAGTCTGAGTACGATCTCTTGTTTCGGTTATGGTGACGAGACTAGAGAAGGTTGTGCAAATTGTCGTTGGTTTTGCGGGTGCCGCTTCAACAGGCACCGCGGGGGGAGCGGGATCGACAGGCGAAGTATGTGTGAGTGGACTTCGAAGGGAGGTATAGTTAGCCTCCGAGAACTAGCGGGTATGTAAGGGTGGATGGGAATCTACCTGAATAGAGAGAGCGCGAGGACTGCAAGGGTTGAGAATTGAACCATCTTGAGGGTTGTCTGAGGTAGTAATGCGGCAGTGAGAAAGAAAGAGTTTGTAGTTCCTGGGATTTTCGTTCGTCGTATTGATAGTGGTGTATAAGTCCATCTTTATAGATCCTCGTTGCTAAACATGGGATGTTCATCCTACCGAGCTCCAAATAATACCAACAATCGAAGCAGAAGGCAACCACTTGATTATCAGATGACTTCTACGTAACCGATGTCCCATATTACAATACGAGAAAGTGATCTAAAGTAGACTGCGGGCGAGGAGATGATGCATACTTCAGGTGGATACCTATCATTGCAGCACTTCAACTAAGAGTGAGTTGGTACACAATATTTTGAAGAAAACTGGGATTTCAATATGGAACTTGATACAACTTTGCACTTTAACTCAAAAATTCAATCAACACGAAAATTTTGTCTGGTATAGTTTGAGTTTTAAGAAGACGTCCAAATGATCGAGGGGTACAGAGCGAACAAGATACAAACAAGCTTTTAATTCCCCGGATCTACGCTGTTAGCGCATGACGGGAATTTGGTACAGAATATTGAATATGGCGTCCGGGAGTTATTCTACTTGCTGTATGAACACCTGGTTCGACATCCTGTATATGACTGGGTTTTACCCATATTGGAATTCCAAAGTGGTACAAACAAGGATAAAAAGGCAACGGCTAAACAGTTGCAGCAAAAACCCCGACAGGATAATGTCAGAATAAAAGACGCAAAACAACGCATATACTAACAAAAGCTGATTCTTGCATGGGAAATCCGAAACGGCGCAGAGAAAAGACCAAGAAGGTGTTGACACTTGTCCCACACAGCAAGTGAGAATACTTGGAGCGACTGTCGTTCTAGAAATAGCACAAATTTGGAATAATGAAACGTTTCCGTCTTAAAGCCCAAAAGAAGAAATCCTCAAGCATAGTGCCATAATGATCCGCTACTCCAGTCAGTCAGTAAATGTCTGTTGGACCCCAAATTGGAGGAGTGCAAACTCTCTCCAGAAGGAAGAGAATCAAGTATGTTGGTGAGGAAGCACACAGCCAGCTCTCTCCGCATGACTTGTTCCCATATATTGCTGTAAAATGGTTTCCGGGGACAATTTCGATGAGGTGATAGATGTTTTCAAGTCGAAGTGATGCTGGAGGTTGGTGAAGCCCCACCCCCCACATTATCCAGTTCCCAAAGTAAGCGCCAAGGATATTTCCGGAAGCTCACTGCTCGCAACGGCGGAGAACAACGATATACACCACCAATTTACCTCGATATCCGATCTCTTCATTGCCTGTGTCTGCCCAAGGCTTGCTAGACTGAGACAGGAATTTACCTGCCATGCTATCTTCCGAGTCTGGGATTGTGGCTACTAGGAGACTAGCGGGCTGACATGTTGAGTACTGACCCCGAGCCCGTCTCCCTTCTAACAACTACTAACTCAATAATCGCAGGATCTTGCAGAAGTTGGAATCTACAAGTGATGTCTCACATAGCACCTAAGGGGCAATACTCGATACTCCAGATGCCGCCACCCCTCTGGTTCGAATCCTCCTTTTCCACCGATACGTACCACTCCACGAACGAAGTCAGTCCAGCAGTTTACTTACTGAAAAGGCCATGCTACTTGACTTGAACATTGCCCCCTTATCTAGGCGAGAGCATATGTGGTCATGACGGGCTCAGGGAAAATGCGTGGGTTTCTGAGCAGACCATTCCAGCCAGGCGCTGGTTCATGACGAACAGAGCTGGACAATACCATGAAGCTTTCTACCGTTGCAGGTAAATTCTTGGTAGACGAATACGAAAAGTTTCAGTAGAATTTTCTTTCGAAGAAGCAGCCACCAATTACTGAGACGGCCAGAAGAAACGAAAGATATCGAATCCCGGCCGGCCACGGTGTCTGTTGAACTGGCAACAGGCGACGTTTCTTGGAGCCCATCTTATGTTCGTTTGGCATATCAAGACGGAATCTAGGCCTCATATTGTTGCTGCTACGAGCAAACTGCATATCTGTCGAATCTTCTGTCCCTGACGAATGTGGTCAAGTTGGTCCAGAAACCCCATTAGACTAGTCCTTTCCGGAGTAGTCTTGCGCCTGGGAGCTGTTCTGCTGCCACAATATATCAACGACAATCGTCCGCCGCGAGAACCATAGCTCAATATCGACGACAAATCAAAATTCTACCCTGTCTTCCTACCGTTGTAATGCCATGCCCAGGTTTTCCAATCCAAAGAGTGAAACAAAATTCGCGGTCCCTTCTTCATTGGAGATGTCACGTGTCTTCACCGCCACGAACATTAGCCACAGCTTGTACGGAGAGTCTCTTGGGAAGGTCCAGACTTTTGTCTGTTCGTAAGGGCGCGTCTTATGCAGCCTTTTGAAATTGAAGCGGGATCTCCGTAGTTTTGGGTTTGGAGGATGCTCCTGCATTCTATTTTCAGCCCCCCATAACCAATCTCCAAAGTGGTTGGCTCAGCGAAAACCCAGAAGCCAACTTCAAACCCCTAGAACATTGAGTAGTCAACCCTCCCCATTCTCTGCCATATGGATAGTAATAGCCTCTCATCGCTGTCGCTTAATTTACCTCCTAATCAATGAGCAATGGACCACCGTGCTGGATTGAATGCCATCCATCGATCCCATTGTAGAAACTCTTAAATCCTACAACCCCGACTGAGTCTTTTCACTCAAACTCTAATCGTTTCAACTATGGCAAACTATCGGCAATAATACCAGTATGCTATGTTCCTAAGGCTTCCGGGCTCGTTCTTGTGGGGAACCTGCAGCACGCATCCTGTGATGCCACAACCTATTGCATCCTTACTTCGTCAACACCCTTTTTCAACATCACGTCCAAATACTGAGAATTCAGGGTGTACGTACACAAATGCACCTTTATTGTGTCGGGATACAAGCGAGGCCACTCGCCCTTATTTGAGCTGCCAATAGACGCAGCAGCCTGACTCCAACCCTCGACAAAACCCATGGATTATGCAAACTGCAAACGCACAGAATGCTTAACCCGCGTCTGCGTGATGTTACACAGTATTATCATGATCTAATCCTTGATGCCACTCTCAGCTTTGAAATTCCATTTCACTGGCTATGTGTCTCAATCAGTCAACAAAAGCCCCAGCCCAACGATCAATTGCTACCAGCTCTGTAGTTCACCGTCGACCAAAGCAGTATGTACTGTATATGTGTTGTCGCTCGAATCGCTTCTCTTTCCTATGGGTCTGGGGTCTGGATATTGCCTAAATCTGTTGTCTAACTTCCCAAACCCATTTGGCTCTGAAGATTCGGTTGCGTTGCCCCTTTTCATGTAGCTCCTGGGTAATTTGGGACTATGTTCCTGTTTATTCCCTGCCCAGGCCATTATTCGGCCGTGTACATTGCCCATTGCTTGTTGGAAGCCCCAGAGATCTAGTCCAAACTGCTTTATAGTTGTTCTTCGCCCAGCTCGCCCTACTTTCCCTCTCACTCGTACCCTTGTTGCTTGTGCCTTTTGCGAATGTTTGCTTGGTATTCTTCTCGTTCTTGTAAGATTGTTGTTGGGCTCGAGGTCCTCATTGATCGTTCGGGGGGTGTATTTGAAAACTGATTCTCCTCTTGGGTTTGGATTCGCTTCGATCATGTCTTTATGCTAAACAGGTACCTGACAAACTTGAGGATAAAGTAATTCCCATGTAATAAAAATTGAGTAAGTGCCTCTTCTGCGTGAGAAATAGGGAATCTCTCTTTCTGTAAAAGTTCATATTTGGGTTTCGCTTATGGCCCCTGTGCTCATGGAGCGGAAGGGGATACTGAAAACCTTTCTTAAGCATTGCTTCGAGTACGAAAAAAAGGGGGCTGTTTAATGGTAATATTCCTCTGTCTTTTGTGTGGTAAGTTGACAGTTCGGCTGTCCATCGGCCTCTATTACTCCGAATTGTCCAGTGAAAGTTCACAAAGAGCAAATCCTTTAGTCTTGTCAAAATTCACGCTAGCCGGTACCCAGATTGCACAAACCCAGACTGCTTCTTGGTACTTTCTCTCAATACTTTGCGGATCTTGAACTCGTCTCTACCCCCTCGAATTGGTACTCACATAATCGCATGCTACGAAATACAATTCTCATCAAGTGAACGAGTGTCGGCACTGGGACAATGGCTACAAATTGGACCCCAATGGTCCGAGACCGTGTGCCCTATATCCCTCCTCCTCCAGGGAAAGTTGCTTTTGGGAACGACGAGAACCTCCACGGTGAATTTATTGCACTTATTTCCGTCTGCATTGTGCTCGCCTCCGTCGCCTTCTCGTTGAGGACATATGCCAGAATCAAGATCCTGAAGAGATGGGTCTATGAGGACTGTGAGATATCGCAATTCTACCTCCTTCCAAGGTCTTTGCAGCTAATATAATTTAGGGGCCGCAACCCTTTCGTATGTATGTACTCTCGAATACTTCTCCCCTTGCCGCGAGCCATATAAATTGTCATATCAATAACACTCTAAATTCTAGCTTGGTTTTCTTGCTTGGTTGTACACGACTTGGATGATGCATTACTATAATGGAGGGGCACACGTCTGGGACGTTGAGAAGGCAGATGTGGTCAAGATGATGAAGGTTAGTGCATATATCTCTTGTGGGCTGTCCTCGTTTGCCGGGTTCTCTTTTCCCCAGCTTCTCCGCCAGCCATTGTTTTCTATTCATGTCAAAAGATCATTACTGACCGCATTTCTTATCAGTGGTTTACGATTTTGACCGTCGTGTATTCCGCCGAGCTTCTCATCTGCAAGCTTACTCTCTTGCACATATATCGAGTATTGTTCGTTACACAATCGAAGTCTCGTCTCAACTATGCTTTGAGAGTCGGCGAGTTTTTGCTCATAGGTTTCTATACTGCTCAATTTTTCTCTAAATTGTTCGAATGCCATCCTATAGCAAGAAGCTGGGACAAGTCAATTCCGGGGAGTTGTATTGACAGATTTATCATTATCACGGCTAGCGGTCTCTTCAACCTCCTCAGTGATCTCTTGATCCTCCTTGTGCCGGTCATTTCTGTCTGTCGACTGCAACTTGATGTTGCAAAGAAGTCTCGGATCATTTCTGCTTTGACCCTTGGTGCTGTGTAGGTTCTTGCTTCCTGCAAACCCTTGGGTTGTTCTTTTGGGCTAATATTTGCTTTGTAGCGCGCCCGTTTTTAGTGCAGTTGGATATGCTGTTCGTGTGAAGCTTACCGCTCTTCCTGATACGACGTATAACCTTCCTTTTATTGTTTTGTTCGCGTAAGTAAACTCTGCGATATGAAACCAGTTCTTAACTAACTTCATTAGAATCGTTGAAGTTACAATCGGCGTTATTTGCATATGTCTACCACCACTCTCAGCCTTGTTCAGAAACCGGAGAACCCCTCGCACGACTACCACTAGTTACAGTGGCCATATCCAACAACGAAGCCAACAACGAAGCCAACAACGAAGCAATCGAATGAACATAGGCACACCCACCACCACCAGACGCTCCAGAACTAGCATTGGTCTTTGGGAGGGAGATACATCAACCAGGGCTGAATATGTCGCTTTAAACTCGCCCACCGAACTCAATCAGCCTCAGGAAAATTACTTCAACACCAGAAATGTCGATGAAATTGCCGCTGTACCTCTTCCTGCCTCGTCTTCCTCTCGTGGAAACTCTCGTTGCCCTTCTGTTGTTGTTTCTCCGCCAGATTCTGGTCTTCCAGCTGCTCCTGGTCCGGCATATCAACCTTCCACACGCCACTCCGATACATTTCAACCACAAATTCCTCATAATTTGCGGCGTGCAAAGTCGGATTCGAGGGATGAGAAGGAGAAGACTGTGAAGCATTATGCTTCTTTCAGCCAAAGAAATTCCGAGGCTTTATAGAGATTTTCCGTTGTTTGGGAGATTGTCCAGTTTTTGCCTTGCTTTTCTGCGGTGTTGTTGGGTTTGTTACGGTTTCCCGGCTTTCTATGGACTACTTTGGGTGGAAATACTTGTGAAATTGGGCTGGAAAGGCCTAGAAATGTGTTATTATAGAATGAAATGAATAGTTCATTGTGGTGGATAGACTAGAACCATTTTGGTGAGATTTCTTGTGTGAAATTGCTGTGAAATGATGACGATGAATTTTAGTGAAATAGATCGGGAAATCTTGAAGTGTTCACGATGTAAAGAACGTTAAATCTATTATACAATACAGTTCGAACAAATTATATTTTGTAATCTACTCAGGATGACTATGAACGAGACAGATATCTTGCCTTTTCTTCTGTTTTAATAAAATCAATTATATTATTCTATTCTCTAGCTTAATTTATATAAGTAATTATAATACTTAAAGTTACTTCTCTTCAGAATTCCACAATTACTGTATTACTTTTTCTTTTCGAGTAAAACTATTGAAGCTATCTTATTCTATTATCTAATTTACTAAGTTATACTTTATAAATCTAATTACTTTGATATTATTTGTTTTTAGATCTCTAAAAATATTCTCTTTTCTAGTAATAATATTTAAAAGATGTTATTTTCTATATTAGTTGGTATAATTTTGTTGAGTTGGGAAAGTACTGAGTACTGTAGGTCATGGAGAATTGATTGTTCTATAAAGGTAGACTAGCTAGATCTATATATAAGGAGTGTATGCTGACAAAAGAGAGTATTACGCTATGGTAGCGCTTTGAACATGTGATAAAAACAAGTGATACAAAACAAGTGATACAAAACAAGTGATCATACCAGTGATCATACAACTGATCAAGATAGCAGATGAAACTGTCGATGAAGTAGTAAATCAAGCAGTAGATCATTATAGAAATAAATGACAAGGAAAGTTAGGTGATGTTATGAATCCAGCGCAAGAAATTTTAATAACGTGGTTTATCAGCGAGTCGACCACTTCAAAAGCTATACAAAAAACGTCTGTGCATAACCGTGCACCTTATGTATTTATGAATAGATTCATTTTAAGTTAAAATTTTATTAAAGAAACAAGGTTTTAAGATTATAATAATATTAATTTTATATCTTTACTAGTTTTAATTAACGATTCGTTCAAAAAGACCCCTGTAATCATTAACTATTTTTTTCTTTTTTAAATAACACATTAGTACAAGCTGTGTAATATTTGAAAATCAAAAATAAAGAATATTTATATGCTAATAAAACTAAGAATTTAATTTTAGATATTTTTATTCAAAAATGCGTAAAGTGCACGGTTATGCACAGACGTTTTTTGTATAGGTTTTGAAGTGGTCGACTAGGTGATATGATCGACTCGCTGATAAACCACGCTATATAAAGTACTTTTAATTAGTATCTACTGAGTAAAAGTTATTAATTATAATAATTCTTTTAGCTAATTAAGTACTCGTTGAAATTAAGTATTTCTTAATCTTTGATTTCTGTCGTTACATATTTCTGGTGAATAGCACCTTGCACGACAGCCTAGTTGATCTACGTGCTTTAGCTCATGTGAGTGGCTTGCCACTCATATACTTAAGCTCACAGGATCCGACCCCTCTTTACCTTTACTCTTTATGTAATAAAGATATAGGAATACAACTACTTATTACATCACACTTTATAACTACTAAGTCATACTAACACTGATCAGTGAGCGCACACAGATCAGATACACTTGCTAACTACCTCTGCCCCTTCTCGGATTGTGGTACGTGTTAATGTAGTGTAGTGGTATTATAACTTAAAGAGTAAAGTCCCTTTCTCGGACTGTAGATTCATACTTTACTACTACAACAAGCACTGTATAGAGCACCTTCTTGGATCGAGTTCTAGAAGTGCTGGAATTGCAAAGACTAAACGCTGGCAACCTGATCGCTGTTAGTACCCTCATCTACACCCTTAGCTACACCCTTACCATATTCAGCGGATTTACCCCTTACTTCGCGAATACCTTCGAACCTCGGAAGAGCCGGAATCTAAGGTTTTCGACACTCCCACACCCTCACACTCAAACCCCTACTCTACCTCGCTTAGTCACAATATAGCTGAACCAATAGAGCCACTAAGAGAGCTTAGTAAGGACAACCTTACGAAGTTTGTTACTGAGTATATTAGCAAGAATAACTAGATAGAAGACAACGATGAAGTACTTTAGGCTACCTTTCAAGAAGACTTTGAAGGCTGGGATGAAAATCACTTTACAACAGCAAACAGATCCCAAGTCACTAAGCTACACAAGGCGCTTCGTTATTGAGGTGTATAGATTGAGATGGATAGTAAAAAGGCACATATAGCTACAGCTCTTGTTAATACCCTCAAGGAGGTCGACCTAGTTAAATATACAGACGAGGAGATACTAGCTATTATAAAGAATAGAGACACAAATTCAGCAAGATTTAATCGACGACATAAGACGATGTACGACCTCTCTTTTTAATACAGGGAACCACTTAACCTCAAGGCACTACTCAAGGCGTCCCTTAAGTACCTTAAGTCACTCTACAAAACACCTTAACCTTAAACCCTCTAGACCCTGCCTCTCTAGAGACTACTATAGCATAGCAACCACAAGGCATTTATGTGTATGGACCCCCACCGGGCAGAGCACAGCTAAATTAACACACAAACTTCTCTACCTTATATTAGTTCTAGCAACCCCAGACAGGCATAAATCCCTCTCTGTCCTAACAAACTCTAGCTGCCTAAGCAACCAGTAGTAGCACTGTACCCCTCGCGCCACCTACGCCCCTAGTACCTCCTGTACAACTATAGCAGCCACCTTATACCTAATTACAAGCAAAGCCAGGGTATAAACAAGAATTAACAAACGTAGCAAAGACCTATATAGACAACATAAGATATAGAGGCACTATGTAACGAAACTACCTAAACAGTCCAAACAAAGGTGACTAAGTTTCGATGGCTAGTATGCAGGAAGAGGTTCAGATGCACTGGGTGTTCACTTCTAAGTAAACGTGTTACTTGTATCAAAGAAGTCAAACAAGATGAATAGATTAATAACTAAGTTAAGCACAAAGCTCCTATCTAATAGCAGATGTGTTAGTCTTATATAGAACCTTCGTCTCTAAGTAGTTGACTTCTATGATGAGTCGACCATGGTTATCCCATTGCATTCTTGGATACTAAGGTCGGAAGTGTAGCAATTAGAGATGCCGAGGGCCGGTAGATTTTTGTATTGATGAGCAAGTGATATGCAGATCGGACCGTCAACTTTCGTTTCATTAGAATAATAAACTCAGCAAGAGCACGGTACAGTTGCTGCATTTTGGGCGCTCATTTTGCAAGGCAGACGAATACTTGCGTTTCTTAAAAGTGAGCAAATTGATCATTATTCACTTACTTTCCACAACAAGAGAAAGCTCAAGAAGACTGCCCAAATAATAGCGAGTATCCTCAATGTTGTCCCTCTCCTTGCGAGAAGTTAAGTGTAGTTTTCAAAAAGGAGAATCTTTGAGAACTAGGGAAAAAGTTCTTCAAGATTTCAGAGAATGTTTAAATGTTCCACCACGCTCCAAATGTATCCCATAAATAATTCCTGCTGCCTTAGAGTTGCATTGCGCCACTTAAATTCGCAACAACTCCTTTTGGACCAACCTACATAATTTGTTGCAAGTCGCGATATTTTTTTGTAGTTAATCGACTAAAAATAAAAATAAAAATAAAAATCCTATTATCTTCTCTTCTAAAGTTCCGTCTCTATACTTTTCAACGTAAGACGATACATTACTCGCGGACTTTCAATTTTATAAAAAAAAAAATCTTATCGAGAAATCAGATGCTTATGTTGCTGGGTTAGTAAAAATTCTTCTATAACAAGAAAACCTATAAGACAAACCCGAAAGTTAGTTTAAACTCGCTTCCCATATAACCTTCTAAACCCTTCTTTCTTGATATCTCCATTATAGTACTTCTTTCTTGGGAAACCAAACCTACCGAGGAAGGAAGGTCACGTGTTAGTCCCCAGTCACCTATTTTGTAGCCACAATTGGATGTGCATAAACTTTCAAGACTCCCATTAGTCTCTTCTATTCCCCCTTATTTACCCAAGATCTATCGAAGATTTACTTCTCAATCCTTGAAATCGTATCGGGTCGGATCTACATATCCCCGTGTGGCACGACGACACCTTCGTAAGATTTCATCAACCTCACCTCACACCCCCTTCTCCCTTCTCCAAAAACTCAAAACTCCTTAAATCCTTCACAAATGCATCCTCCCACCACCCAACAACAATGCACCCCTCCCTCACCCTCCTCTCTCACCACCCACCCCGCCAAATAGCAATAATAGGCGCCTCAATCGCCGGCCCCGTCCTCGCCCTCCAAATCCTCACCCACCCAACCCTCCAAAAACAATACACCCCAACTCTCTACGATGCCTCACTTCCACCCTCATCACTCATTCATAAATTTCCAAAAAGCAATGCTTCTCAAATTATTGAGCCCAGGACCGGGACAAACTCGTCATCAGGCTCGAATGGAGGGGCCGGAATAGCAATAACCCCCAATGGTCTCTCCCCCCTCTTCACCCTCGGCCTCCGTCAAAAAATAGAAGAATCAAGCTCTGAATTCTCCGGTGCTTCATTCCACCATTCCACCCTAGGAGACCAAGACTTCTGGTGGCGTGATCTTGTTGGTCGCGTTGAGGCTGGGAGATGGAGACATCTCAAAAGCCTCAAAGGCGTATCTTTCGCAAAAGATATCCAATCTTCAATCCGTGTCATAGAACGCGGTGTCTTGCAATCCATCATTCTATCAAAGATTTTGGAATTAGGCGGAGATGTGAAGTTTGGTTATAAACTCGAATCCATTTCCGACCTCCCAGATGGTCGGAAAAGAATTTCTTTCGAGGGATTGGAGAAGGAGGAGGATATTGATCTCCTAGTAGGAGCAGATGGCGCATGGTCATCCGTACGAAAACACATCCTCCTCCAACGTCACAACGATAAAGAAAAAGCGATGCAGAGATGGAAACCCGAGTTCCAAAATGCCTGCGGCTATTACGGGATCTCGGCTCTCTCTTCCACCCCATTTCCTGTCGAGGCAGCAGAAAAAGGAACATGGAGCGACACCCACGGAATCTGGCTCCCCCCCGGAAACCTCACCACCTCCCCTTTACCAAATGGCAAGATGAGATGGGATTTGATACTCCCCGAATCTTCGGAACCACTTCCTATACCCCTACCTGTTAAGGAACCGGAGAGAGTATATACCGAGGAAGAAATCGCACAATCAGAGCTGGAAGATTTCGAATTCGAGATGGCGTTAGAAAACGCAGAAAGCGAAGAGGAAGCCGAGAAATTGATGGAGAAATACTGGGAGAAGGAGTTTGCTGCCAGTAAACCGAAACCGGTTGAGTATATGAAAAGGGAGGATTGGGAATGGAAGGTTGAAGGGAGTGGTGTTTATAGAGAGGAAGACACGATTGCGATTTTGAAGAAACATGCAGGGGTTTTTCATCCTGTGACGGGGACTTTCGGAAACCTGCTCTCGCATTCGGAGAGAATAATACGGACGCCTCTTCGCCAACGGGTATGGGAAGAGGACGAGATCCAGTATAAAAACGTCGTACTCATAGGCGACGCAGCTAGATTGATGGTACCAAGTAGTGGTCAAGGTATGGTTCTTTTCTCCTTTCCCCCTGACCCCTCTCTTCCAACTTTCGCTTCCAGGAACCTAACCATCGAAATAGGCTCCTCCTTCGCAATAGAAGATGCAACAGTCCTCGCCTCAACCCTTCTCTCACATCCCCCTTCCACCCCATCCTCACAAATTAATTTCTCCCCAGCCCTCACCTCATACGCAAAAACCCGTCTGCCCCGCTCAAAACGCATGGCTAACATCGCCCATTACGCCAAACAACTAAGTCTTGGAGACACCTGGTACTGGCGTCTAATCAGAGATTGGGGTACTCGATTCGTTCGTGGCGGCGGGGGAGAAGAGTTCAAGACGTAAGTTTACCCATTTCCATTCCGCGTTGTTTAAAGAAAGAGATGAGATAAAGAAGCGGGATGTGGAAGAGAAATATCTGAGTCGGTCGAAAAGGGTGATAGCTGACGAAATAATTTCAGGAGCAACAAACCCCAAAAGAAAGAATGGCCTTTCGATGACAGGTTTACGGTTCCTAGATGAGACCGAGAGCTAACTAGGGTGAAAATAAAATAAAAAGTCTACTGCAACCATACAAGATACCCAAGTGGCAACGATATAGCTTTGATGACGGGAGCAGATCACAAATAGAACGCCAGGCCGAGAAGGGTTCGCTCACTTAGTTCACTGAACAAGAAGAATTCGAAAAATGCAATTATGTATTAAGTAACGTTACTCTACCACTATCATACAACACACCTCAAATTTTGTCATCATGGGTATCATTAAACCCCCACCACTTCTCAATTCCACAAGACACATCCCATCCCCATCTCCCCACCAAACAAAAGAAAACATTGTACAAGACTCATAATTCATCAACCCCTCTTTTCCCCATTGCTCTCCCCTAAAAGTTAGCAGCAGGTCTCCCATACGCATTTTGAACAGCAGGAGTGCTTGTCGTAGTAGTAGTCTGCCACCCAGTGCCACCACTAACATTACTGCCCGGCGCGCCATGAACCGCATTGCCGTAGCGATCCGTGACAGCGGTGCTTTCAGTAGCATAGCTCATGCGTGCATCAGCGGGTGTCGTATGCATAGGAAGCGCATCGGGTTTCTCGATATCGGTATTGTGTTTTGGTTTTCGCTGCCAGAATTTCCGCGAGGTGGAGCGGCCTGCTGTGTACCCGTTTGTGGGGGAGGGTCCGAAGGCTTTTTCTTTCTTGTGGTGGCGGACGAGTGCGATTTCTAGGGGGATGGAGAGGAGGAAGAAGACACTATTTTCGATCAATTGTTAGATGATGTGGTGAGATGAGGGGGGAGAGAGGAAGGGGAAGAGGAAACTTACGCAGCAATAATCGCAACCGCAAAACAAGCAGTATTCAGCTTACAAGCCGTTCTAAACTTTGGCAAGGAAGTAAACCCACCACTACCATTCGATACTCTGTTGTCACTATCGGCATCCCCTCCTCCAAGAGGTGTCTCCACAATCCCAGTACAGCTTCGACCACCTCGAGTAGCGTAGGCGACATATGCAAATGCCCCAGCGAATGCGAAATCAAGAAGCATAGCAATCCAACTCAACATCGCAATTCCACCTAGACAACAAACAAGTAACAAGCCGAGAATCGTATACAGCACCCCCGCACCAGCAATCCCTTCAACAGCACGGATGTACGTAGCGATGGGTAAATCATGATTGGCAAGCACCGCAAGGAAATAGCTGAAAATAGCAAGGATCAAAGCCGTACACCCAAACTGTATCAACCTCAAAAAAAACGACAACCCCTTCAAAAAGAAGCTTCCTTTCGCCATCTCAATTGTGCTTCTAGTAAGATCTTTCACCGGATCGAGTTTCGCGAGAAAGTGTTCTTTCTGGGTGGGTTGGAGTTGAGTGGCCGGAGTATTGAGGGATAAGCCCGAACTAGCAGAGGGTTGAGCGGAATCTTTGCGTGCGGGGAATGTAGGTGGCTTGAGGAACTCGTCGGAACTAGAATGGTGATGTTGCTGATTTGCGAATGTGACTTGTGAGGCTTCCGTTCCTTGGGAAGTGTCTTTCTGGCGTTCTGAGGGTTGGAGTTTAGGTCTTGCTTGTGAAGATTCGATGGGTGTGGGTGTTGATAAAGAAGGGGCAGACATAGCTATGTCTGCGGGGGGATAGGCCACCCTACTTATATTGGATGGGATGGCAATACGCGATGATGCTTGGCTATGGAGTAGCTATGTTCCAAGGGTCTGTGTGGCTTGCTTGGTGGTGATGATGACTGCAAGCGGTCGATCATCTCTCCCGCAAAATCCAAGGATACACACTGTATCCCCCTGTATCCCCTTGTATCCCCCTGTTTTTGGCGGGGAAGCTGCCATGGACCGACCATGAACTGACTCGGAAAGGAAGCCACAGCAGACTGATTGGTTTTACAGAAGGACGTGCCTGCCTCATGACGAAATCGTATCTCCACGAGAGAACATCTCTCTCTCCTCACCTTCTCCGTTTCGGAGACAATTGAATTCTTCACTCGAGTCCACCCCTCGAATCAATAAGATGAACTACGAGACTCGAAGAAAAGATATCAAATTTTATTCAACCGCATGACAGGAAAGAGCGAACGATGCGATGTGCTGGCGAATTGCTGCAGCCGGGTTACATAGCTATGACGTCAGCCACGGGCGTTCCTTGGCACCCATCACCCCTGAATGCTCTTTTGAAATGTGGGGAAAGATCGCCGCGTTAAGCGATGAAGCTCCTTGGAATCAATTCAATAATGAACAGGAGCATCCGACATCCGAGACGAGATTTATATTATTTATCCTTAACTAGCTTGTCTAATCGGTCAAGATATTTGGAATTTAGTCAAAAGCCATGGAAAGTCATCAACCAAAATACTTCCTGGTGCTTCCCCTTACAAGAAATTCATCCAAAAACATCATAAATTTTCTCATCTTAGCTTTCTATGTACAACTCCTCTACCCCTTTTACTCACAACCAACTCCCCCGCTTACTGCTTAAAACCTGGTAACTATTCTGGCTCCTCAACACCCTCCTATGCTCCCGCCTCCGCATCTGCATCTCACTAGCCAGCATCCCATGTCCTGAGTCGACAACATAATAATGCCCACTATTCTCATCCTGCCTCACATGGAAATTGATATTCAACTGCTCGCCCTCGGGTCCCGCTCCACAACTTCCACTCAACCTCCTCGCAGGCGGGGAATTCACAGCGAGAGCGAAGAGATTCTGTTGTTCGGTGAAATCGGTCACGAGGCCTGAGTAGACGAAGAAGTAGATGAGGCAGAAGAAATTGGTTCCAAAAACGAGGAAGAGAACTACGAAGAACATGCGTTCCCATTCTTCTGTATAGCCCGAGGCGTATTGTTGGGAGATGACGGTGCCGTTGAAATCTTCCACTGCGCCCGGAAATTCCAGTGCGTTGGTTTTGAGGTCCCAGTAATGGCGAAATGTGGCGTCCATGGAGCTGATCAACAACGTGTTCCCGGCGAGGACTGCGAGATGCTCTGCAATACTTGGCAGGAAGGGGTTGAGCTTCGCAGTTCCATCAGGCGATGGGGCGTGTATGAATTGACTAAGCATTCGTGAGTTGGAGGAATTGGCGTTGGAGATCCCAGTGCCGAGAGAGATAGAGTTCAGCCATTCAAAGGCAATATTCAGCCAATCCTTTTGGGTTGATAGGGTGGCATTGGACATGGATCGGATGTAGATTGTTTCGTCGTCCGGATAGTCGCAATAAGTTTCCAGGTGACCAGAGTTGATACCAGATACATTGTAGCGAGTACTACATGTATATGTAAGGAAAGATTTCAACTGACACATGGTATAATCTGTAGTTGTATCATTAGGCGCTTTGATGAGAAGGTATGCATCCGAGCCATAGATCCCGGTTGCATTTACGAGTGAGTTGTACTCAATTGGAAACTGTCAAAAGTCAGCTCGGCAGATGAAGAAAACGACATGAAGTGAAATTTGGATCTTGTGTACACATTGACAATTCCAATAGGGGCATGCAATTGAGGTCTTGCAATCAACATCGATATAAAAAAAAGGAAACTCACGAGAGGAAATATTGGTGGTTGCCGCTGGTATTTCTCGCCCCATTGGAAGATATCGTCAAGAGGCGTGGTGTTGTAGTATTGTTTACCAGGCTCCGGTTTTACGTTGGTTGTCCAGTCAGCAGGAACTGTCTTCTCATTTTGTGGCGTGGTGAAATTTAAGTTCGACCTTGGCCATGTAGCATAGATTATCGGAGCAAGCTCTGTATATTTCGCGTTCACACACATCACATTCACCGAAGGACTGACCACAGCTGCAGTCATCTCATACTTTCCTATATCATCCAGCTGCTCTGGTTGCAGAATGCCATTTTTTTCATGTCGTGCTGCTGCGAAAAGTCCGGCATGTGGCATTGCAAGAGTTACGTTGTTGACAACTCGCTTATGCTGAGTGTATGCTTTCGCCATGTCACTTGTCTCGGTCAAAACCCAGCTTCCGGTAACGGTCGTATTATCATAAAGCATCGCTGGCGCGGGGGGTCTGTCCTTGATATTTGACGAGATACCGAGGCCATTCGAAATATCATCCCAAGTTCGCAGGTAGGTTATACCATTGTGATATGCTGATAGACCATTAGTAAAACAACATGGAGCTTCTGACGAATACGTACATTGTCCAGCATGTTGGATTTGCAGGCATGTAGTGCCATAATATTTCGGATCCGATTCTTTACTGACTGGTGTCTTGCATGTATCGGCGGCGTAATTTGTGTTGGCATAGCTTGTACGCACCGACCCAAATAAAACCTTTTTCTGCAAGTTTCCATATTTCAAATGCGGCGATACCAGAGCGTCAGAAGCGGTGGTGTAAAACATTGCAACGAAAGCGGCCGTTAGCGTTATTGCCCCAAGAACTGATAGGCCGGCGTGCTGTAAATTTTGCCAATGTGTTATCATTGACCCGGGTTGGATGACCCAGCTCCTCATGGTCATCTCTGAAACCGTTACCCCGCGCTCGGCTTTCATCAGCGATCGCCGACTCAATACTTGGCCTAAGAAAGTTACGAAAACCGTCACAAAGGACAGTTCAATGGTCTTTGCAAAAAGAGCAAAGAGCGTCCTTGCGGTGGACACATTGAGACCACCATTACCAGCCGAACGCAACTGTTTCCAAGGCGGGGCTACAAGCGCAAGCACTAGCCAAATACACGAGAAAACGGTCGAGTATATTGAAAGAACGAGGATGGATATGGAGAGCCAATTGGTTCGCTTGGAATGTATGTCATGGGATGACGGACAGCCGTCTATTAATCCTGTAAATGGGTCAGTAATTGCAATTCCCAAGTCAATTGGCGTTCACACTTGTTGTATCATTACCATTATCATTATAATTGTGCATCGGGATGCTCCTAAACTGCGGATCGTTCCTAAAATCGTCGGGGGTATCTACCAAGTTCTCCTGGAAAGACGAATGTTTTCCTTTGCTCATCGAGTCCTCGTCTGCTTCGGTAACGGGTCTCAAGCCTGGTCCATCATATGGCGTATCGTACCTCTGCCAAGGCGGAGAAGCTGGACTGACCGTCGAAGCAGATATACTCGGCGAGGGCTCCGGCCGATCAAGAAATGGATTCGAGGGTGTTGGCGGTGTGATGGAAGCTCGACTTCCCACTGGTCTTCGCGCGAATGAAGCTCTTTTGGGTTCATTGAATATACCGAGTCCTTGCGCAGTAACATCTTGCTCAACTGGATTGTGGAAGGGCGGTGTTCTCGGGTCCATTAAATTTGAGCCCAGAGAAACATCGGAACCCGTTCGATGGTAACCATGTCGAAGATGCGCCGAGGACGCTGGCGAAGCGGGACGAGGGGAATTGATTGCGGTCGAGGTATCGGAGAGATCACTTCCTTCAGGTCGCAGAAGACTGCGACGGTCGGTGGGATTTGTCGACATTGTTACTCGTGAGAAGCCGGAGTTGAGGATTAGAGAAGAACGACATGGATTGACGCGAAGGGGCAGCGAGAGCCTATGATATGGCGCATGCGCTGGAGAGTGAATGTTTGTTGAAGTGTTCGCTATCTGTCGCGCGACGAGTTGATCTTGCGCGAAGGAGGAAGGAGGGGAATGTAGAAAAGCGTTGATTACGAATTGACCGTATGGAATATGGAATTGAAGGTGTGGGGGAGAGGTGGTGTTGACGGGATGGGATGCGGTGGCTAGCAAGAAGTGGAGTGGGAAAGGATGGCTATCAAAACCTACCTCTTCATTTCCTCACTTGGCGGGCGGAAGGGGCCCAGCAGAGCACGTTCTATTGAAGGCGTTCAGTGGTTCCAGAGCCACCGTCTGTCGTGACGTTGTTGGAAGGCACATGGCTGCATTGTGCAAACTAATGCAAATCAATGCAACCACTGCGCAATTCGATATTCCGTCTGCATGTGCTGATAGGCTGATAGGCTGGATAGGCTGGAGAGGCTGGAGAGGCGTCCAGAAGTCAAGACATTGAAATCAGTTGGATCGATTGACGAGGCTCTGCGGTGCGGCAAAATGATGAAATGTGAGAGGTGGGGGGAGGAACATCGCAGCGGGAGAAAAGTCCAAGTCTCACAAGAACGACATTGGGGGCCGGAGAACCCTGCTAGCGCCGGCTAGCCTCGTCGCTCATGCGGCCCAAATGCGAGCCATGCCCAAAAGATTTCTCTTGGCGTGGCCTCGACCGGGACATTGGTCTATTAATACGAATCCCCACTTTTTATTTTAACTTCCTTCTGGCTGGATCCAACTCTGGAAAACTCGTCAGCAGCCGCAGAAAAGAACGAAAAGCCAACAGAGCAGAAACGTCCAGGCCTTAGGCTAAGGCTCAGGTTGGGACTTTCCCGTGGTGTGCAAAATCCAGGCCGATGAGGGAGCCTCGTTGACCAAAAAGTAACTCGACATGTGAAGAGCCGCTGAAGAGCCGCTGAAGAGCCGCTGAAGAGCCGCTGAAGAGCCGCTGAAGTGAGGGGCAACTGTGGTGGTGGGGGTAGAAAATATGCAGTGAGAACCAAGGCCAGCGGCTACGCGTCCACTTCAGGAATTCTTCGTCTCTGTTAGTCAGAAATCCTCCCTGAATCCAACCGGAAACTGTATGCCCTGAATGGTTTTCCGTAATTGCGCGTGCGGCGTGTGGAGGCTCATTCACAGTCGTCCCATTCTGGAATGCTGTTCGGTTGGAATTCGAGGGATGCGATCCTTCCCCACAATCAGTCTGACAGCTATCAAGCGACATCGCCAACAGTTTCTGGACTTATGACGAGGCTGGCCAATTAACTTGTAGCTCTCCAGCCAAATACTGTGAGGTGTCAAAAGTCCAGCGTAACGAACTTGAAAATCCTGACATTATTTAAATGATCACTTGGGATTTTTAATTTCAAATGAGCACAAGCAAGAGAGACATAGGAGGTACAGCGTGTAGCAAAGGTACCCTCTCCATCCCTGCTACCCAACTTCAACTCTCTCTTATGCACGCAAAACATGTTCAAATAACCTCGTTTTAAAACTGTAATAATCATTGAGTATTTGACTATCACTATGTCTATTTTGAGAGCGTTTGACTGCGCTGCTGTTGTGATGCGTGGTGTTAAAGTTGGTGACAGGGGTGTAGGGGTTACCTTTAATACACGCTGTACCTCTGTGGGATCAGACGCCACCAACAATTAAATATAGGGTTGTGAGTTGTAAGGCTGGGTCAAGTTACCAACCAACAGGTACAACTATGTCAAGTCCCCAGGTCATGACGAATTTGTGAATCCTATTGTTGGTTAAACACATGGCAAGGTTGCACTATACGAAGAAGGCTGAAAATATGCCGGGGCTTTACGTAGTGGAGTGCATAACTATGCAAAATTACAACACGTCAAAACCTCCAACTGATTGAGAAATATAATTCGGGATTCGAGAACCTTTAATCCCACCGAATACGGGTCTTCCTGATGAGCTAAGCAAAAGGATCACCTTTCATATACTCTCTCCCTCTTCTATAAATTAATTGTCAAGTTTGACAGTGATGTTGCAGCTCAAAATTTAACTTTTGATTGAGATAGAGGGGGGAAATAATAGAGACGTAGTTTTCTCTGGTGGTGGTAAATGGGTTACGTGAATTTTCAACGGTTCGACAAACGTACCTAGAAACTTGCCTAGGCTGGAAATAGGAAGTGGTGCAAGAGGTAAATGAAAACAGGTAAGAGTTCAGATATAAGTAAGATAGAGTGTATAACGTACATGTATAGCGAACCGGCCAATTGAAAACACACCTAAAATCGCGATTTTGACTTTGTAATATCTTTACGAACTGTTCATCAAAAATGTTGAAATTAAAACTTTGATTTAATTACTATATAAATATAAAAGTTATGAAATGTAAGACTAAGACTAATTTATGTTAAAAAGTTATTAAAAGAAGGAGAAAAAGACAAGATTACAGGGGTCTTTTTAAGCGAATCGCTAACTAAGATTATATAGCGTCTGAAACTCGGAATTCTATATATATACATAGTAATGAAATCAAAGTTTAAATTTTAACATTTTTGATTTACAATTCGTAAAGATATTACAAAGTCAAAATCGCGATTTCAGGTGTGTTTTCAATTGGCCGGTTCGCTATACATGTACGTTAAGGACATTTAAAAAATAAAAAAACTCTGAAATTCTCCACCAAGACATATAAAAGGCATCATAGTGCAAGAGGACATTCGAAAGAAGCTCCATGCCCTCTACAATATCATTAACATCTAGTACGAGAGAAGAAGAAATGGATAATATGTCGTCATATCAGTTGATTTTTATTCCAAAGTTTTCTTGTCTCGGTTACAAGAAAATTCGACTCTCTCAAAGCCCTTCTTCTTGTTTTTCTGGAATTAGGAACCATCGATCACCATCTTGGATTAAAATACGCCGTGATGCGATAATGCAATGTACTCTAAACTGCCCCCCTGAACTTCGCTTGTCTTAACACTTGAATACCCCATCTTTGGAGTAAAATCAATCTTCCGACTGAGTGAAACCCCTATTTCTTACCTATTTTAGTAAACCATTGAATTTTATAGTATTATCACGAAAATTGATCTAACAAAAGGAATCTGGACTGCATCCCTTTTACTTTCGCTTAGCTCAAAGTGGGGTATTTCAGGACAGCAGATTTACATAATTTTGAGGGATCAAAATTTGTATCTAGATTGAAAATGAGTCTGGTGTGCCGTTCAAAATTTTCTCACAATAGGCGCTAAGTTCTAGTCTCGATAGACGAGTCTCAAACAGCTAAAGGTTTGTGATTATTTACATAGCGAAGTGTTCATTGGCTCCGACATCGGACCACCAGCGCATAGGTTGTATTTACGTAACGCCATAAACTCTCCGCGGTCGCATTTTGTGACAACATACAGCTTACGAGTAGAAGTACTGTTGCCTACTTTGAGTAAGTAGGAAGAGACGTAGTTAAAAAAGAAATTGCAACGTTAGAAAATATGTTAATTTGTATAGCTTGTGAATAGTAAAAGTTAAATAGTATGCTAAATGATTCCATCTAAACAGGCTCTAGTTTAGATATGGATCTCTCGTCGTACCAGGATTTCATTGTCTACGTACTTTCGGAGCCTTGAGATTGGAGAGTGACAGTCTATCGTGATAGCTGAAATGAAATTCTTATATCTTGTTATATTTTTGAAGCTGAGTTTGGACTTGATATAGTTAGAGGATACAGGGGGGGTTCGCAAATATTCGCCCGCCCCTATTTTCACACCTAAAATTATTAAAATCCTATTCTAAATAACACACTAATTATTTTATTAAAATTCTAAGGGATTCCTCTTTAGATTTAAGATATCTATACTTCGTATTCTTACACTTACGTTTCTTTCTATTTTAATTACTTAAAGTTTTATTTAGAGTAGAATAGGGAGTATCTTAAAACACTAGATTTCAGCTAAATTTAGGTGTGATCCGGTGTTTTTCCGAGTCTACCTATCTTTCACTTAATATAACCTAAAAACTAGTGGTTATTTAGTTTTTCTATCTTACAAGACTACTAGTTAACTCCTCGAAATATTCTAGTTCTCAAATTTTGCACAGTGTTTGTATATAAATTTAATCATATATAGAGGCTTGTTCTAGGTGACTTTTAGTGTGAAAATAGGGGCGGGCGAATATTTGCGAACCCTCCCCTGTATATTTTTGTTCTATATGTACTCTTTTATGTCAGTTCTCCTCGGGTGAAACGTTTGTCATTCACTTACTGTCGTTACATATTCTTGGTGAATAGCACCTTCTACGACAGCTCAGTTGATCCACGTGCTTGGGCTCATGTGAGTGGCTTGCCACTCACATACTTAAGCTCACAGGATCCGACCCCTCTTTACCTTTACTCTTCATGCAATAAAGATATAGGAATACAACCACTTATTGCATCACACTTTATGACTACCAAGTCATACCAACACTGATCAGTGAGCGCGCACAGATCAGATACACTTGTTAACTACCTCTGCCCCTTCTCGGATCGTGGTACGTGTTAATGCAGTGTGGTGGTATCATAACTTGAAGAGTAAAGTCCCTCTCTCGGACTGTGGATTCATACTTTACTACTGCAACAAGCATATATAGAGCGCCTTCTCGGATCGAGTTCTAGAAGTGCTGGAATTGCAAAGACTGAACACTTGCGACCCGATCGCTGTCAGTACCCTCATACCCTCATTCTCACCCTCACTACGCCCTCACGATATTCAGCGAATTTACCCCTCACTTCGACTTCGCGAATACCCTCGAACCTCGGAAGAGCCGGAATCCAAGGCTTTCCACACCCCCACACCCCACTCTCAAACCTCTACCCGACCTTGCTTAGTCACAACATGGCTGAACCAATAGAGCCACCAAGAGAGCTTAGTAAGGATGACCTTACGAAGTTTGTTGCTGAGCATATCG